>CM046950.1:105471398-106071398 GCA_025698515.1 Gossypium sturtianum
ATAAATAAATGTACAAATATTCTTCACTAATGTGTGTGTAAAGAATTAATTTGACACTCCATACTAATATTTTAGACAGCTTAGTCTGCACCAACTCAATCAATAGCTCCGTGATAGAATGGTCTAATTAAATTGAAAGAATTGAGTCTCGCTTGCAGGGTATGGGATGAGGTTTTGAACAGAACTGAGCTTTTCTCCTTGGGGCGCTCGGTTGTTTGTAGAAAAGAAAGATGGCACGATGAGAATGTGTATTGACTACCATTAGTTAAACAAAGTGACTATTAAGAACAAATATCCTTTGCCTGAATCGATGATTTTTTCGATCACGGTTTAAAGGAGCTACTATGTTTACAAAGATAGATTTGAGATCGGGATACTATCAGTTGCTTAGTAAAGATTTTAAACATTCCAAAACTACTTCCGAGCGAGGTGCGGGCATTATGAATTTTTAGTTATGCCTTCGGACTAACAAATGCTCCTGCTGTCTTTATGGACTTGATGAAAAGATTTTTGAGATCGTATTTAGATCGATTTGTTGTTGTATTCATTGACGACATTTTTGATTTATTCGTGTGATGAAATTGAGCATGTCGAACATTTGAGATTTGTGCTATACAAACTCGCGTGATAAGCAATTGTATGCAAAAGTTTAGTAAATGTGAGTTCTGGTTGCGCTGGGTTGGCTTTTGGGGCATATTGTGTCAAGATCCAAAGATAACTGAGTTGATCGAGCAAGATTTCAAAATATTTTAGAGTGGAAGCCTCCGAAAATGTGTCCTAAGTCCGCAGCTTTTTGGGACTTGTGGTTACTATCGACGCATTTGTAAAAGGCTTTTCGATGTTTGCAACTCCATTGACGAGATTGCTTGAAAAGATGTGAAATTTGAATGGTCCGAAAAGTGTCGTAAAAGCTTTGATCAATTGAAAGCCCTTTTTGATTTGAAGCTCCGCTTTGGTACAAAATTAATCGGGTAAAGAGTTCGTGATTTTAGTGATGCTTCGTTAAACGGTCCAGGTTGCGTCTTGATGTAGGAAGGCAAAGTTATAGCTTATGCCTCGAGACAATTGAAACTACATGAAAAGAATTATCCGCGCCACGACCTTGAGTTATCCGTGATTGTGTTCGCTGGAAAATTTGGCGCTACTATCTTTTAGGTGAGAAATGTCATGTGTTTCGCATCATAAAAGTCTGAAATATTTGATGACTCTGAAAGACTTGAATCGTGATGAGAAGATGGTTAAAACTGTTAAAAGACTACAAGCTTGTGATTGATTGTCATCCGGAAAAGAAAATGTTGTTGCCGGCGCTTTGAGTCAGAAATCGTTGTTTGCCTTACATAATGATGAATACTCATTTAGTTCTATTTGATGATGGTTCGGTTTTAGCCGAATTGAAAGCGAGACCGCTGTTCTTCAGCAGATTTGTGATGCCGAAAAGTTGACAATAAAATGCTAGCGAAACAACCTCAGTGTGATTTGAACTCGATTTAGAATTTCAAGTTGATGATAATGATTGTCTGAGATTCCAAGATCGGATTTGTGTTTCGAGAAATCTAGAGTTGATTCAGTTGATTTTGAAATAAGCTCATAGCAGTCGCTTATCGGTTCATCCAAAAAGTACAAAGATGTATAATGATTTGAAATAACTTTACTGGTGGCCTGGAATGAAAAGAGATATCTCTAATTTTGTTTCAAATGTTTGATCTTTCAAGAAGTTAAAGCTGAACATCAAGTGTCATCCGGTTTGATTACAACCGATTATGATTCCCAGTGGAAATGGGATAGAGTGATGATGGATTTTGTTTCGGTTTACCTTTAACTATGAAGAAGAAAGATGCAATCTGGGTTATAGTTGATAGATTGAAAAAATCAGCTCATTTTATTCCGGTGAGAACAGATTATTCGCTTGATAAGTTAGCTGAGTTATACATTTCTACGATATTGCTGAGATTGGACTGTGGTGCCACTATCTATTGTGTCTCGACAGAGATCCGAGTTTACTTCACGGTTTTGGAAGAAATCGCAGAGAGGCTTTGGCACGGTTAAACTTCAAAGATCTGCTTTCACCCACAGATGGATGGTCAATCCGAGCGGATTATTCAGATACTCGAGGATATGTTGAGATGTTGCATTCTTGAGTTTGAAGGTAAATGGGAACAGTATTTGCCATTGATTGAATTCGCGAGATAATAATAGTTTTCAATAGAGCATTAAAATGGCACCGTACGAAGCCTTGTATGGTAGGAAATGCGAACACCTCACTGATCGATTCGAACTTAGTGAAAATAAAATTCACGGGGTTGATTTGATTAAAGAGACTGAACAGAAAGTAAAGTGATACAAAATATTCTAAAAGCAAATCTTCGATCGACAAAAATCATAAACAAATTTGAAACAAAAGATATTGAATTTGAGATCGGTCATAAAATATTTTTGAAAGTGTCTCTATGGAAGAAAATACTCCGATTCGGCAGAAAAGGCAAATTGAGTCCGAGATTTATCTGGGTCGTATGAGATTATCGAACGTATTGCTACCATCCGAAGTTAGAAAAGATCCATAATGTGTTTCATGTATCGATGCTTAGCGATACAAATCTAATCCTCGCATGTGATTTCTCCGTCTGCGAGATAGAGATTCAAATCGATATGACTTATGAAGAAGAACCGATTACAGATCTTAGCTCATGAGGTTAAAGAATTGAGAAATAAGAAAATTCCATTAGTAAAGTATTATGGCATCATCACGGGTCAAGAAGCTACGTGGGAGCCCAAGATGCTATGAGAAAGCAATATCCGAATCTGTTCAATCGGTATGATTTTGGGGGACGAAAATCCCTAAAGGGAGAGAGTTAGAACAGCCTTGTTTAGACCTAGTCAGTCAATAGTGGTTTCACGACCACAAATCCGAAGTTTGAAAATATTTTAATATTATTTTATGAGTCTACAACATGTGAATTGGTATGTGTGAAATTTTCGTGATTTATTTTGATTGTTTTTGTGCTTAATTTGCAAAAAGGACTAAATTGTAGAAAATGCAAAAGTAGCCTTCTATTTAATAAAGTGTCGAATTGACATAGTATATTAAATGAGAGTCCTTATGTTGTAAATGGACCATTGAATTTATGAATGGACATATATGCCAAGGGTTAGTGGATTTTAAATGTGTTTAATAAGGCTATTTTGGTAAATGATGAATTAATGTTTATTAATTAAACAAAACATGATTTTGGTAATTGTGTTTAATAAGGCTATTTTTGCTTCATCTTTTTCATCATTTTGCGAAAATCAAAAAGAAAACAAGGGTTCAAAGCTTTCAAATATTCGACCTTGTTCAAGCTTAATCAAGGTATGAGTTTTGTTCGGTTCTTGATGATTTTTACGTTTTGTGATCGTTGTTAAGTATTCTATCTAGCCCATGTCATGATTTCTGAAATTGTTAGTGATTTTAAAAGTCTCATTGATGAATTTGTGAGTTTAATGATGTTAATTGATGAATTATGAAAGATATGTGTTGGGTTTATATGTTTTGTATTGTGATTTTTGATGAATTTAATTATTGTGGACTAAATTATTAAAATGAGAAATTTAGGGGCTAGAATGTGAAATAAATGAAATATGTGGGCTTATATGAGCTAAAGGAATATTCGGCCAAGCTATGATATTGTTAAATTATGTGTATTTTGAGATTTTATGAAATAGGGACTAAAATGTCAAAATGTGAAAATGTGAGGGCTAATTTGTAAAATGCCCTAAATATATGTATATGGATTGAATTGAATGATTTGGTGAATAAAAGAGTTAAATTTGAATGTGTATAGATCAAGAACCAAAGAAAACAAAATTAGATCTGGAGAAATCGAAAGTAGTTGGATAGCCATTCATTTCCGTTCTTTCACGTACGAGGTAAGTCGATATACAAATAAATGTGTTTGAATTGAATTATTATTGCTTATATGTGAATGATTGTTATATATGGCTATTTGAGCTGAATATGTGAAATCCCGGAAGTTCCAATAATGTGATGATGTTCAAAAAGTCCTGCATTTAACATTAGAAAATAGTTAGGATACGTATGTCATGACATAGGATTTCGATATGTGTTATCGTAAGACCACGCCCGGGATGTTGGCATCGATTTGTGATTTACGTGTAAGACCATGTCTGGGACATTGGCATCATATTTGATTTTGTGTAAGATCAGAATACCCTATACCCGAGTCCAAGGCTAAGATCGATACGAGAGACATTACCATGCTTGAACTCACTTAAACATGTACTTACGAGCTGTAAAATTTTGTTCCAAATAGAAACTCTTCTTTCTTAGTCAAAACGTACATATCATGGGCCTATGAGGCCTTAAAACATATCCGGTAATCTTTCGGAATACAATCGGAACTTTTCCTCGAAACAGGTCACACGCCCATGTGGCTTGGGGCACGCCTGTACCCCCTAAGACACGCCCATGTCTCCCAAACCGTGGTCGACACCGACTAATCTCACACGGTCTTGACACACCCGTGGACTGAAACCTGTGTGCTATAACTTGATATATCGACTTGTTCACACGGCTGGCACACGCCATGTTCTAACCGTGTATCACACACTAGTCTAAACAAACGGTCGTGGGATTAGCCCATGGTCTATTTTGACTTAAGATAGAAAGGTGCAGGTGCACACGCCTGAGACACACGCCCGTGTGTCCATCCGTGTGGGAACTTAGAGGCTATTTACCAAGCCAATTGCCACCCTCAAATCAAGACCAAACTCATGCCCAATTTAGCAACTCAAGTATTACATCTAACATGAACAAGGATGCATACTTCATTGATAGATTAAAACATGCATACTTAATCATTCATGACTCATCTCTTTGGCCATATACAAAAAGAATGCTAAGCTTGATAGCCAACACTTTGGCTAGTTTTAAAACATAACTTAAAATGAAATGTTTCCTATACATGCCATACTTAATATAAACAATTTGGCTATACAAAATAGCGATTGATAGTGTGCTCCAGTGCCCAAAGTGACAATGATCCAAGAGATTAGCTTGGCGAGACTACATGGAAAGAAAGAATAAAGGACATAAGCATTTAGCTTAGTAAGTTTGCATGTAATTCTCATAGCAATATATTTGCTTAACATTAACCATTCATCATAAACAATGGCATTATGAAATCTCAAGTATCTAAGCTTACTTACTCTTATCGATTCTTACATATCTCATGCTCAGATTTCAGAACAAGATACTCAGATCACTTGATCACATAGATCAAGATACTTTACTATGATAAGCATAATCTCAACTTCATCATTCATATCATGAATAATACTCTTAATTAACTCACGACTAGCATAACTTGATAATAACTTTACTTACTTAACTTTCTTACTTTCTCATTTAATCTTTACTCTTTTGCCCGATGAATTACTATGAATAACAGAGGATACTAAATCTCAAACACATGTGTCTTGATGCCAATGCTATATCCTTGATATAGTCTTACATTGATCTCTTACTTGGTATTGATGCCATGTCTTGACATGGGCTTACACGGTCTTGCTTATGAGTTCCCTTGGGAACTTACCATTGCCATGTCTCGACATGGTCTTACTTGGTGTCTTTACTTGTCAATGCCGAGCCTTGGCTTGGACTTACATGAAATATTTCTTGTTACTCACCAATACCATGCCTTGGCTTGACTTACATGGGATCTCTATCTCTTTATAGCTTTTCAATGCCAAGACTTGTCTTGGACTTACATGATAACTTTGTTTGGAGACTCACCAATGCCATGCCTTGGCTTGGGCTTATATGGGTCTTCATCTCATAATAACTCTTCAATGCCAAGACTTGTCTTGGTCTTACATGATAACTTGCTTGATTGCCGATGCCATGCCTTGGCTTGGTCTTATACTGAGACTTTCTCATTTCATGATAGATCGAGTATCCTAAGTAATTCAACTTCAATCTGACTTTCATGCTTGATCTCATTGATTTCTTTGTTTAACATAGCATTAACAATCTCATGGAATTAAAATATATTCTACATTATACTAAGCAATTCAGTTGATATTAATCATAAAGCTTTAGAAAACATACAAACTTACCTCAATATACAAAATGTGTAGATATGCAATTTAGTCCTCGACTTTGTTCTTGCCTCTGCTTCGATCCGGGCTTCATTTTTCTTGATCTATAATAATAATTAGATCATTTAATACTCACATTGACTAAATTGACTCTTAACTCATACTTTGGCAAAATTACTATTTTGCCCCTAAATTTTCTCATATTTGCACTTTTGCCCTCTAGGCTCGTAAAATGATTCTCATTTAACTTTCTTAAACATCATGCTTAGCTGTTTCATTTTCTCTACTATAATAATCATCAATTCTCACTATTTCTAATAGGTATGACCAATTTCAAAAATATTACAAATTAGTCCATACTATCATTTTTCATGAAATTCACTAAGGAAAGATGTTTATCTAACATCAAACTCTCATAAACTTCCATAAAATATCATTTTACAAGCAAGTCACTATTGGGTAGATTTTTGAACATGCATCTTAGCTCATTTTATAGCTAAAAATAGCTAATTCATAATACTAAAACTTCAAAAATACGATAAGAATATTAAAAACTGGCTAAGATGAACTTACTAGCAAGCTTGAAAGATGAAAAACTAGCTATGGGGTTCTTCAAATTTTCGCACCAAGGAAGAAGATCAATGAAATTTTTATCATCTTTTTCCTATTTTAATCATTTAATTTGTAAATGACCAAAATGCCCTTCTCTTTAAAAATTTACAATTTACTAACTCATGTCCATTTTTGTCCAAAAATTATAATTTGGGCAAATTTCTATTTAAGGACTTCTAATTAATATTTCTAAAGCTATTTCATACAAAAAGCTTCTAGAAACTCATATTTTGCAACTTTTGCAATTTAGTCCTATTTGATCATTCCTTGTCAATTTCACAAAATTTCTACATGGAACTTTATAACTATCATGCAAACATGTCATAAACCTTAAGAACTTAATTTACTAACTCAGATTTGTGGTCTCGCACCACTATTCCGACTAGGCCCTAAATCGGGCCGTTATAATTCTCCCCTCTTAGAACTTTCGTCCTCTAAAATCTTACCAAAGAAATGTGTTTGGATACTCGTTTCTCATGCTCTTTCTCGTTCCCACATAGCTTCTTCTATTCCATGTCTTTGCCACAATACTTTTACCAGGGCAATACTTTTATTTCTTAGTCGCTTGACTTCCCGAGCTAAAATCTTAATCGGTTCTTCACCATAAGTCATGCCTGGATGAATCTCTATCTCTCGATGGGGTAATTACATGTGAAGGATCTCGACGGTAGCGCCGCAACATGGACACATGAAACACATCGTGAATCTTTTCTAACTCGATGGCAAAGCCAATCGATAAGCTACCGCCCAACTTTCTCAGTAATCTCATATGGTCCAATAAAACGTGGACTCAACTTGCCTTTCCGCCAAATCGAGAACTTTTCTCCATGGTGACACTTTCAAGAAAACTTTATCTCCGACTTGATACTATATCTCTTTTCTCTTTAAGTCCGAATAGGACTTCTGTTATCTCGATGCAGCTTTTAAACATTCTCGTATCACTTTCACTTTCTCTTCACTTTTCTCTAACCAAATCAACCCCGTGAATTTGGTTTTCCTTGAGTTCACCCAAAATAAAGGCGCTCTCGCACTTACGCCTATATGTGAGCCTCATAAGGCGCCATCTTTAAACTCGATCAAAACTATTATTGTAGGCAAACTCTACCAATGGGAGAAACTTTTCCCAACCGCTCGGAATTCAAAAATACAACATCCGAGCATATCCTCGAGTACTTGAATTAACCTCTCCGATCGACCGCCGCTTGAGGATGAAAAGCTGTACTAAAGTTCAACTTTGTACCCAAGGCCTCTTGCAACTTCTTTCAAAATCGGATGTGAACCCCGGATCTCTATCCGAGATAATTGACAAATCTAACACCGTGAAGCCTTATTATTTCTCTCGACATACAAGTTTGCCAACTTGTCTAGTGAGTAATCAACTCGCATGTGTAAGAAATGAGTCGACTTTGTGAGTCTATCAACTACAACCCATACAACATCTTTCTTGCTCGGAGATAATGGTAAACCCAAGCTAAAAATCCATAGTAATACGGTCCCATTTCCACCCAGAACCAAAATGGGTTGAAGCAAACCCGAAGGTACTTGGTGTTCAAATTTTTACTTGTCGACAAATCAAGCATTTGAAACAAACTCAAATATCTTTCTTCATTCTCGCCACCAATACTGTTGCTTTAAGTCATTAAACATTTTGGTACTACCCGATGTACAGATAAACATCCGTTATGTGCCTCATGCAAAATTCTCTCGAATAAGCTCGCCCTTTCTGCACACAAATTCTATCTTTGAACATCGACTTCCATTGGGACTAATCCAAAATCGACTCAACATCCGCTCCCGACCGAGCTCTCTTGACTTGCAATTCACTATCTTCTTCCGAGCCTCAAAAATCTCTTGAGGAATACCGGTCTAGCTTTCAACTCAAATAGAATAGAACCATCAGTGGATAAAGTCATCCGTGAATTTATTGCCCTTAATGCAAATAGGGACTTTCTACTCAAAGCGCCGGCATGACACATTCGCCTTCTCTGATGGTAGTCAATGACCATCTCATAGTCTTTTATCAACTCTAACCATCACCGCTTCCTTAATTTCAACTCTTTCTGATCATCAAGTACCTCAAACTTTTGTGATCGGTGAAAATCCGACATCTCTCACCATATAGGTGGTGTCTCCATATCTTCAATGCGAAGACTATGGCACCAACTCTAGATCGTGGGTCGGATAATTCTTCTCATGAGGCTTCAATCGCCTTGAGGCATAAGCAATCATTTTGCCTTCTTACATAAGTACACACCTAATCCATTTAAGGATGCATCATTTGAAATCACAAACTCTTTCCCCGCCTCGTGGTACTAAAATCGAGCTTCACAACATCGCTTTCGGCCGAACTTTGTTGACATCTTTCTCATCCACTCAAACTTCACATTTTTCCGTAATAATTTATCCATCTAAGGTTGCAATAATAGAAAACCCTTGACGAAACGCCTATAATAGCAAGCTAGGCCTAGGAAACTTCTAACCTCGTAGACATTCTTCTATGGCTTCCACCCATAATAGTCAAATCTTACTGGGTCTACTCGAACTCCTTCTCCCGAGACAATATGTCCCAAAAATCCTACTTCCTTGAGCCAAAATTCGCTTTTATCGAACTTGGCATACAACTGATTTTCTCAGAGAATCAGTGAAACCGTCTCGTAGGTTCTCAAAGATGCTCATTCTCATCTCTGAATAAATCAAGATGTCGCCAATGAAAACGACTACAAACTTGTCGAGGTATGAGTCTAAAAATGCGTTCATTAAGTCCATGAATACCGCAGAGCATTGGTCAAACCAAGAGGCATGACTAAAAATTCATAATGCCCATACCTTGTTCAAAAAGTCGCCTTAGACACATCCGATTCCTTTACTCTTAACTAATAGTACCCCGATCTCAAGTCTATTTTGGAGAACACAAAGGTTTTTCTTTCAATTGATCGAACAAATCATCGATCCTAGGCAAGTGGGTACTTGTTCTTCACCGTCACTTTATTAAGCTGACGGTAATCTATGCACAATCTCATGGTGCCATCTTTCTTTTCACAAATAAAACTCGAGCACCCTGTGGAGAACAACTTGACCTAGCAAAGCCTTTATCCACACACTCTTGCAATCGTGACTTCAGCCTTTAACTCCGCTGGAGCCATTGTGTAAGGAGTAATAGATATTGGTACAGACGGAGCCAGCCAATGCCAAACTCAATCTCTCTTACCGAGGGTAGTCCTGGTAATTCTTCGAAAAACATCCACGTACTCACATACTATCTGTGATCGACTCAATCTTTAACTCTGCTTTATCATTCATCACAAAGACCAAATATACCTCGCACTTTTCTTATGTATCTCTGTGCCGGCCATGTGAAAAATCATTGTCGGTGATTTACTTTGCTCATCCGATTCTATATGGAGAATATCCCCATTCTCACATCTCGCCTCAATATATTTCTTCCCACAATTAACTATTACATCATGAGTGGTCAACCACCCATACCAAGAATGATGTCAAACTCATCAAATGGTAGCAACATAAGATTTGCTTTAACGTAATGACCTCTAATCATTAATGGACAATCTTTACATACTTCATCAACTAACACACTCTTGCCTAAAGGATTAGCCACCTTAATCGTAAATTATGTAGAATCTATAGGCATATTCATGCCGGATACTAGTTTCATACAAATGTAAGAGCGTGTGGATCCGGATCTATTAAAGCAATAACTTTAACATCATGAAGAGAAAAGGTACCCGTAATAACATCGAGAAGATTCTCTTCGAGAGTGCGAATGGCATAAGTCCTCGCAGTGCCCTACCCTCGGTCTCGCAGCACTGCTTCTCTAGGGTTACCCCTTTCTACATGCCCCACTTCCTGGGTTCCTTTGCGGTCTTCCTCTGACTACACTCCCGGATCTCGGGTTCTGAGCTCTATCTTCTTTCATTGTCTCTAGACAATCTTTTATGTAGTGGTCCTGGGAACCACATCTGAAACATGCATTTTCATGTGCTCGACATTCTCCAAAATGATGTCTGCCACACTGTGGGCATTCGGATCTATCCGATCGGATGTTCCCCACACTAGCAACTGAGGTTGTCTGTGCCTTACTTCTCGAATACTGCTTACTCTTGTCCTTCCTTGAAAACTCAGTGGAAGTAGCCAATCGGGTGGAGAAATCTCTTGACTTCTTGGATGTGGATTGGAATGACTTATTCCATCTGTTCTCTTTTAGAGTCACTAGACTCTATTTCGCACTTTCTCTTCTCCTTTACTAGTTCTTCTGGCTTTACAAGCCCTCTCTACTAGCATAACGAATTCCTTCAGCTTATAGGACAAAGAACAAACAATTTGATGTCCTCATTTAGCCCATCTTCAAATCTCTTACTCATGATGGCCTCGTGGACACGCATTCTCGAGCGTATTTGCTGAGCCGTATAAACTCACGCTCATAATCGGTCACAGACATCTTGCCTTGCTTTAACTCTAGAAATTCCTTTCTTTTCTAGTCCACGAACCTTTGACTGATATACTTTTTCTTGAACTCTTATTGGAAGAATCCCCATGTGACCTTTTCCTTGGTACCACAGCACACCAATGTGTTCCACCATTGATAGCGCGAATCTCTTAAAAGAGAGACTACACACTTCATGCATTCCTCGGATGTGCATGACAACTCATTAAATACCCCTCGATGGTATTTTCTAACTGTAATTCATCTTTTTCTGATCATCATCTTTTCTAGCTTGGAATTCTTCTCGCCCCATGTTTCTCGATTCTATCAATCTGAGGCTTCTCTCCTCTTACCACCTCTACTACTTGAGGGGCTACTAGGATAGGTTGAGGAATAGGTGGGGTGGAGGGGTTGCGCATTCGGTTCAGACGAACAAACTCCGTGATACCATGTATTCATCATATGGAGGAAGGCTTCTAGCCTCTTCTCCTCCATCTTGACTCACCGTAGTGGGGTCTATTCTCAATCTCGTTCGGCATCGTCCCTTCGTGGTGGGGCCGCTACATTTTCTACGTCATCTCGCGATACTCTATCGAGATCCATTTACTAAATGTATAAACATAATTTAAGCCGTCAGAGTCGTCACACTATCATTATAAAAACATTCTTACGTATGGCATGTATAGCTAGACTGCGTGCTCGTGCTACGTTAGTCCTAGAACCACTAAACTCGTAGCTCTGATACCACTAAATGTAACACCTCATACCCGAGTCCAAGGCTAAGACTGATACGAGACATTACCATGCTTGAACTCACTTAAACATGTACCTACAGTCAGAAAATTTTGTTCCAAATAGAAACTCTTCTTTCTTAGTCAAAACGTATATCATGGGCCTATGAGGCCTTAAACACATATCGTGGAACTTTCTGTAATACAATCGGAACTTTTCCTCAAAACAGGGTCACACGCCTATGTGGCTTGGGGCACGCCTGTACTCCCTAAGACACGCCCATGTCTCCCAACCGTGGTTGACACCGACTAATCTCACACGGTCTTGACACGCCCGTGGGATCAAACCGTGCTATACCTTGATATACCGACTTCTTCACACGGCCGGGTGTAACACCCCAAACTCTGACAAGACACCACGCCCGAACTGTATGTTACGGGGAAAACGTCTTTGAGTGAATGATTTTTTTTTTTTTTTTTTTTAAGGTGAAAACATAGTGAATTTGAGGAAGGTTTGAGTAGGCTTGTTTGATTAGATTTTTGAAAACTTATCCAAGTATATAGTTAAAACGAGTTGATTTCATTTAGGACTTCCAATAGTTTCTTAGTGCCATTTTGAAACATTTTAAACTTAGTAGTAAATCGAGTTTGGTTTGAAAATCATTTGAGTTTATTGATTAACGAAACATAGCGAGATACCCGATGGTATAGTTTAAAACACATTATGATATAATTTTGAAAACGTTGTCTTTCCAAGTTTTAGCAAAATTTCATGCCAAGTTATTTGTTAAGCAAAGTTGAGAATCTAATTAAAGCATACCCATCATAAAACTTAACTTAAAGGCCTTTTACAAATCCAAATTAAAACCCAAATAAAAGTAATTAAACTAAAGTACCCAAATGATAGAGTTGGAGTAAAACTTTATTAAGCATGGCATGAGCACCCCGAGTCCATCCCGGCCCATGTCCGCGTCTTACGAGTCACCCGAAATGTCAAAGGAGAGGGTGAGTCGAATGACTCAATGCATAAATCCCGCCTCCCGATGAAACAACATGCTATCACACATCATACATAGCAACATAATTAATGCAACCCGATCCTAACCATCCGTATTCTCCTTTTCTACCCCGTGTGGTACTAAACCACCGGTGGTGCTAAACCACTGGTGACATATAGTCACAATGTGTTACTGCAACACCGTGTCCCAAAGACACAATGTGCTACCCAAGCACCGTGACCGTAGTCACGATAATCGAATGATGGGGCCAACCCATCGTGTGATACCCAATCACTAGCAGACGATCCCATATCTCATGTGGGGCCAACCCACAGCAGGTGTTAACCACGTGGGACAAGTCGCAATGAGGTGCCCAACCTCCGTGTCCCAAAGACACAAATGTGCTACCAAAGCACTCGTGACCGTAGTCACAATAATCGAATGATGGGGCCAACCCATCGTGTGATACCCAATCACTAGCAGATCGATCCCATATCTCAAAGTGGGGCCAACCCACGGTGGTGTTAACCACAGTGGACAAGTCGCAATGAGGTGCTCCAACCTCTGTGTCCCAAAGACACAAATGTGCTACTAAAGCACTCGTGACCCAAAGTCACAAGGTGTGTTACTAAAACACCGTGCTCACAAAGACAAAATCATCACCGCTCTCCACTCATATCACCCATCAACAAACCAACTCATGTAATCATGCATATCATACAAATTATGCATATCATGCTAATATGTTTGACTCATGTCCCATATCACATACATACATAGTCATGATACCATATAGATCATCAAGAATCTAGTAACAATACCGACTTACCCGGATACGCACACATACCCCGCTTGGG
Source organism: Gossypium sturtianum (assembly GCA_025698515.1). Classification (NCBI taxonomy): domain Eukaryota; kingdom Viridiplantae; phylum Streptophyta; class Magnoliopsida; order Malvales; family Malvaceae; genus Gossypium; species Gossypium sturtianum. The sequence goes on from CM046950.1 coordinate 105,485,131, forward strand.
TATCCAATAATCCATCATATCACATGATTTTATTAGGCAAACAGTTTATTAATAATATTACTAAATATCGCTGTGTTAGTTTACACACTGTAATTACGAGTCTAGAAATCCGGACAAAAGCGATCTAAGCCCCTCGAGTACTAGCTCCTACAATCGGCCAAAGCATAGGGGTTAGGCATCCACACATTCGCCAACAACATCTAGACTAAAAAGGGTTTGTCGAAAGCCCTTACTTTTCACCTGATTTGGTTTCCTACCAAATCCCGAACCAAAAAGTGGTTCCCTTTAGACAATCGGCCAACCTATAAAGAAGGAAGTATTAATCTCTTGAAGCTTTGACTAAACGAGAATTAAGAGAATAAACTAACAACAATACCAACCCTTACCAATCAAACGCAATCGTAAACAGAGACTTCTCTTGTTTGCTTCCAAAATCCAAGAGTCCTATAACAAGATGATTCACAAACGATTAACACTCCTCCAAAGTTACCATATTCGGCTCTTAATCAAACCCGAATCGATTAAGAACAGAAAAGAGAAAAGAAATGGCCATACGGCCAAACACTTACCCAACACCCAAGATCGATCAACTAACAAGATCACCTTCACTAACATTCGGCCAAGAGAGGGAGCTATTAGAAGGGAGAAAAGATTCGCCAACACCTTCAAAGAAAGAAAAGAGAATTGTCTTTAGACGCTTAACACACCCGTGTTCTGGTTCTCAATGAGAGAAGAGAGAAAACAAATGCGAGATGAGAGTAGAGTGAGAATTGAGTTTCGCAAGATGGTTTAAGAGAAAGAGAAAAAATCTCCAATAATAGAAGAGAGGTTCTGCTTAAGATTTTGGGAAGAAATGAAATGATGGGAATACTTTAGGAGATAACTTTCTAAGTTTACAAATGAAAAGAAAAAAAGAAACTAGAAGAGCCTTCTGCCAACAACACAAAATGTAAAGAAAACCCACTACAAAATTCGCAAAGAGAGTTGCTTGGGGTTGTTTTAACAAAGAAGAAAATGTTGGCTTCAAAATGCCTTTTGGCCGAAAATACACCAAGTGAGAAGTGCATTTCGGCACACCACACTTCCCATCACCAAACCGGTCCACACTCCCACCCAACACCCCACAAAATCGCCAAAATCCTCCATTCACTCCACTCCCCACATTCAAACAACAAGACCAAGTCTTCCTCCTAAACTCACTCTCCTCCCACCATTTGAACGGTTTGACCAAGTCCAAAGAAGAATTTGAATTGCCTTCTACTTCCTCCTCCCATGCCGTCCAAAAAGAATGCAAAAATGTGGCCACTCCGCAGCCTTGAACTCGTGGACCTCTGCCTCCCGCAATTGACGCCAACCTCAGCTCCAAGTGGCGCATGCTTTGCCACTCCACCTCCTCTTTTGTGCTCAAGAACACCAAATAAAACTCTTATACCCTAGCTCCTACAAATTTCTCCCGACTTAACACCCAAAAATCAAAATTTTTCCCATTCACTCAGCATACATTTAGACTTCAATTAAGCCCCAAAACATAGAAATAGCCACGCAAAGACACTAGACACATGCAAAAACATGCAACAAAGAATACACCCCTAACCTCGGGATATTACAGTTCTACCCCTAAAAAAATAATTTCGACCCGAAATTACCTGATCGTAAGAGTTGCGGGTATTGCTGTCTCATCATATCCTCAGTTCCCACGTAGCTTCTTCTACGCCATGATTCCGCCAAAGAACCTTAACCAAAGGCACAGATTTCTTACGCAGAACCTTCACATCTCGATCAAGAATCGCATGTTCCTCTTCCATAGTCAAATCGGATTTACCTCGATCTCTTCCATCGCTACCACATGCGACGGATCTCAACGATAACGTCCAAGCATCGAAACGTGGAATACGCCGTGAATCGACTAAGCTCACTGGCAACTCAAGTTGATACGCCATCGTCCCACTCGCCTCAATACCTTATACGCCCAATAAACCTCGGACTTATCTTGCCTTTCTTCCCAACCTCAACACCTTCTTCCAAGGCGAGACCTTCGTAAACACTCGATCCCCACAATGAACTCTATATTTCTTCGCTTAAGATCGGCATAAGACTTCTGCCGGTCCGAAGCTTCCTTCAATCGAGATCGAATCGCCTTAACCTTGTCTTCGGTCTCAAAGAACCAACTCGGTCCTAACAAATGACGCTCACCTAACTCCGCCCAACACGTAGGTGAGCGACACTTCCTACCATACAATGCCTCATACGGTGCCATCTTAATGCTCGCTTGGTAATCGTTGTTGTAAGCAAACTCACCTAATGGTAGAAACTCCTCCCAACTACCTCAAAATCCAAGATACAACCTCTCAAAGATATCCTCTAGGACTCGAATGACCCTTTCTCGATTGACCGTCACCATGCGGTGAAAAGCCGTCTTAAATCCAAACGAGTACCCAGAGCCCGATGTAACGCTTTCCAGAACCTTGACGTGAATCTAGGATCCCTATCCGAGATTATCGAAATCGCACACCGCGCAACCTCACTATCTCTCGAAACATACAAATTCGCTAGCTTCAAGTGAGTAGTCAACCTCACCGGAATAAAGTGAGTGATTTAGTCGGTCGATCCACCACTACCCAAATCGAATCTTTCTTGCTTGGCGTAAGCGTAATCCACCGACGAAATCCATGGTTATCCTTTCCCACTTCCATCGAGGAATCTTCACAGGTCAAGCAACCCCGACGGCAATCGATGTTCAGCCTTGACTACGACAAGTCGACACTTCCCAACAAACTCGCTACCTCCTTCTTCAAGCCGTGCCACCAAAATCGCTTCTCTAAGATCCCTATACATCTTGCTACCTCCAGGATGCATAGCATATAGATCGCTATGTGCGCCCCGAAGAATCTTCTCGCCTCACCAACATCTTTAGGCATACAAGCCTTACCTAGAAAACACAGAACCTCGCCACCGCGCACAAGTCAGAATTCCATCCGGACCACCGCCCCGCACTGCAACCTTCGCGCACTCGTAACCTCATCCAATAATCGTTTCTCTCGATCCGCTCAACCCAAGTAGGCTTAACTCGCAACTCGCGCGAATACTCCCGCGCCATACAAACTCAAATGGGCAAACAAAGCTCTTAAGTCCGAAACAACCTTGCGGCTCAACGCGTCGCCACCACGTTAGCCTTGCCCGGATGATACTCAATCAAATGATCGTAATCTTTCAAAGAACTCCACCCATCTGCGCGCCTCAAATTCAAATCCTTCCGAGTCGCAGATACTTGCACTCTTGTGATCTGTGTAGACTATCGATCTCTCTCCGCACAAGTAGTGCCTCCAAATCTTAAAGCGAAGACCACAAACCGCTAGCTCCAAATCGTATGCGTCGGATAGTTGACCTCATGTGGCCTCACTGTATCGAGAAGCGTAAGCCACAACCTTACCCTCTTGCATCAAAGACACAACCCAAGCCCGTATGTGATGCATCGCAATAAATCGTGAATTCCTTACCACCTCGGGTTGAATTAGAACCGAGCCTCGGTCAAAATCTTCTTTAACTTATCGAAGCTTTCTGCTGTTTCTCGGTCCATACAAACGGAACTTCTTTCCTCAAGAACTTGGTCATCGGCGCCATTATCAACGAGAAACCTCAACAAACCTTCTGGTAGTATCCGCCAAACCTAGAAAACTCCGAATCTCACCCACCGACCTAGGCGGCTTCCAATCCAAAATCGCTCTCAATCTTACGAGGATCTACTCGAATCCCTCACCACACTACATGACCCAAGAAAGTCACTTCTCTAAACCAGAACTCGCACTTACTCAACTTAGCATAGAGTTGCTTTTCCCTCAAAGTCTCGCAACACCACTCGCAAATGCTTATCATGCTCTTCCTCTCGCCCTTGAGTACACCAAGATGTCGCTCTATGAAAACCACGACGAAACCGATCTGTGACATGAAACACCTGCTCATCATATCCATAAACGCCGCCGGTGCGTTAGTCAACCCGAACGGCATTACCGTAAATTTGTAGTGCCCATACCGAAGTCCAAACGCTGCTTTTATGGATATCCGCCTCCTTAACCTTTAATCGGGTGATACCTGATCTCAAGTCGATCTTTGAGAATACCGCAGCAGACTTCTTCACCGATCAAACAAGTCATCTATCCGTGGCAACGGATACTTGTTTTTAATCGTCACTTGTTCAACTGGCGGTAGTCTATACACATCCGCATCGAGCCATCTTTCTTCTTGACAAAGAGTACCGCGCGCACTTACGGCGAGACACTAGGCCTAATAAAACCTCGATCCAATAACTCCTGGATCTCGAGCCTTAAGCTCCACCAATTCCTTTGGTGCCATCCTATACGGAGCAATAGACACCGCGCGAGCCTCGTAATAGATCAATCCCGAACTCCACCTCACGATCGCGCAAACCCGAAGCTCCTCGGGAAAAACATCAACAAACTCCTAACGGTACGAACCTTCTCCACAAAGCAGACTCTTTAGCCTCCAAGGCATACACATGAACTACATACGCTTCACGACCTTTCACGACCATCTTCTCCGCCTTCGTGAGCAGGATACCACATTTGATAAGTAATCTCTCCTATTACCTATCATAGCCACCTCTTCACCCTCGACCGCCTTAAGAACCATGCGCTTGGCGCGCAATCCAACCTCGCCGTACTTGACCAACCAATCCATCCCAAGAATCGATCGAACTCCCCAAACGGCGGTTCCATCGATCGGCGAAACACTACCCCTTGGAGTTCTAAGGGTACCTCTCTAAACAGTTTATCTACTACTACAGAGTGACCTAGAGGGCTAATCACGGTCATCCGCCTAGAAGATATCTCAGAGTCTAAATCCATGGTCTCTACTATACTATCGGCAACATAAGAGTGCGTTGAACCCACATCAATCAAAGCAAGTATAAGGAGAACCAAAAATCAAAAACGTCACGGTTATGACGTCCGGCAAGCGTCGCCTCCTCGCTCGCGCGCAAAGATACACTAATCCATGCTTCCTAGCATCGTAACTACTCGCACCTCTCTGCCGGTGCTCCACGGCCCCGACTGACCCATTACCACCTCCGCCATTACCACGGCCCCTCGCGGTGGCGGTCCACTACCTCTGAACCGATTACGGCCCGACTCTCGGGATCGAATCTTAGCCAACCTACGCGGGCAGTCCCTCACACGATGCTCCAGAACCACACTCGGCAACCTTTTCCTCCAGTCCAAAGCAACCACCCCAATGAGATTTCCCACATCGATCACATCTGCGGTGGTCCCCGCTTCAGCAAAGAACAAACCTAGCGAGCTAGTTCGCCCACTCGGTCTAGCCCTTTTCTCGCGGATTACCTGACGATCCGTAAGACCCAAAGCTCCTCTTATGTCTATTTCGGTCCATGCCTTGTCTCACCGACTCCTTAACACCCTCGGCTACCTTAGCCTTCTCAACTAAGACAAAGAACTCAAGGCTCCTGGCGAGGAGCAATCAGCAGCCTCAAGTCGTCTCGCAGACCATCCTCGAAACGAACACACCTCTCATGCTCAGTGGCCACAATGCCCCTGGCATACCTACTCAGCTTCAGGAACTCAGCCTCGTACTCAGAAACCGATTTACTCCCCTGAACAAGCCTCAGAAATGCCTTCCGCTGGGAGTCAATATAACTAGCTCCGATGTACTTCTTTTGATATGCAGCCCTGAAGTAATCCCATGTCAGATCCTCTGCTGCCACACTGTCCCGAACCGTGAGCCACCACTGATACGACTCATCCCGGAGAAGCGATACGATGCCCTTCAGCTTCTCTTCAGCAGTCAAATCCAGATCATCCATGATCCGCTCAGTCGCCTCCAGCCAGTATTCAGCAGTGCTGGGAGCAACACCAGAAACACCTCGGAAGAATTCGGCCCCATTGGCCCGAAGTCGCTCAGGAACAGATTTCCTAACTCCCGCGCCACTACCAACTCCTGCTACCCTTTCCAACACTCGCAAAGATCGCTCGTGACGCTGCGCCGTCCCTGCACCGATCTTGGAACTCACCACCTCCACCGGTGGCGGAACCGGTATCTCATTTTCTCGAACCCCGACCAGGATCCTACGGGCTCGTAAACCGTCATCCTACCACGACCTCGTCCCACGACCACGCCCACCTCTAGCGCTCATGACTAATCTTCCTACGTATCGATTAAGAATTTTTATGCATCAAGATTTATTCCACTTGTTTAAAAGCAAGTCTTATGAATATTTTAAGAGGATTTGTTCTCGCGAGTTCACAAAATCCTATCGCTTTTCAATCTCTAAAGTAGTATACTATTGCTATTCATCGATCATATCACATCCAATCAATTCACAAGCAATAGTACGGGTACTTACCTCGCGAATCAGTGCTGGGAGACTCGGTGCCATGCCTTTCAAACCATACTTTAAGAATAAAGACTAATAAAACAACCTTTTGAAAACATTTTGGGCCTCAGGCCCACAGCCGAGCCTTTGAACTTGGCTCTGATACCAAAATTGTAACACCCCAAACTCGGACAAGACACCACGCCCGAATCTGGTATGTTACGGGGAAAAACGTCTTTGAGTGAACAGATTTTTTTTTTTTTTTTTAAGGTGAAAACATAGTGAATTTGAGGAAGGTTTGAGTAGGCTTGTTTGATTAGATTTTTGAAAACTTATCCAAGTATATAGTTAAAACGAGTTGATTTCATTTAGGACTTCCAATAGTTTCTTAGTGCCATTTTGAAACATTTTAAACTTAGTAGTAAATCGAGTTTGGTTTGAAAATCATTTGAGTTTATTGATTAACGAAACATAGCGAGATACCCGATGGTATAGTTTAAAACACATTGCGATATAATTTTGAAAACGTTGTCTTTCCAAGTTTTAGCAAAATTTCATGCCAAGTTATTTGTTAAGCAGGTTGAGAATCTAATTAAAGCATACCCATCATAAAACTTAACTTAAAGGCCTTTTACAAATCCAAATTAAAACCCAAATAAAAGTAATTAAACTAAAGTACCCAAATGATAGAGTTGGAGTAAAACTTTATTAAGCATGGCATGAGCACCCCGAGTCCATCCCGGCTCCATGTCCGCGTCTACGAGTCACCTGAAATGTCAAAGGAGAGGGTGAGTCGAATGACTCAGTGCATAAATCCCGCTCCCGATGAAACAACATGCTATCACACATCATACATAGCAACATAATTAATGCAACCCGATCCTAACCATCCGTATCTCCTTTTTCTACCCCGTGTGGTACCAAACCACCGGTGGTGCCAAACCACCGTGACATATAGTCACAATGTGTTACTGAACACCGGTGTCCCAAAGACACAATGTGCTACCTAAGCACCGTGACCGTAGTCACGATAATCGAATGATGGGGCCAACCCATCGTGTGATACCCAATCACTAGCAGACGATCCCATATCTCATGTGGGGCCAACCCACGGTGGTGTTAACCACGGGACAAGTCGCAATGAGGTGCCCAACCTCCGTGTCCCAAAGACACAAATGTGCTACCAAAGCAATCGTGACCGTAGTCACAATAATCGAATGATGGGGCCAACCCATCGTGTGATACCCAATCACTAGCGCATTTATCCCATATCTCAAAGTGGGGCCAACCCACGGTGGTGTTAACCACGGGGACAAGTCGCAATGAGGTGCCCAACCTCCGTGTCCCAAAGACACAAATGTGCTACCAAAGCACCGTGACCCAAAGTCACAAGGTGTGTTACCAAAACACCGGTGCTCACAAAGACAAAATCATCATCGCCTCCACTCATATCACCCATCAACAAACCAACTCATGTAATCATGCATATCATACAAATTATGCATATCATGCTAATATGTTTGACTCATGTCCCATATCACATACATACATAGTCATGATACCATATAGATCATCAAGAATCTAGTAACAATACCGACTTACCCGGATACGTATACATACCCCGTTTGGGTATCCAATAATCCATCATATCACATGATTTTATTAGGCAAACAGTTTATTAATAATATTACTAAATATCGCAGTGTTAGTTTACACACCGTAATTACGAGTCTAGAAATCCGGACAAAAGCGATCTAAGCCCCTCGAGTACTAGCTCCTACAATCGGCCAAAGCATAGGGGTTAGGCATCCACACATTCGCCAACAACATCTAGACCAAAAGGGTTTGTCGAAAGCCCTTACCTTTCACCCGATTTGGTTTCCTACCAAATCCTGAACCAAAAGTGGTTCCCTTAGACAATCGGCCAACCTATAAAGAAGGAAGTATTAATCTCTTGAAGCTTTGACTAAACGAGAATTAAGAGAATAAACTAACAACAATACCAACCCTTACCAATCAGCTAATGTAAAAGCAGAGACTTCTCTTGTTTGCTTCCAAAATCCAAGAGTCCTATAACAAGATGATTCACAAACGATTAACACTCCTCCAAAGTTACCATATTCGGCTCTTAATCAAACCCGAATCGATTAAGAACAGAAAGAGAAAAGAAATGGCCATACGGCCAAACACTTACCCAACACCCAAGATCGATCAACCAACAAGATCACCCTTCACTAACATTCGGTCAAGAGAGGGAGCTATTAGAAGGGAGAAAAGATTCGGCCAACACCTTCAAAGAAAGAAAAGAGAATTGTCTTTAGACGTTTAACACACCCGTGTTCGGTTCTGAATGAGAGAAGAGAGAAAACAAATGCGAGATGAGAGTAGAGTGAGAATTGAGTTTCGGCAAGATGGTTTAAGAGAAAGAGAAAAAATCGGCAATAATAGAAGAGAGGTTCGGTTTAAGATTTTGGGAAGAAATGAAATGATGGGAATACTTTAGGAGATAACTTTCGGTTTACACAAATGAAAAGAAAAAAAAGAAACTAGAAGAGCCTTCGGCCAACAACACAAAATGTAAAGAAAAACCAATTACCAAAATTCGGCAAAGAGAGTTGCTTGGGGTTGTTTTAACAAAGAAGAAAATGTTGGCTTCAAAATGCCTTTTGGCCGAAAATACACCAAGTGAGAAGTGCATTTCGGCACACCACACTTCCCATCACCAAACCGTCCACACTCCCACTCCAACACCCCACAAAATCGCCAAAATCCTCCATTCACTCCACTCCCCACATTCAAACAACAAGACCAAGTCTTCCTCCTAAACTCACTCCTCCCACCATTTGAACGGTTTGACCAAGTCCAAAGAAGAATTTGAATTGCCTTCTACTTCCTCCTCCCATGCTGTCCAAAAAGAATGCAAAAAATGTGGCCACTCCGCAGCTTGAACTCAGGACCTCTGCCTCCTGCAATTGACGCCAACCCCAGCTCCAAGTGGCGCATGCTTTGCCACTCCACCAGCTCCTCTTTTGTGCTCAAGAACACCAAATAAAACTCTTATACCCTAGCTCCTACAGCTCCCCTGACTTAACACCCAAAAATCAAAATTTTTCCCATTCACTCAGGCATACATTTAGACTTCAATTAAGCCCCCAAAACATAGAAATAGCCACGCAGCACACTAGACACATGCAAAAACATGCAACAGCAACACAGCCCCTAACCCGGGATATTACACGGGGTACACGCCCATGTTCTAACTGTGTATCACACACGGTCTAAACAAACGGCCGTGGGATTAGCCCGTGGTCTATTCTGACTTAAGATACAAAGGTGCAGGGTGCACACGGCCTAGACACACGCCCGTGTGTCCATCCATGTGGGCACTTAGAGGCTATTTACCAAGCCAATTGCCACCTCAAATCAAGACCAAACTCATGCTCAATTCAAAGAACTCAAGTATTACATCTAACATGAACAAGGATGCATACTTCATTGATAGATTAAAACATACATACTTAATCATTCATGACTCATCTCTTTGGCCATATACAAAAAGAATGCTAAGCTTGATAGCCAACACTTTGGCTAGTTTTAAAACATAACTCAAAATGAAATGTTTCCTATACATGCCATACTTAATATAAACAACTTGTCTATACCAAAATAGCGATTGATAGTGTGCTCCGAGCTCGGTGACGATGATCCACGAGATTAGCTTATGGGACTACATGGAAAGAAAGAATAAAGGACGTAAGCATTTAGCTTAGTAAGTTTGCATGTAATTCTCATAGCAATATATTTGCTTAACATTAACCATTCATCATAAACAATGGCATTATGAAATCTCAAGTATTTAAGCTTACTTACTCTTACCGATTCTTACGTATCTCATGGTACTTACTATTCTCATGCTCAAATGCGGTAACAAGATACCAGTATCACTTGATCACATAGATCAGTATACTTTACTATGATAAGCATAATCTCAACTTCATCCTTCATATCATGAATAATACTCTTAATTAACTCACTAGCATAACTTGATAATAACTTTACTTACTTAACTTTCTTACTTTCTCATTTTATCTTTACTCTTTTGCCCGATGAATTACTATGAATAACAGAGGATACTAAATCTCAAAACACATGTGTCTTGATGCCAATGCTATATCCTTGATATAGTCTTACATGGGATCTCTTACTTGGTATTGATGCCATGTCTTGACATGGGCTTACACGAAGTCTTGCTTATGAGTTCCCTTGGGAACTTACCATTGCCATGTCTCGACATGGTCTTACTTGGTGTCTTTACTTGTCAATGCCGACCCTTGGCTTGGACTTACATGAAATATTTCTTGTTACTCACCAATACCATGCCTTGGCTTGGACTTACATGGGATCTCTATCTCTTTATAGCTTTTCAATGCCAAGACTTGTCTTGGACTTACATGATAACTTTGCTTGGAGACTCACCAATGCCATGCCTTGGCTTGGGCTTATATGGGTCTTCATCTCATAATAACTCTTCAATGCCAAGACTTGTCTTGGTCTTACATGATAACTTGCTTGATTGCCGATGCCATGCCTTGGCTTGGTCTTATACGGACTTTCTCATTTCATGTGATAGATCGAGTATCCTAAGTAATTCAACTTCAATCGGGACTTTCTCATGCTTGATCTCATTGATTTCTTTGTTTAACATAGCATTAACAATCTCATGGAATTAAAATATATTCTACATTATACTAAGCAATTCAAAGATATTAATCATAAAGCTTAGAAAACATACAAACTTACCTCAATATACAAAATGTGTGTAGATATGCAATTTAGTCCTCGACTTTGTTCTTGCCTCGGTTTCGATCCGGGCTTCATTTTTCTTGATCTATAATAATAATTAGATCATTTAATACTCACATTGACTAAATTGACTCTTAACTCATACTTTGGCAAAATTACTATTTTGCCCCTAAATTTTCTCATATTTGCACTTTTGCCCCTAGGCTCGTAAAATGATTCTCATTTAACTTTCTTAAACATCATGCTTAGCTGTTTCATTTTCTCTACTATAATAATCATCAATTCTCACTATTTCTAATAGGTATGACCAATTTCAAAAATATTACAAATTAGTCCATACTATAATTTTTCATGAAATTCACTAAGGAAAAGATGTTTATCTAACATCAAACTCTCATAAACTTCCAAAAAATATCATTTTACAAGCATGTCACTATTGGGTAGGTTTTTTAACATGCATCTTAGCTCGTTTTATAGCTAAAAATAGCTAATTCATAATACGAGAACTTCAAAAATACGAAGAATATTAAAAACAGGCCTAAGATGAACTTACTAGCAAGCTTGAAAGATGAACAAACCCTAGCTATGGGGTTCTTCAAATTTTCGGCACCAAATAAGAAGATGAATGAAATTTTTATCATCTTTTTCCTATTTTAATCATTTAATTGGTAAATGACCAAAATGCCATTCTCTTTAAAAATTTACAATTTACTAACTCATGTCCATTTTTGTCCAAAAATTATAATTTGGGAAAATTGCTATTTAAGGACTTCTAATTAATATTTCTAAAGCTATTTCATACAAAAAGCTTCTAGAAACTCATATTTTGCAACTTTTGCAATTTAGTCCTATTTGATCATTCGATGTCAATTTCACAAAATTTCTACATGGAACTTTAATACTATCATGCAAACATGTCATAAACCTTAAGAACTCAATTTACTAACTCAGATTTGTGGTCTCGCACCACTATTCCGACTAGGCCCTAAATCGAGCTATTACAACGACCCTGTTTGGGACAGTGGCATCGTTATTGATTACATGTAAGACCACGTATGGGACGTTGGCATTGTACGAGCTTTCAGAGCTATCCAAGTATCCTATTTGATTCCAAGCGGTTCAACGGGAATTCTGAGAAATAAATGAGTATACGAATGTGCATCCGAATTTCGGTACGTATGTATGTGTATGAAATTTGGCAATGAAAGGTATGTATGTATATGATCATTTGATATGTGAGCTACATTACATGATATGTGATTATGAGCAAGTGAACATGATCAATTGAGATATAACAGAAATATGACTTGAGATTGTGTTATGCCATGAACCATATGTATGAAATGGTTTATAATTGTTCTAAGTGACAAGTTTTTTTGTATATGGCTTACTAAGCTTTTGAAAGCTTACTTTGTGTGTGTTTGCATTGTTCTATAGATTATCAAAGCTACTAGGAGCTCGAGGATCGTCGAGGATCATCACCACACTATCGAACTCTATTTTGGTACTTTTTGGAAGTGTAAATGTTAAAAGTTTGGCATGTATAGGCTAGGACTAGTGTGTTATGTTTTGAGATATTCTTTTTATAGCCATGTGATATGGCTTGCTTGTGGAAGAAAATATGGTTTGGATGTGGTACATGATATGTGCTAAGTAATGGTATGTTTTGATGTTTATAAATGACCAAAAGAAATGGTCAATTTGGTATGTGCTTTGTTGAGAATTTGGTATGATTTTAGTATGAAAATTGAAGTGATATTTTGGGATATTGATCATGTATGAATTAGTGAGTTGTTATGACATTTTGGTATGTTTTGGGTTTAGGTTTTGAGTATGAAATTGGTTGATGAGGAGATGGTTTAAAGGGTGTATGTTTTGTGCTTGAAATTGCCTGGAAATGTAGCATATTTGTTGCTTGTTTGATGTTTGTAGGGAGGACCCAAATTGGGTGGAAAATTGGCCTTGTAAATGGCCTATTTTCTGCCCACATGGGCAGGGACACGGGCGTGTGTCTCTACCGTGTTGCTCGAGGGCCACTTCGAAGTGAGCTTGGGCAGAGCACACGGTCGCACACATGGGCGTGTGCTAGGCCATGTGACCAAGTCAGTAGCCTCCCTAATTTTCACACGGCCTGGCACATGGGTGTGTCTTGTGGCCGTGTGGACAAGTCAGTATGTATGCCCTGTTTTGCCACGGCCTGGACACACGGACGTGTCTAAGCCATGTGAGGCACATGGCCTGCCTACACGGGCGTGTGACCTCTGTAACTTTGAAAATGTTTAAGTTTCGAAAAAAATTTGTATGAGCTCGGTTTAGTCCCGACCCCTTTCCAATGCATGTTTAAGGTCTCATAGACCTTCAAAAGGGACTTTATGTGTATATTTCGCTTTGGAATGTTTGTGAATATTTGATGTTTGTGAAATGTTTGTGATATGATCCGATATGTTTGGTAAGGCCTCTTAACCTTAGTCCGACGACAGATACAGGTTAGGGGTGTTACAAATATACCATTCATAGGTACCTCAAATAAAGTTCAAGCATTCAATAATTTAATATGGTAAATGCACATCCTATACTAATCATTCTCAACAAAAAAATTCAACCAACGAGGTTCAATTGAATAAGCTTCCTTAATCTACTAATCAAGCATCACAGGTTTAATACCAAAATGACCCAAATCATTTAAGCAAACACTAATTCAAAGCATTCATATAATAGCTCCAAACATGTATTTACAATCATTTTTAACTTATAGACTATATTCCCTATGACTTACTAAACAAAAGGACATTATCATAATATTGACATCCTAGGTACATGCCAAGGCTCAAAAGAAATACATCACCAACATTGAGTACGGGATTTGTCGTGGATGCTGAGACGTAGAACAACAGTAATACCTAACCTGCAACCAATTAAAAATTCAAGCAGTAAGCAACTCATGATCTCAATGTATCCCACTTTCAACTATTAACCAAAATCTAACTTTCACAACATAAAAATCATCTCATAAACTATTATACCTTATCAAATTATATTTTCCAACAAATGGCACCCAATGCCTAAAGGTTAGACCGTGATTAAGATTTTGCGCCCAGTGCTAGTCATTTAATTCGACAAAATCATTGGTCTGCCCAGCACTAGTCGAACGAATCGACAAATTATTGCGCCCAGCGCTAGTCGGATAACCGACGATAGTTGTGCCCAGCACTAGTCGAACGAATCGACAAATTATTGCGCCTAGCTTTAGTCGGATAACCGACAATAGTTACTCAATCGAAATTTTGTAATATTACTTTTATCAGTCAATATCACCTTTTTTATATAAATCCATATACTTCTATTCACTTGAATTAGCAATTATATTAGAGATATAATAATCATCAAGTAGTAACTAGATTAATTAAATCAATTTGTAAAGTTCGAGTTCAGGGAATATGAACTTACCAAAATACGACGGATGCTACGAATCGAGGATGTCTACTCTGTCATCTTTTCCTTGCCACGGTTGATACCCGATCTATTCTTCTCTTGATCTAAGTTTAACAATTTAATTTAATTACTTAATTTGAATACCATACTTGTATTTAATAAAATCAATTAACCATAATTCATAATTCATACTTTTACCAAACAACAATTGACGTTTTCTCAACTCAATCATTAACATCAATATTAAAGTTGATCACATTTTCTTCTAATGTCCATAACTAACCAAATATACAAATACTTTATTAACAATCTCTAAATTTTTGAATTTTATAATTTAACACCATGCTAGTTTTATTTATAACATTTAACTCCTTGAAAGTTAATACTAACAAAACTCATAGCACAAAATATTTTACTTGCTTAATGGATTTAGTAATTCAACCAAATTTCCAACATAAGAACAATCCATCAAAAATAGTCCCCATACTTCACAAAATTAAATATTTTACCCTCACAATTTCAAACTTTGCCACAATTAAAAATCTCAAAGCACAAACAATTCTTCCCACTTCTATTTCAACTTCAAAAATCTACCCCAATAACATTAAGAACTTAGATTTTTCTACCATACTAACTTGTTTTAACGTCAACAATTGTAAAATTTTAACATGGGTTATTTAACTCATGATCTTGGGATTCCAAAAACACAAAATCCATGAATAAAGAACCAAAAATTACTAACCAAATTAAGCTCTAAGACATGAAACAAAATGGCCGAATGTTCTTCTCCCCTTTTCGGAATGCAAAGAGGAAATGAAGCTTTTAATTTTTTTTCCTTCTTTTTTCCCCCACTAATCTATTTGTTTCCTTATTAAACAATTTCTTTTCATTTTATATTTTATTTATTCTAACCAATTTACTAATTTTCCCCATGTACATAATATATTTATATATTTAATATATACATAAAATCATCATAAACTTCCACTATCAAAAGTCTATATAATTAATGGCCTATTATTTGAATAAGTCCTTAATCTAATCCCACATTGCAATTTAATATCAATACAAATTTTATCACCTATTTAATTTAATCCTTGTACTTAATTTTAAACACTAGTAATTAAAATAGTCTAACTATTATTTAATTCACTTCTAAGGTAACTCTAAAAATATTATAAATAAATATTTATAAACCAAATTCACAAAGGCGGGGGTCCCGGAAGTATGGTTCCTGACACGCCTGACTTAGGGTCGTTACAGGTTTTCCTGATTTTACAGTTTTGCCCATATTTTTTAGAATTTGACAATTTTACCCTGATTTTCTAGATTTTACAGTTTTGCCTAAAATTTTCTATTTTGATCAATTTAGGGCTCCTTTGGATGCCCGTTTTCCTCCGGTGTGGTGCAATTAAGTGTTATTTCAACGCAATCATGCCGGTGGAAGCTGTTTGGATTGCACAAAGATCGGTCGTTGAATGCTATACAAACACCCGGTAGAAATGGAATTTTTCACCGGTGAGAAAATTGGCGATGAGTTCAACGCAGTATGCTTTTACCCTTTTGTGTTTGTCATGTGCTTTTTTTATACTTTTGGTAAAATATATCTCATTTTATCTTTTATCCCAATCTCTTTTATATTTAAAATTTTAGTTTTATTAAATTTAAAAACAATGTTTCATTATAATAATATTGTTTGTATTTTCATGATATTAAATACTATTTTTAATTGGATTTTTATAAAAATTAATTATATATTCTATTAAAATATTTATAATAAAATATCATAAGATACACTTTAATATTTTATTAAATGAATTTATAAATTAACATATTTTTAATAATTTTGTAAAAGTTTATATATCAATTCTAATCTGATGTCCTTAATAGTCATTTTATATTCTCACCTCACCGCTACAGTTGCGTTTGAATCCAAACACACACTCCACCATTGTTTCTAATCTCACTGCTACAGTATCTAATCTCACCGCTACAGTAACTAATCTCACCGCCACCGCTGTTTTTAATCTCACCGGAGGTAAACACACTGTCCATCCAAACTAAGCCTTAGTCCCTAACACTATTCAAATGATTCAACAGTTTGTTCAGTTTGATGGTTTGCAGGATGAAGACCCAAATACTCATTTGGCTAATTTCTTAGAATTCTGCGGCACTTTTAAATTTAATGGTGTTTCTAATGATGTCATTCGCTTACGATTATTTCCCTTTTCATTGAGGAATAAAACTAAACAGTGGTTGAACTCGTTACCACGAGGTTCCATCACTACTTGGGAACAAATGACTGAAAAGTTTCTATTAAAGTATTTTTCGCTGGCTAAAATGACAAAGTTGAGGAATGATATCTCTTCTTTTGTGCAGATGGATTTAGAAACTCTTTACGATGCATAGGAGAGGTATAAGGACTTATTGAGAAGGTGCCCTCACCATGGGTTACCTCTATGGCTACAGGTTCAAACTTTTTATAACGTTTTGAACC
This sequence comes from Gossypium sturtianum, assembly GCA_025698515.1. Lineage (NCBI taxonomy): Eukaryota > Viridiplantae > Streptophyta > Magnoliopsida > Malvales > Malvaceae > Gossypium > Gossypium sturtianum. The sequence goes on from CM046950.1 coordinate 105,502,206, forward strand.
CCTCAACTAGGCAACTAATCGATGCAGCTGTCGGTGGGACTCTGAATAACAAAACACCTGAAGTGGCGTATGAATTTATCGAAGAGATGTCACTAAATAATTATCAGTGGCAAGTCATGAGGACAAAGCCTAATAAAGTAGCCGGGGTTTTTAACCTTGACGCGGTCACCATGTTATCTAACCAGGTAGAGCTTTTAAATAAAAAAATTAATGGTTTGTATGGTTCTACGAAGGTACATCCAGTGGTGCAGCGCGATACAAATGGAGGAAGGGTGAACAACACAGAATATCTATCTTACAACCCTAGCACAGAGAACGAACAAGTCAACTATATGGGTAACAATTCTAGACCTCAAAATAATCCATATAGTAACACTTATAATGCAGGTTGGAGGAACCATCCCAATTTCTCGTGGGGTGGTCAAGGTAATCAAAGACCACAACCTCCTCCAGGTTTTCAACAACCACCTTACCAGCAAGAGAAAAAGTCGAACCTTGAGGAGATGCTAACGAAATTCATCTCGGTGTCAGAAACACGTTTCCAAAACACTGAAACAAAGTTTAAAAATCAGCAAGCACTGATTCAAGGGCTCGAGAATCAAATAGGTCAGCTTGCTAAGCTGATCTCAGAAATACCACAAGGTAGCTTGCCTAGCAACACCGAAACTAACCCAAGAGAGCAGCTCCGATGAAGAAGGGTTAGTTGAGTCCAAACCAAAACCAAGGTAAGAAATCATGGCAAGTAAAGGTAAGGTTGATGAAAGCCACAGTAAACAAAAATCGGTAAGTAAGGAGTATACACCTCGTGTGCCATATCCCAACGCGACAAAGAAAGACCGCACAAATGAACAATTCGGTAATTTCTTAAACTTTTGAAATAGTTGCATATTAACTTACCATTTATTGAAGCTCTTTCGCAAATGCCCAACTCAGTTAAATTTTTAAAGGAGCTTTTGGAAAACAAATGGAAGTTAGATGATTTGTCGCACGTGGAGCTAAATGCAGTGTGCTCAGCTATCTTACAAAATAAACTACCCAACAAATTGAAGGATCTAGGAAGTTTTACTATTCCTTGTTTAATTGGTAGCTTAAATGTAAATAATGCTTTAGCTGATTTAGGGGCAAGTATTAATGTCATGCCTTACAAAATGTTTAAACAGCTAGGTCTTGGGAAACCCAAACAAACTAGGATGAGCATTCAATTAGCAGATAAAACCATTAGATTTCCTAAGGGTATTGTTGAAGATGTACTCGTAAAAATTGATAAATTCATATTCCCAGTTGACTTTGTTGTCCTAGACATGGATGAGGATAGTGATGTCCCTTTAATTTTAAGACGCCCCTTTTTAGCAACTGCTAGAACTATCATTGATGTTGGTACAAGTGAACTCACACTTCGTGTAGGTGATGATACGATCACGCTCCAAGCTCGTGATTCAGTTAAGACATCAAGTAATAAAGACGATTCTATAAATCCTGTTAATGAGACTAATCATGGGATTCAACCCTCTTTATAGGAAACTCTTTCAAAAAACACAAATGAGCCACATTCTGGTTCATGCACCAACAATGGAACCATCCATGAAAGACGAATGCTACAGATAGATGAACTAGACAAATGGCGGACTTATGTCAAAGAGGAACAGAAGCAACACCATGTCGAGCTTAAGGATAGAACCAATCAATTTAAGGTTGGGGACCAGGTACTATTAGATAAAATAGATCCTTGAGTTGTCACTTCAAAGCCTAATGCAAACGGAGCAACTCCCTTTACGATACTAAATGTCTTCCCATACGGTACAGTCGAGGTAACTCATTCTAAATTTGGTACTTTTAAGGTAAATAGTATTCGACTTAAACCTAATTTTGATGTTAGAACTGATCGCAGGAGAGAGGAGTTTCAACTCCTCAAACCACCATGACCATGCGAATGAGAGGTAAGTCGAGCTTAGACTCTAAATAAGCACTTCTCGGGAAGCAACCTGAGCACTAACCCTACTAATTAGTTTATTTTTACTTCTTTTCATGTTGAAATGTAGGTTTTTGACCCACACGGCCTGGACACACGGGCGTGTCCTTGGCCGTATGGAAACAGGGCTAAAATTTTCCCAAAAATTGACAGAGACACGGCCTTAAATTAAACCACACAGGCTTGCGACATGGCCGTATGAAACTTGGAACAAAATTTTTGAATTTTAAAACAAGTCAGAGAGTTACACGAGCAAGGCACACGGCCGTGTGAGAGACACGGCCTAGCCACACGGGCATGTTCGAGGCCGTGTGAAGACTGGGCCATTTTTTTTCCCTCAACAAACACTAGTTGAAAACAAGCCACACGAGCGTGTGACACGGCAGTGTGGCCCAACAGGGACCCTCACACAATCGTGTCACCCCATAAAAACCCTAACCCCTTTTCTCTTTTCTTATTTTGTCTTCTTGTTTTATCTTATTTCTATTTCTATTTTTGTTTTTATTTTTATTTTTATTTTTATTTTATTTGTCTTTTATGTTTCTTATTATCTTTTAAAGACTTGTCTATTATATTTTGAACTATATTTTAGTTATTATGGTTGTTCCTAATTGAGTAATCCTTTAATCTTTTCCACTAGTTGTGTTTATTTTCTTAATAGCTTGCTCAGAATCACGCACTACATTTAGCCTTCTCTACAATTCCACTAGTCACTAATTTGAGGACTTCATCCAAATTCAGGGCAGTTTCACTTCTCTCCCTCTCTTATGATATTCTAATTATACTGTCATTCTATATATTCATACATTGAGGACAATGTACATCTTAAGTGTGGGGAGGTTTAATTATATGATTATTAGAAAATCCCTGAATTATGTCTTGTATTCAAGTAATTGTCTCATATTACTATTAGAATGAATTCTTATTGATTTGTGATTATCATTGATGTGTTTTAGATTAAATTCATAGGTAATTGTGCATTGATTGTTTAAACTTTAAGACATTAGAGAATCAAGCATGAGAAGTCTATTTTCAGAATTAAAATTTTTAGGTTGTTTCCCTAAATTGAGGTATTACCTTGAAGTTTGAAATTTGCAAGTTTGACATCAAAAACCATAATTTTTGTGAGATTTTGAGCCTTTAAGAGCATACACTTTTCTTGCTCACTTTATTATTGGTTATGAGTGTGTCAATATTGATTTGTTATTCTAGAACTTGCTTCGATTATGCATGTCGAGACCACACTTTTGATTTGATATACTGAGATGATAAAGGCACTTAGGTTTTAACCCACTTATCCCATTAAAGGCCTACTTTCATAATTAACCCTTAGTGAACCCCTTTGAGCCTAATAAACTATTTCTTGATCTACCCTTAATATTAACCCATAACTCGTTCTTTTTGATTCATTGAGAATTTTTCCTATTGTATTGACTCCCTTTTTGTCGAGATTTGATTTGGTCAGTTGCCTAACTATGTTCTTTTGTTTCAGTTGTTAAATTATCTATTTTTATCCACAACTCAAAAAAAAAGTGAAGTGAAAAAAAAAAGTGAAAAAAAAATGTACATTTATTTTAATTATTACTAGTTCTATGTTATTTGAGCTTAAACGGTTAATTTCACATTCTAAGAAGAAATTATGTTATTATTGATAAGTTTTCAATTGATGTAATTATTCAATATTAGTTTATTTTTCTAGTTAGGTAAATTGTCAATTCGATCTCGATTTTAACCTTCTTTTTCAGGCTTTACCCACACCTTTAACCTAAGCCCCATTACAACCCTTTAAAGACCTTTTGATTTGTGTATCATCTCATTTCTATAGTGGTGGAGATTTGATTTTCATGCAAACCTATGCTAATAACTTTTCATGTTTGACTTTTGAGTGCTTAATTTTTGAACCTTAAACACTTTGAGTGATTTGAATGAATCTTTAGTGAGGATGTCGAATCTTGTCGATTTTGAATTAAAGGTAATTATTTAGATAAGGGGAAATACCTATGTTTTCATGCTTTAAAAATATGTGACTTGGATTGTTTGAATCTTTAATGCTCTTTTAGGTAAATTATCAATGTGTGATTATTTATGAATTATAATAAAACATTATTGATGAGAATTATGAATTGAGGATTTTGCTTGAGGACAATCAAATGCTTAAGTGTGGGGATATTTGATAAACCATAAATGTAACATATTTTAATTCCATGATTGGCATATTTTTGGATGATTTATGATGAGAATTAGTGAATTTGATGCTCCTAATCCCTTAAATTCATGTTTCTATACTTAGGAGAGCATTTGGGAGCAAATGGAGCGAAAAAGGGGCCAAAATCAGAGTTTTCAGGATCCATATGGGCTGGGCACACGCCCATGTGAGACACACAGGCTGGCCACATGCCCATGTGCCAGCCCATGTCGATTTCGCACCCTGCTTCCCTGTTACACGGAAAAACCCAATTTTTAGGGTTTCTAAGCACTCTAAAGTCTATAAATACACACTAGAAGAGGACCTAAGGGGGACGCAGAGTAGAATGAAGAAATTACTAGAAGGAAGCCGTCAGAATCATCTCGGAAGCAGATCCACTCCAAGATTGAAGATCTCCAGTCGAATTTCCTTTGATGTTTTATTGGGTTTTTCATGTCTTGTTGTTATTCTTATTTTGATATGTTTTCCTCTTTGAGTATGAACTAAACTCCCTAAATACCTAGGGAGGATGAAACCTATGATGGATCTTATTATTTAATTGTCTGAATTACATGATAAATACTTGTTCTTGTTCTTAATTATGTGTTCTTAATTCTTGTTTTAATATTTTCAGGATATGAATTCAAGTTTGATGTCCTTATTCAGTGGAGCAAAAGTCCCTGTTTAAGAGTAGATCTAGCATAATTAAGCGGAGTTAATTGCAACCCTAGAAATAGGACGACATAAATCTGCTGAATTAGAGTCAAACCTAATAAGGGAATCCATAAATTGAGTTAATGCGACGATAGGGGTTTTAATTAGAAAGAGATTTCAATTAATCAACCAAGAGTCAGTTGTTCTTAGTCTCGAAAGAGATATTAAAATAATTTATGGATTTCTATGGATCAAGACAAGTGAATAAATCGTGTAATTTAGAGTTAGAATAATAAGTGAAGTCTAGGTGGATTCTTCCTTGGGTATTGTCTTTATCGTTGGTTTATTCGATTATTTCCTTCACTCTCTATCGCGTTCATAGTTAATATGTTAGTTTTAAATTAAAAATAAATCCCCTTAATTATTAGGCTAAATAATTGAAAGATAGTTATTACTAGTACTTTTAGTCCTTGTGGATACGATATTCCGGACTCACCATAGCTATACTACTGTTCGATAGGTGCGCTTGCCTTTGTCGAATTATTAGTTAGTTTTGAGACCATCATCAACCTTCCTATAATTGGGGTTTAGATCTGTAACTGAAACACCCCAAACTCGGCCCACGAGCCTGAACCGAATCTGGTATGTTCCTTAAGTAAACCGGTTTCAAATTCTTTTGTTCCTTAGGAAAAACTTGTGCGATTTTAAAAAAATATTGTTTGGGTTGGGCTTGTGTTGAAAACCAATTCATCTTATATTGAAATCCATTAAATAAGGTGACAAAATGATTTAGGGTTTATTTTAAAGGAAATAAATTTTAAACTTAACTTTAATTGAAAATAATTCGTAACATAGTAATTAAAAATAAAAGTAAAGAAGTGTAACTTATGGCCTTATTACATCAAGTAGAATCCCAAAATAAAATTCTAAAATACTTAAATAAATTTAAATATCCATATTGAATAAAACTTCAAGCTGAGCATGGCCATCCCTAAGCTTCCGCCGAACCCGGTCCATTATTGTTCGCACACTGAAAAATAGTCCCACAACGGGTGAGTCAACAAACTCAATGTGTACACAACACTAAAATTCAATAGATCAGGCATACATTTTTCATATCCAATACTTATTCATATAACAGATAAAAATGATGATGCAACCCAAACCCAAACCTAGGTGCCATCCGCTACACATCCCCGTACCAACCTGCACACCGTGGGGACTACTAAGTCAACCCTCCATCCGCTACACACACCATCGAAGCGCAGTCATTGCGATCGACGTGCTCATCGCCCATATAAAATTTGTGGCATAGCCACGGATAATTGTGTCATGAGACACAACATTTAGATAATGTAACCGAAGTTACCACATTCAAATAATGTGACCGAAGTCACCACATTCAGATAGTGAGACCGTAGTCATCACATTCACTTCCCCTTTTTCATATATCCCGAATGACCCATATTATTCATATCATGCATATCATACTTAAATTCACATTCTTATCATATTTCACATGTTAAATATAACATATTTCGTAATCCTAATAGGAGTAGGAAACGTACCTGAGTACTTTGTACCATAACACGGTACCTTATCCATATGCACATTTTACATATTACCATAATCATATTAAAAGTTAGTGTGGGGTACACACCTGATTCGTTTAACGAAGTCCTTGAAATCCCGAAGAACCGATCTACTGATTTAGATCCTTAACTCCTATATTTGGCCAATCATTTAAACACATTAATAAACCTTTTTGGCTTTAAGACCAAATCCTAGTAGGATTTCTATACTGAAAACCTACCTTGTTGCCGATTGACTTAAGAATCAAGTCCCAAAACTTTGTTGTATTCCTTCTTTGTGATCTCAAATCCCGAAAAGTATTCCTTGCTTTCCTAGGGATGTCGAAATTCCTATAATCACATGTTAGGTTTAATCTAACATTAAAACTTAAAACAAGACCTTTGGATCTTATAGTTTCTTACCTTAGATCCCGAAATATTTCTCCTTGTAGTCGACAGTTGTAGAAACCCGAGAGATCCCCTTAATACTTGATCGACTACTTCCTTGCTTAGATTCACGGGAGATTCGGCTATGGCTTCTAATGGAGAGGAAAATATTCGGCTAGGTTCCAACAATTACTTAATCTCGACTTGACAAAAGAAAAGAAAGAAAAGAAGAGAAGAGAGCACTAAGAATTCGGCAGAGAAAGGAGGAAGCACAAATTGATGAGTAGCCCTCCTTCCTTCCTTTTATAGCCGAAATTATCATCTAAGGAGTCCCTTACTTGGCCACCACTCCTCTATCCGATAACTTTATCCTTTAATTATCACTTAAAATAAAAGATAATTCAGCAACTATCCTTACTTAGCCGAAATTATTAAACTCAAAGTCCCTTACTTGGCCATCACTTCTCCTTATTTTCCTCTTTATCTCTTTATTCAAATTAAAAGAATTTAATCCAACAATTATCTCTTGAAAATAATGATAAATAAATCCCTTATTTATCCACTATTTATAAAATAATAAAAGCTCCTAATTTATAGCCATGTGTCGTCCACCTCGGTCTTACGGAAGCAAAAATAAAACCTCCTTTATTTGCTTCCCAAGTGACTCGAACTCAGGCCCATTCCTCTTGCATATGGCGCCATTTCCATAGGCCCTAAGTGGCATCTTCTGGACCACTTTTCCAAGCCTGTTTGTGTGTCAAATTCCACAAACTTTTTCTTTTAAGGCCACCTTGCCTTAATTTCCCCTTTTAAACCTTAAAACTCGTCATTTCTAGGTCATTTCTAAGTTTCCTAAAATTTTCGTTCGGCTCAGAAACTTGACATTTTCTTACATTTCCAAGTTTCCAAAATGTTCACTTTCCATTTTCCTTACATTTCCTAGTTTCCAAAAATGTTCACCTTCCATTTTTAAACTTAACATTTCCATACATTTTCGGTGTCCAAAATGTTCATTTCTAACTCATTTTCATTCATTTCCGGTTTCCAAAAATATTCAAAATTTATTCTTAGTACCTAAAACATGTCACTTCGTAGAACTAAACCGAAAATGCATAGGCCCTTTCCGAGATGTTACGAGTTCTACCCCCTTAAAAAAATTTCGTCCTCGAAATTTCCTAACTAAAATAATTGAGGGTATTGCTGTCGCATCGTCTCTTCTGGTTCCCACGAAGCTTCCTTCGATCCATGGTTGCGCCATAACACTTTGACTAGAGGAACTGACTTCCTACGTAGCACTTTCACATCCCGTTCCAATATTTGAATCGGCTTTTCCTCATACGATAAGTCTGGCCTTAGCTCTACTTCTTCGACAGGTACCACATGAGACGGATCCGATCGGTAACGACGTAGCATAGATACATGGAATACGTCGTGCATCTGCAGCAACTCGTGGCAACTCCAATTGGTATGCCACCGCCCAACTCGCTCAAGATTCTATAGGGCCCTATAAACCTTGGGCTTAACTTCCCTTTGCGACCAAACCTCATCACCTTCTTCCAAGGCGAGACCTTAAGAAACACTTGGTCTCCCGCTTCAAACTCTATTTCCTTCCGCTTAAGGTCTCATGCGTTTACTTACGCCTATCGAGGCTTCCTTTAACCGTGCTCGAATTGTCTTAACCTTCTCTTCAGTTTCCACCACTAACTCTGGACCAAAAACTCGACGTTCTCCTAACTCAGTCCAACAAGTAGAAGTTCGACACTTCCGACCATACAATGCTTCATATGGTGCCATCCGAATGCTAGCCTGATAGCTGTTGTTGTAGGCGAACTCAGCTAAAGGCAAATAGTCTTCCCAACTTCCTCGAAAATCCATCACACAGCCTCTCAACATATCCTCCAACACTTGTATAACTGCGTTGATTGCCTGTCGATTGTGGATGAAAAGTCGTGAGTGAAGTCCAACTTAGTGCCTAAAGCTTGATGAAGTGCCCTCCAAAACCGAGACGTGAACCTTGGGTCTCTATCGGAGATGATCGATACCGGTACTCCATGTAACCTCACAATTTCCGCCACATATAACTTGGCCAACTTCTGAAGAGAATAGTCTACTCTTACCGGAATGAAATGCGCGGACTTGGTCAAACGGTCCACTATTACCCATACCGAGTCCTTCTTAGTAGGCGTAAGGGGAAGCCCACTAACGAAGTCCATGGTAATTCTCTCCCACTTCCATTGGGGAATCTCGATTGGTTGAAGCAATCCCGATGGAACTTGGTCTTCAGCCTTAACTTGCTGACACGTCAAACATTTCCCCACAAATTCAGTAACTTCCCGTTTAAGATCAGACCACCAAAATTGTTCCCTTAGATCTCATGCGACATGCTTTGCCGCTCCGGGATGTATAGCATAAGGACTACTATACGCCTCTCGAAGAATCCTTTGTCTTAACTCCTTGTCCTTCGACATACAGACTTTTCCTTTGTAACACAATACTCCTTCATCATTGACGCCATAGTCCTTTAATTCTCCGCTTACGTACTTGCTCAAACTTAGCACTTAGGTCCTTATCGACCAACTGTCCCTTTTCACCTCATTCACCCATGTGGGCTTGATTTGTAATTACGCCAACAAAGCTTCCATCATCATATAAACTCAAGTGAGCGAACATAGCCCTTAGATCCGACACAACCTTCCGACTTAGGGCATCAGCTACCACATTCGCCTTGCCCTGATGATATTCTATCGAACAGTCGTAGTCCTTCAACAACTCCACCCACCTTCGTTGCCTCAAGTTCAACTCCTTCCTCGAGTCAACAGATACTTAAGGCTCTTGTGGTCCAGTGTAGATCACTAACCTTTCTCCATAGAGGTAGTGCCTCCAAACCTTAAGGGCGAAAACCACTGCTGCCAACTCTAAGTCATGAGTTGGGTAGTTAACCTCATGAGGCCTTAGTTGCCGAGACGCATAAGTGACTACTTTTCCTTCTTGCATTAGCACACTTCCTAATCCCGTATGCGAAGCATCACAGTACACCACAAAATCCTTCCCAGCCTCTGGCTGAATTAACACTGGAGCCTCCGTCAACACCTTCTTAAGGTTGTCAAAGCTCTTCTGTTGCTTATCAGACCATTCAAAGGGTACTTCCTTCCTTAGTAACTTTGTCAAAGGCGCGGCTATTGACGAGAATCCCTCTACGAACCTTCTGTAATAGCCTGCCAAACCTAAGAAACTTTGGATCTCAGCCACGGACCTAGGTGGTTTCCAATCCAACACTGCTTCGATCTTCCTAGGATCCACTCTTATTCCTTTTGCGGATACCACATGTCCTAGGAATGCCACCTCCTTAAGCCAAAATTCACACTTGCTGAATTTGGCATAGAGCTTCTTCTCCCTTAATACTTGCAGCACAATTCGGAGGTGTTCATCATGCTCCTCTTCAGACTTAGAATACACCAAAATATCGTCGATGAACACAACGACGAACCTATCCAAGTAGGGTTGAAAAACTCAGTTTATCATATCCATGAACGCGGCTGGAGCGTTTGTCAATCCAAACGGAATCACCACAAACTCATAATGGCCGTATCTTGTCCTAAAAGCGGTCTTATGGATATCTGCCTCCTTCACCTTCAACTGGTGATATCCCGACCTTAAGTCTATCTTTGAGAATATCACCCCCTTCACCGATCGAACAAGTCATCGATCCTTGGCAAAGGATACTTTTTCTTGATGGTCAGCTTATTCAACTGACGGTAATCTATGCACATACGCATAGTTCCGTCCTTCTTCTTTACAAACAGAACTGGTGCTCCCCATGGAGACACACTGGGTCGTATGAACCCACTATCCAACAACTCTTGGATTTGAGCCTTGAGCTCAACTAACTCCTTTGGCGTCATTCGGTATAGAGCGATTGACACAGGAGCTGTTCCTAGCAGCAAGTCTATTCAAAATTCCACCTCCCTATCTGGGGGTATTCCTGGTAATTCTTTCGGAAATACATCTTCAAAGTCTCTTACAGTTCTAACTACACTTTCACCTTCTTCCTTTCCACCCAACGCACTTACGAAGGCTAAGAACACCTTGCTCCCTTTCTTAACCATTTTCTCAGGGGTCAGATCAAGATCATCCATGATGCGCTCAGTTGCTTCCAACCAGTACTCAGCTGTACTTGGTGCCACACCCGATACTCCACGAAACATTTCGGCTCCATTAGCTCGAAGCCACTCAGGCACAGACTTACGAGTTTCCAAATTTCCTCCTGCACCAACCACCAACTCCAAAACTCGCAGCACAGCCTGCGACAGAGCATCTTCTCCCGTCTGAGCTTGCTGCTCAACACCCACAGCTGGGGGTGGTGGTGGCGGTGGTATCTCGTTGTCAGACCCTTGACCCGATCTAACGGGTTCTGACACTGTCATCCTTCCTCTACCTCGTCCACGACGACCACGTCCTCTAGAGTTCATTTCTAACGTCGTAATCTGATTAAGAAGTTTTATGAATTAGTCTTTCTTTCACTTGTTTACCCGTGAAGAAGTTTTATGAAAAAGAATTTAGGAGTGGTTCTTTCGTATTCATACATGCACACAGTCTTTCCATTCATTCGTACATCCATCAAACAATTATGAACTTTCGTTCATTCAGAGAAACGTTGTAGTTTTCATTGTTATTGTTTCTCCACTACCCAGGGGTATTTTCGTAATTCTGTCCTACAGGGGTATTTTCGTAATTTTTCAAAAGGAAAAAGTTCCTTGGTGATTTCGTCACAAAGTATTTTGGTATTTTTAAATTCCCGAGGTATTTTGGAAAAATTTTGAAATCCAGGGGTATTTCGAAAATTTTTGACCTCGGGGGTATTTCGGTAATTTTTCACAAATTAGAAAAATTTTCGAAAAATTTTGTAAGGATGGTTTTCAAAAATTTAAAAGAAAGTTTTAAGAGTTCTAAAACTAGGGTTTTGTTGTTTTTATAAAAACACGGCTAATTCCCTTTCGGGTTTTAGTTATTGTGTTTAGCCTATGACCGAGTCCTCTTGGTCAGGGTGAACCAAAGCTACGCACTGTGCAAGATTCGAGTGGAGAGGAGGTGAGTCACGCGGATCGCTTAAATACCAAGCTCCCACCGAAACCATTCCTAGACATGCGCACAGAGGTTGCCACACCTCATCGAGCCCTCTCAGGTTAGGGTGTGAACCGGCTACGCACTGCAGGATTCTGCGAAGAGGAGGTGAGTCACTAGGATCGCTTAAATACCGTGCTCTTTCGGATCCAATCCTAGACATGCGTCATGAGGTTACCACACCCCTAACTCGATGACTTAGCCATAGGTTTGTTTAACGTTCCTTAAGTCTTATGTGTTTGTGTTTGAGTAGACTAGTCCTAGGGTTCAAGTTCCTATCATGCTATTCTACGTTCCATTCCTTTTCTACCCTTCTAATATTCATTACACATAATCACACAAATGATTAGGGGTACTTACCTGGTGGACTGCGGGTCGGAGACTTAGGAGCCATGCCAGAAAACCTGTTTATTTCATAAAATTCTTTCAAAAAGCTTACTTGGCTCGATTTGAAAATGTTTTAGGCCTTAGCCCACAGGCCGAGAGTTTAAAACTGGGCTCTGATACCAAATTGAAACACCCCAAACCCGGCCCACGAGCCTGAATCAAATCTGGTATGTTCCTTAAGTAAACCGGTTTCAAATTCTTTTGTTCCTTAGGAAAAACTTGTGCGATTTTAAAAAAAATATTGTTTGGGTTGGGCTTGTGTTGAAAACCAATTCATCTTATATTGAAATCCATTAAATAAGGTGAAAAAACGATTTAGGGTTTATTTTAAAGGAAATAAATTTTAAACTTAACTTTAATTGAAAATAATTCGTAACATAGTAATTAAAAATAAAAGTAAAGAAGTGTAACTTATGGCCTTATTACATCAAGTAGAATCCCAAAATAAAATTCTAAAATACTTAAATAATTTTAAATATCCATAATGAATAAAACTTCAAGCTGAGCATGGCCATCCCTAAGCTTCCGCCGAACCCGGTCCATTATTGTTCGTCACCTGAAAAATAGTCCCACAACGGGGTGAGTCAACAGACTCAATGTGTACACAACACTAAAATTCAATAGATCGTGCATACATTTTTCATATCCAATACTTATTCATATAATGTATAAAAATGATGATGCAACCCAAACCCAAACCTAGGTGCCATCCGCTACACATCCCCGTACCAACCTCGCACACCGTGGGGACTACTAAGTCAACCCTCCATCCGCTACACACCATCGAGGCGCGTTGTTGCGATCGACGTGCTCATCGCCCATATAAAATTTGTGGCATAGCCACCAGATAATTGTTTCATGAGACACCACATTCGGATAATGTAACCGGTTACCACATTCGATAATGTGACCAAGTCACCACATTCGTATAGTGAGACCGTAGTCATCACATTCACTTCCCCTTTTCATATATCCCGAATGACCCATATTATTCATATCATGCATATCATACTAAAATTCACATTCTTATCATATTTCACATGTTAAATATAACATATTTCGTAATCCTAATAGGAGTAGGAAACGTGCACAGAGTACTTTGTACCATAACACGGTACCTTATCCATATGCACATTTTACATATTACCATAATCATATTAAAAGTTAGTGTAAATACACACTGATTCGCTTAACGAAGTCCTTGAAATCAAGAACCGATCTACTGATTTAGATCCTTAACTCCTATATTTGGCCAATCATTTAAACACATTAATAAACCTTTTTGGCTTTAAAACCAAATCCTAGTAGGATTTGTATACTGAAAACCTACCTTGTTGCCGATTGACTTAAGAATCAAGTCCCAAAACTTTGTTGTATTCCTTCTTTGTGATCTCAAATCCCAAAAGTATTCCTTGCTTTCCTAGGGATGTCGAAATTCCTATAATCACATGTTAGGTTTAATCTAACATTAAAACTTAAAACAAGACCTTTGGATCTTATAGTTTCTTACCTTAGATCCCGAAATATTTCTCCTTGTAGTCGATAAACAGAAACCCGAGAGATCCCTTAATACTTCATCGACTACTTCCTTGCTTAGATTCACAGGAGATTCGGCTATGGCTTCTAATGGAGAGGAAAATATTCGGCTAGGTTCCAACAATTACTTAATCTCGACTTGACAAAAGAAAAGAAAGAAAAGAAGAGAAGAGAGCACTAAGAATTCGGCAGAGAAAGGAGGAAGCACAAATTGATGAGTAGCCCTCCTTCCTTCCTTTTATAGCCGAAATTATCTTCTAAGGAGTCCCTTACTTGGCCACCACTCCTCTATCTGATAACTTTATCCTTTAATTATCACTTAAAATAAAAGATAATTCAAAGCAACTATCCTTACTTAGCCGAAATTATTAAACTCAAAGTCCCTTACTTGGCCATCACTTCTCCCTTATTTTCCTCTTTATCTCTTTATTCAAATTAAAAGAATTTAATCCAACAATTATCTCTTGAAAATAATGATAAATAAATCCCTTATTTATCCACTATTTATAAAATAATAAAAGCTCCTAATTTATAGCCATGTGCCGTCCACCTCGCTCTTACGGAAGCAAAAATAAAACCTCCTTTATTTGCTTCCCAAGTGACTCGAACTCGTGCCCATTCCTCTTGCATATGGCGCCATTTCCATAGGCCCTAAGTGGCATCTTCTGCACCACTTTTCCAAGCCTGCTTGTGTGTCAAATTCCACAAACTTTTTCTTTTAAGGCCACCTTGCCTTAATTTCCCTTTTAATCCTTAAAACTCGTCATTTCTAGGTCATTTCTAAGTTTCCTAAAATTTTCGTTCGGCTCTGTAAACTTGACATTTTCTTACATTTCCAAGTTTCCAGAAATGTTCACTTTCCATTTTCCTTACATTTCCTAGTTTCCAAAAATGTTCACCTTCCATTTTTAAACTTAACATTTCCATACATTTTCAGTGTTTCAAAAATGTTCATTTCTAACTCATTTTCATTCATTTCCGGGTTTCCAAAAATATTCAAAATTTATTCTTAGTACCTAAAACATGTCACTTCGTAGAACTAAACCGAAAATGCATAGGCCCTTTCCAGGATGTTACAGTAACAGTCCGGTTTAGACCCTAGTCAGAATAGTGGTTTCGAGACCACAAATCTGAGTTAGAAAAATATTTTAATATTATTTTCCGTGCCTATGATATGTGATTAAGTATGTGTGAAAGTTTCGTGTTTTAATTTGGTCATTTATGTGCTTAATTTGAGAAAAGGACCAAATTGTAAAAGATGCTAAATTAACATGTCATATATTAAAAGCACCTAAGTGTCATGTCTTTATAAATGTGGTGGCCTTATGAAGTAATTAAACCATTAATATGGTTAATGGACATTAATGGCCTTGAATTATATATGTCTTATATGTTTATTAAAGGTTAATTTAGTAAATGAATTAATTAAGCTATTATAATTAGAACAAAACATGAAAATGGTTATCATATTCACCCATTAGTGCCGAAAATACAAGAAAATAAAGAAAGGAAGAACAACTAGGTTTCGGCTAGCTTTGAGCTTGATCAAGGTATGGATTTTAATCGGTTTTTGATAATTTCTACGTTTTTGTAATCGTTGCTTTGTGTTCTTCAAAACCCATGCTTCAATTTTGTGAATTGATGAAGATTTTGAAAAATGCCATTGATGAATTCATGAGCTTTGTGATGTTTAATGATGAAATATGAAATATATGTGTTAGATTAACATGTTCTGTCTTTGGATTTTTGGTGATTTTGAGTAATTTGGGCTTAATTGAGAAAATAATATTTTGAGGGACTAAAAATTGAAATAAATGGAATGTGTGGACTTGTATGAGCATGGGTAATATTCGGCCTAAGCATGGTGTGTGTAAATTTCGTGTATTTTGTGATTTTGTGAAATAAGGACTAAAATGTCAAAATGTGAAAATGTGAGGGCTAATTTGTAAATTGCCCTAAATATGTGTTTTTGGATTGAATTAAATGATTTGGTGAATAAATGGATTAAATTTGAATATGTATAGATCAAGAATTGAAGAAAACAGATTTAGATCACGGAAAGTCGAAAGTGATCGAATAGTCGAGTCCGTACGTTATCCGAATCCGAGGTAAGTCTATATACAAATAAATTTATTTACATAGATATATGTATGTTCATATGAAAATTTATAATGATGAATGTATATGAGATGATGAGTACATGAAATTCGAGATAGTATCGACATGATGTCAACATCCGAAAAAGTCCCGTATGAACCTAAGAATAGATAGGATTGTATATGTCATGACATAGGTGACCGATATGTGATATCATGTAAGACCACGTCTGGGACGTTGGCATCGATTTTAGATTTACGTGTAAGACCATGTCTGGGACATTGGCATCGTATTGATTCGTGTAAGACCATGTTTGGGACAATGGCATCGATATCTGGTTACATGTAAGACCACGTCTGGGACGTTGGCATTGTACGACCATTCTGAGTATTCCAAGCTTCCTATTTGATTTCGAACGGTTCAACGGGCAAATCCGAGAAATGATAGACTATGTAAAATGTTTAAGTAAAACAGGTACGTTTGAATTGTACACTATGTATGTGTATGGAAGGTAAGTATATCTATGTGAAGTTACCTAAGTGAGATATGTTCATAGTTTTGTGGATATGAAATGTGATATATGTATGACTTTGATATGAGCAAAAGTGATACTTTGAGTTGAAATGTGGGTAAGCTATGGCTAAACAAAAGAGCCAAAGAAAAAGTTATGAATTTGTAAATGAGAAACAATAATGACATTGTTTCAATATGATTATGTGCATTTTATGTTAAGTTTATTTGTATATGGCTTACTAAGCTTTTGAAAGATTACTTTGTGTGTGTTTGCTTTGTTTTATAGATCGTCAAAGCTACTGAGGGCTCGGGAATCATCGAGGATTGTCATCACACTACTCAAATCAAATTTTGGTACCTTATGATCATGTATATATTAAGTATGGCATGTATAGTCTAGTTAAAATAGATTATGTTTATGATATGTAATAGCCATGTGATATGGCTAGGTAAATGGTTGTGATGTGAATGATTAGTTATGTCTTGTTATGCTTAGTGTTGGTATGGTTTGATAGCAAATGAAATGGTCATATTGATGGTAAATTTATAATGGATTATACTTTGAAATGCTTGTGGTTATATTGACTTAAATGGTTCCTAAGTAGGAGTGTTTGTGATGTTTTTAAATGGGAAGAAATGATGCACAATTTGATATGTCTTGGTTGCCATTGATGTAAGGAAAGATGCTTGTATGTGCTTGTAGGGATGTCCCTTTGTGTGGGTGGCATTTTGGCCTTACAAATGGCCTATATTTGCCCACACGATCGAGCACACGGGTGTGTGGCTCGACCGTGTCCTTCGTGGTTGTATTTCAAAACAAGTCAAGCTCGACCACAGGCTGGACACACGGGCATGTGACTAGCCGTGTGGTGCAAGTCAGTAGCGACCACGGGTGAGGCACACGGGCGTGTCCACGGCCGTGCGGTCAAGTCAGCATGTATGCCCTGTTTTGACACGGCTTAGACACACGGGCGTGTTTGAGGCCGTGGGAGGCACACGACCTGCCCACACGGGCATGTGACCTCTGTAACTTAGAATTTTTTTTAAAATTTTCGAAAGTTTCCATATTTATTCGGTTTAGTCCCGGGCCCTTCTTAAAACATACTTGAGGTCTCGTAGACCTATTTAAGGGACACTTTGATTGGATTTGATGAATTATATTATGAAATGTCCGTAAAAGTTTTTGATTGTCTGGTAATGCCTCTTAACCCCTAAACCGACGATGGTTACCGGTTAGGGGTGTTACATTTGATTGGTATCAGAGCTACGGTTTAGTCGATTCTCGGACTAACGTAGCATGTGAGAGTCTAGCTATACATGCCATATATATAAAATGTGATAGTGTGATGAATCCTTGTAACACCCCAAACTCGGCCCAAACACTACAACCGGATCTGGTATGTCACTTGAGTGATTTTGCAAAACATGTTGCATTTTGGAAAATGATCTCTGGGTTTAATCATTAATACTGAAAACTTAATAATTTATTAAGTCATATAAGATATAAAGTTATAAATTGCCTTGATGAATTTTAATTAAAATCCAAAAAAAAAAAAAACATTGTACATGTCTTAGCTTAATTTTAATCATAAAAATAAAAATGTCTAATAATTAAACAGAACTTAAACCCAAAAACATAAATAATAGTCTAGTGGCCCAAGGCCTTATTACAACGAAATATAAAACCCACTTAAGACAAATTTCTTAAAAATAAATAAAATAAAGTCTTTTTTTAATCCTCGAGTACTTATCGCATGGCCACCTTGCTCTCCTCTCCACTTCGGTCCGATGCACTAAGTGCTACACAAAATTGTTAAAATAATAGGGTGAGTCGCGAGACTCAGTGTGCAACCCACATGCACCATTAGATTTGGGCCTTAGCCCCACGAACATATATCGAATATATTATAACAGAAATTATACAAAGCCCAACCCAACTCCTAGGTTTCCAACCGCTACACACCATTGGGGATTTCTACAATCAACCCACACCGCTACACACCATCGATGGCGGTCATGCCGCGAGCTTAGTCATTCATCGTCAAATTGTGACAGAGTCACCAGGTAGCCGAAATGGCATAAGCCACGAGAAAATGAGTTGTGACAGAGTCACGGGCTGAAATGGCATAAGCCACTGAAATGAGTTGTGACAGAGTCACCAGTGAAATGGCATAAGCCACGAATGTAACACTTCCCCCTTTTCATCAATTACCCTACCCCGAGCATACATAGAAATTTACATGCAAAACATATCTTTTAATGAAACATTCATCAAGAATGGCAGAAAGCACTAACTCGATATTTAGCCTTTACCCTTCTCGGGTTTTCAAACGTTATGCCGAGATTTCGCATTTAACAGTATATAGCATTTATTACACATATACATATATATATATAAACAATCTAATGGTGTGATAAGTTACACACCAGTTACCGTTAGGGACGACACTCTCTATGTCGACACTATCGTAAGTTTGCTAAAACGCTATCCTGTCTAAGATTTGTTCGGATGCCGGGTCCACAACCTCATCGCCAATCCCGAATCACGACACCGCCGCTTTTTAAACTTAGGGATAGGTTTTACAGATCCAATCCCTCCTTTTCTGAAACCATATTTGATTCCATCGAGGACCTTATCGATTTGCTACCATCGTAACATGTGGTTGTTGATCCATAACATAGGGTTAAGATTACGAATACGATAATCTAACGTAACGAAAAATCTAGAGAAAACTACCTTACCTTAAAATCCCGAAAAGAGGTATGATACTTAGAGACTAACGATTTTCAGCCTTTAAATCTAGACGATCAGGTCTCCTTCAAATCCCGGAATGCCGCCCAACATAGCACCATTAAACTATTAGTTTTTCGACCTTTGCCTTTCAAGAACCGAAATAGAATATGAGATCTAACAGTAGTCGAAACTTACCTTAGTATAGGGAATTCGGCTAGCACTTGGAGAGAAGATTCAGTAATGTCAAAGAAAAAGATTTAAATGCCGGAAGAACTAATTCTCAACTAGGATGAATAAAGAAAAACTATGGAGATTTCGGCTTTTTAGAGAAATTGGCGCACAGGGAAAAAGAATGGAGAAGAGGTTTCGGCTTTTGAAGAAATTGAAGAAAAGAAATTGGAGAGGGAGAGACTAAGAATTTCGGCACAATGGAAGGAGAAGAAATTAGGGTTTAAATTTCAGAATCAATAAGATATCCTCCCCTATTTATAGAAATTTCGGCACCTATTGTTCAAACCCGAAAACACCCTTCCTGATAACTAAAAGTCAAGCTAAAAGAAAAGGGAAAATTCAGTACCCATATATACTAAAATAAATAAATAAATAAATAAATAGAATAAACCTACACTCCCTAATCAACTCAAACTTATCACTAATTAAATTCCTTTATTATCTTAAAAATTTATCCTCATCAAAAGTCCTTTTATTTAGCCCAAAATTCAATTTGAATTTCATTCAAATAGCTTCCAACAAAGCAGCCATCTTTTGGCATTTTGGTCCAATTCAAATACCTTCCCACGCCAGCAACAAAATTTCAAGCTATTGCGCACAAGGCAACTCGAACCCGAGACCTCCAAGCACAACCACACGCTACCAGCCACTGCACCAGAACCATTCTTGTGATATATTCCGTTGTCAACTTCTTTTAAAGTATACTTTCCAGCGACCGAATCATCCTAAGAAATCCAAAAATATTAACCGACACTCAGATTCGAACCTCTGCCCTATTCACTATGAGGCACGTCCCTTGCGATTGCGCCACCCGTTTCATTTGAGTCATAATTCCTTCCCAATTAATTATCAACCTGTATTCTGTGATCCAAGGTTTACTTAAAAAAAAACCTAACATTTCGCGCACAACGCGACTAGAACCTTGTTCCCCCTACTACTCCTAACGCGCCAGGCGTTTCCTTGTGTCATGAAACAGCCCCAACTAATTATAAGGCCTAAACTCTGGCCTTCATACTATCATATGCGCAATAAAAATTTTTGCCATACCCAAGACTTGAACCTTTGACCTCCAACTTATTCACAACGCCCCAAGCCACCAGACCACCTACTTCTTTGTGATATCTTTTAACCCAACAATATTTTAAAATCCTTATGACTACCACCAACCTCCCTAAAAAAAAACAACATTTTTGCTAAAGCCCTAGATCGAGCCTAGGACTTTTCCAACACTACCAACCCTTCCTAAACCTCCCAAAAAAAATTAAACTAAACATGCAATAATAATTTTTTAAAAAGACAATGTCCATTCAAACTTTTCATGATAAAATAATTTATTTCTGTTTGAATAATATTTTTAAGAAAAATTAACTATTTAAATGCATTAGTGACATTATAAAAGTAGAGGGACAAACTGTGTAAAAGTAAAGCATATAAATCAAATCCTCAAATTTTAGCATAATCTAGGGGTCAATTAAAAATTGACCATTATCTTATTTTAGTATAAACCACATATTAATTTTTTTAGTAGATTCAAATTATATATACTCATATTGTATATTAACAAAAATCTAACGACAGAAATTGATATTATAAAAAAAAATATAAGAACTAAATTATATTAAAATATAAAAATTAAATCGAGAATAATAATAAAATTAATATTTCTAAATTATAACTTCGTTCATCACACTGATAACATAAATAAAATAAGTAATTATATGACAAGGACAAAGTTATGGAAAATATTTGATAAATTGATGCATAAATTGAATACATAGAGTTTAATATTATGTCAGATTAAATTTTATTATAATTCAGTTAATATATTTAAAAAGGAGGAAAAATTAGTAAACAATAATTACAATTTTTTTTTAACGACAAAAATCCATTCTCTCGACACACGAACCCACTTATTCTAGGCCCAAATTCAGGGTGTTACAATTCTACCCTCCTTAAAGAAATTTCGTCCTCGAAATTTCCAACTAACTAGTAATCATACTACCTAAGTCTCACTACCATGCTTTACACAAGCACTCCAATACTAAACCCAAAATAAACACTTAGTATTCTATGGTAGAGTATGCACCGGTATTCACATCTAGAGCGTCCTCGTCCCCTTGTACTCATGCTATCGGTCCGCGTTTATCTGATTAAAAATTTTATGAATTATTGGTTTTCTTCCACTGATTATCCACGAACAATCTTATGAAAAGTAATTTTAAGAGTGATTCTTTCGAATTCGAACCTATCTACAAGTTTCAGTCTCAAGTTTGTCTCCTAGTTCTAGGAAACACGTACATTCAATCATTTAATATCCACATACAAATAGCATCCACGAACTTACATTCATCACCTAAGGGTATTTTCGTCATTTCACTACCCAGGGGTATTTCCATAATTTATCCTACAGGGGTATTTTTGTAATTTTCTGAAATATGGTTCCTTGGTGATTTTGTTAAATTTGGAAATTCAGGGGTATATTGGTAATTGTACAAATCAGGGATATTTTGGTCACTTATAAATTAGGGGTAATTTAGTAATTTTACAAAATAGAATGGCTAGTCCCTTTCGGGTTTTAAATTATTAATTTTGGCCCGTCAACAAATCCTCGTGGCTAGGGTGAACAAATACTACGCACTGCAGGATTCCAAATGAAGAGGAGGTGAGTCACTAGGACTGCTTAAGTACCAAGCTCTTCCGGATCCAATCCTAGACATGCGCATGCCTGTTGCCACACCCTAGTCTTGCGACTTGTTCACAGGTTTGTTTGGTTGGATTAAGTCTTATGCAATTGAGAGTTGTTTAACTAGGCCTAAGGTCCATCAAGCTCTAATTAAAATAATCTACGTCCCTTAAAGCCCATCAAGCCCACATATATATATAACACACAGCGAGTTCAGAATACTTACCTGGCGGACTTGGGCCGGAGACGCAGGTGCCATGCCGAGAAAACCCTCCTGTGTTATTTATAAACATGCATGTTTTCAAAAACCCATCTTTAAAAAACGTTTTGGGCCCAAAAACCCAAAGCCGAGTTTTGAACCTGGCTCTGATACCAATTTGTAACAATCCAAACCCGGCCCAAACACTACAACCGGATCTGGTATGTCACTTGAGTGATTTTGCAAAACATGTTGCATTTTGGAAAACGATCTCTGGGTTTAATCATTAATACCGAAAACTTAATAATTTATTAAGTCATATAAGATATAAAGTTATAAATTGCCTTGATGAATTTTAATTAAAATAAAAAAAAAAACCTTGTATATGTCTTAGCTTAATTTTAATCATAAAAATAAAAATGTCTAATAATTAAACCCAACTTAAACCCAAAAACATAAAAAATAGTCTAGTGGCCCAAGGCCTTATTACAACGAAATATAAAACCCACTTAAGACAAATTTCTTAAAAATAAATAAAATAAAGTCTTTTTTTTTCGGAATCCTCAGTACTCTATCGCATGGCCACCTTGCTCTCCTCTCCAGCCCGGTCCGATGCACTAAGTGCTACCTAAAATTGTTAAAATAATAGGGTGAGTCGCGAGACTCAGTGTGCAACCCACATGTACCATTAGATTTGGGCCTTAGCCCCACAAAACATATATTAGAATATATTATAACAGAAATTATGCAAAGCCCAACCCAACTCCTAGGTTTCCAACCGCTACACACCATTGGGGATTTCTATAATCAACCCACACCGCTACACACCATCGATGGCAGTCATGCTGCAGTTAGCTGCTCATCGTCAAATTATGACAGAGTCACCAGGCTAAAATGGCATAAGCCACCAAAATGTAGTTGTGACAGAGTCACCAGTGAAATGGCATAAGCCACCGCAATGTAACACTTCCCTTTTCATCAATTACCCTACCCCGAGCATACATAGAAATTTACATGCAAAACATATCTTTTTAACAGAAATATTCACTGAAGAATGGCAGAAAGCACTAACCTGATATTTAGCCTTTACCCTTCTTGGGTTTTCAAACGTTATGCCGGGATTTCGGCATTTAACAGAGTATAGTAGATTTATTACACATATACATATATATATATATAAACAATCTAATGGTGTGAGAAGTTACACACCTGGTTACCGTTAGGACGACACTCTCTATGTCGACACTATCAGAAGCTGCTAAAACTGCTATCTGTCTAAGATTTTGTTTGGATGCCGATCCACAACCTACTGGCCAATCCCGAACTGCTGACACCGCTCGCTTTTTAAACTTAGGGATTGGTTTTACAGATCCAATCCCTTCCTTTTCTTGAACCATATTTGATTCCATCGAGGGATCTTATCAGTTGCTACCATCGTAACATGTGGTTGTTGATCCATAACATAGGGTTAAGATTACGAATACGATAATCTAACGTAACAAAAATCTAGAGAAAACTACCTTACCTTAAAATCCCGAAAAGAGGTATGATACTTAGAGACTAACGATTTTCGGCTTTTAGATCTAGACGATCAGGTCTCCTTCAAATCCCGGAATGCCGCCCAACATAGCACCATTAAACTATTAGTTTTTTGACCTTTGCCTTTCAAGAACCGAAATAGAATATGAGATCTAACAGAAGTTGACACTTACCTTAGTATAGGGAATTCGGCTAGCACTTGGAGAGAAGATTCAATAATGTCAAAGAAAAAGATTTAAATGCCGGAAGAACTAATTCTCAACTAGGATGAATAAAGAAAAACTATAGAGATTTCGGCTTTTTAGAGAAATCGGCTCGGAGGGAAAAAGAATGGAGAAGAGGTTTCAGCTTTTGAAGAAATTGAAGAAAAGAAATTGGAGAAGGAGAGACTAAGAATTTCGGCACAGTGGAAGGAGAAGAAATTAGGGTTTAAATGTCAGAATCAATGAGATATCCTCCCCTATTTATAGAAATTTTGGCACCTATTGTTTAAACCCGAAAACGCCCTTCCTGATAACTAAAAGTCAAGCTAAAAGAAAAGGGAAAATTCAGTACCCATATATACTAAAATAAATAAATAAATAGAATAAACCTACACTCCCTAATCAACTCAAACTTATCACTAATTAAATTCCTTTATTATCTTAAAAATTTATCCTCATCAAAAAGTCCTTTTATTTAGCCCAAAAATTCAATTTGAATTTCATTAAAATAGCTTCCCAAACAACAGCTATCTTTTGGCATTTTGGTCCAATTCAAATACCTTCCCACGCCAGCAGCAAAATTTCAAGCTATTGCGCACAAGGCAACTCGAACCCGAGACCTCCAAGCACAACCACACGCTACCACCACCGCACTGAAACCATTCTTGTGATATATTCCGTTGTCAACTTCTTTTAAAGTATACTTTCCAGCGACCGAATCATCCTAAGAAATCCAAAAATATTAACCGACACCCAGATTCGAACCTTCGCCCTTTTCACTATGAGGCATGTCCCTTGCGACTACACCACCCGTTTCATTTGAGTCATAATTCCTTCCCAATTAGTTATCAACCTTTATTCCGTGCTCCAGGTTTACTTAAAAAAACCCAACATTTCGCAAGACAACGTGACTAGAACCTTGTTCCCCTACTACTCCTAACGCCTTTGCCATTTGGGCAGAGCGTTTCCTTGTGTCATGAAACAAATTTCAACTAATTATAAGGCCTAAACTCTGCCTTCATACTATCATATGCGCAATAAAAATTTTGCCATACCCAAGACTTGAACCTTTGACCTCCAACTTATTCACAACGCCCCAAGCCACCAGACCACCTACTTCTTTGTGATATCTTTTAACCCAACAATATTTTAAAAGCCTTATGACTACCACCAACCTCCCTAAAAAAAAAACAAAATTTTTGCTAAAGCCCTAGATCGAGCCTAGGACTTTTCCAACACTACCAACCCTTCCTAAACCACCCAAAAAAAATTAAACTAAACATGCAATAATAATTTTTTTAAAAGACTATGTCCATTCAAACTTTTCATGATAAAATAATTTATTTCTGTTTGAATAATATTTTTAAGAAAAATTAAATATTTAAATGCATTAGTGACATTATAAAAGTAGAGGGACAAACTGTGTAAAAGTAAAGCATATAAATCAAATCCCCAAATTTTAGCATAATCTAGGGGTCAATTAAAAATTGACCATTATCTTATGTTAGTATAAACCACATATTAATTTTTTTTAGTACATTCAAATTATATATACTCATATTGTATATTAACGAAAATTTAACGATAGAAATTGATATTATAAAAAAAATATAAGAACTAAATTATATTAAAATATAAAAATTAAATCGAGAATAATAGAAAAATTAATATTTCTAAATTATAACTTCGTTCATCACACTGATAACATAAATAAAATAATTAATTACATGACAAGGACAAAGTTATGGAAAATATTTGATAAATTGATGCATAAATTGACTACATAGAGTTTAATATTATGCCACATTAAATTTTATTATAATTCAGTTAATATATTTAAAAAGGAGGAAAAATTAGTAAACAATAATTACAAGTTTTTTTTTTAACGACAAAAATCCATTCTCTCGACACACGAACCCACTTATTCTAGGCCCAAATTCAGGGTGTTACAATCCTGACGTGAAAAATGTGTTTTTCGTATAGTAATGGATCCCGAAAGAGCCGTAGCTGACGATGTTGAAAGCAATACGCCTACTCCCGCTCAAGGGACAGCGCCATCTGATTCGAGACCGACTACTAGCGATCAAGAAAAAGAGGCTAAACAAGCCTTCTTCCAAATGATGAACGAGTGGTTCACTCAATACGTAAGAACTAATCCGGCTATTTCACAACCTCTGCCCCCGCCCAATCCTCCTTAGACTTCTGCTATACCTCCGGTTATGAGCTTGAATTTGTTGAATAAACCTCCGGTGGACAAAATCCGTAAATATGGAACCGAAGAGTTTAGGGCTACTAATGATGATGATGCTGAGAGAGCGGAATTTTGGCTCGAGAACACTATCCGAGTATTTGATGAAATGTCATTGACTCCTGAAGAATGCATAAAATGTGTTGTTTCTTTGCTACGAGACGCAGCTTATCAATGGTGGAAGATATTTATTTCTGTTGTTCCGAAAGAACGGGTCACATGGGATTTCTTTCAGTCTGAGTTCAGAAAGAAATACATTAGTCAGAGGTTTATTGATCAGAAACGAAAAGAATTTTTGGAGTTGAAGCATGGTCGTATGTCTGTCACTGAGTATGAAAGAGAGTTCGTGAGATTAAGTCAGTATGCTAGAGAATGTGTATCAACCGAGGCAATAATGTGAAAAAGATTTGAAGATGGCTTAAATGAAGATATTCGTTTGCTTGTTGGGATTTTAGAAATAAAAGAGTTTGTTGTGCTTGTTGACCGAGCGTGCAAAGCTGAGGCACTCGGGAAAGACAAAAGAAAAGCTGAGTCTGAAGCCAGAGATGTGAGAAAGAGATTCTCAAGTAAATCGTTTCAATCTTCATCAAAGAAATTCAGAGATGAGCATAGTCGTTCCAGAACTAATGTGGGACATTCGAATCCGAGAGATCGAGTTAGATCGCAGTCAAACTCCAAAGCTCCAGCTACATCGATGGCTAGTGTGGGAAATGTCCGATCTGAACGACCTGAATGTAAACATTATGGTAAAAGACATCCGGGAAGTTGTAGATTAAATGATCGAGCCTGTTTCAGATATGGATCGTTAGACAATTTCATCCGAGATTGCCCAGAGTCTATTGAGCAGGAGATTGTACAGAATCCGAGATCTGATAATGTTTCAGCTAGAGGTAGACCTTTTCGAAATGCAAGAAATGTCAGTGGTAGTTAGAGAACTACGAAAGACACTGTTGTGAGATCTGAAGCTAGAGCATCTGCCAGAGCATATGCCATCCGAGCTCGTGAGGAAGCTTCATCTCTGGATGTTATAACGGGTACACTTACTTTTTATGATACTTCTGTGATTGCATTGATAGACCCAGGTTCTACACATTCTTATATATGCATGAACTTAGTATCCGATGAACTTTGCACTGTAGAGTCTCATCAATTTGTTATTAGAGTATCGAACCCCTTAGGTAAAAGTGTCCTGGTTGATAAAGTATACAAGAACTGTCCGTTGATGTTTAGAGATGTTTATTTTCTGGCTGATTTGATGCTATTACCATTTGATGAGTTTGATATAATTTTGGGTATGGACTGGTTGACACTACATGATGCTGTTGTGAATTGCAAAAGAAATACTATTGATTTGAGATGTTAGAATAATGAAATAGTTCGGATTGAGTCTAATGATATGAATGGACTACCAGCTATGATATCAGTTATGAAAGCTCAGAATTATGTGAAAAAGGGTTATGAAGCTTATTTTGCTTATGTAATTGACTCGAAAGTAACTGAAAAGAAAGTTGAATCGCGCGGTTATGCATGAATTCCCTGATGTATTTCCTGAAGAATTATCGGGATTGCCTCCGATACGTAAAGTTAAATTTGGTATTTATTTGTTACCGGGAACAACTCCTATTTCTGTAACACCCCAAACTCGGCCTAGACGTTATGGCCGAATCTGGCGTGTCACGTTGATGTGTCTTTCAAAAATTGGACTTGTTGGGAGAAAACCGTTTCTGAGTTGAAATCTCTTTGTTAAAACTCAAAACATCTTAACCATTTACTAACCAATTAAAATGTCTTTACTTTAAAAACATTGTTTTTTGTGGAAGCAATATCAAAAATGTTGCGAAAATGCGGTGTTTTGAAAACATTTAATCTTTTTGAAAACCAACATTCTATCACTACCAGTTAGGTATCAGATAAATAAAGACAAAATAACATAACTGAGGTTTAAGAGGCTTTATTACAGAATCAATAGCCCAATATAAAAGAAATATATAAGTCTAAAACAATCATCAGCGAATGTGTGGCCACCTCCGAGTCCCTCGCGGCTCCAAATCGTCTAAGGCTGGGGATTACCTATACAGTTAAAAGAAAGGGTGATTTTATGAAAACTCAGTGTGTAATCCCCTATCATTAAGTCAGTAATATAAGCAGTAAAAGTCTGGGCCTGAGCCCTTTTCAGTAACAGAACAATGTGGGCTTTAACCCAAAACAGTAACAGTATAGTGTGGGCCTTAGCCCATTACAGTATCAGAATCAGAAACAGAATACATGTGGGCCTAAGCCCAATACAGTGACAGTATCAGTAACAGAAATGCAACAATGCAATCATGCAACCCATCCCAATCCAGCCAACACACCACCCGTACCAACCAACACACCATGTGGGGATAAAATCGACCTACCCAGCCATCACACCAATATTAGCACTGGTTACGGCACTAATCGATGATCGCAAAGAAAGCCGCCAAGAATAAATGTAATGGCTACAGGCCATAAATAGAATGGCACAACGCCATGAGTACAGTAATATGATTGGCACAAAGCCATCAGTAGTAGTAATATGATCGGCACACGACCACCAAGAATGATGATCGCAAAGAAATCGCGCGAATGTGATATGTGGCAAAGCCACCAAGATAAAGATGATTGTGGCGAGCCACCAAGATCTGATACTTCCTCCATAACAGTATCCCAACCCCATGCAGTATGTCGTGTATACAAAATGCCATGCTCAAAATCAGTCATACAAATCATAGACAAATCAGTCATTTAAATCACAGATAGATCATTCATTTACGTCATAGACACATCAATCATTTACATCGCAGACAAATCAATCATTTACCCTCGAGGGGCAAAATAGTAATATTACCCTTTGGGGGTATATCGGTCAATTCACCTAATAGAGGTATTACAGTCATTTTACCTACAGGGCATCACGGTCATTTTACCCCACAGGGGTATTACGGTCATTTTACCCTACAGGGGCATTACGGCCATTTTACCCTACAAGGGTACTACGGTCGTTTTACCCTACAGGGGTATTATGGTCGTTTTACCCTACAGGGGCATTATGGTCATTTTACCCTACAAGGGGCATTACGGTTATTTTACCCTATAGGGGTGTTACAGTCATTTTACCCCTGTAGGGTATTACGGTCATTTTACACTACAGGGGTATTATGGTCATTTTACTCTACAGGGGTATTACGATCATTTTATCCTACAAGGGTATTACGGTCCTTTTACCCTACAGGGGTATTACGGTCATTTCACCCTATAGGGGTATTACGGTCGTTTTACCCTACAGGGGTATTACGGTCATTTTACCCTACAGGGGTATTACGGTCATTTTACCCTACAGCGGTATTACGGTCATTTTACCCTACAGCTACATTACGGTCATTTTACCCTACGGGGGAATTACGGTCATTTTACCCTACAGGGGCATTACGGTCATTTTACCTTACAGGGGTATTACGGTCATTTTACCCTACAGGGGTATTACGGTCATTTTACCCTATAGGGGTATATCAGTCATTTTACCCTATGAGGGTATATCGGTCATTTCTACCCTATGAGGGTATTTCAGTCATTTTACCATATAGGGGGTATTTCAGTCATTTCCATCTATTAGGGGTAAAATAGTCATTTCACCCTTTAGAGGTATTTTGGTCATTTTACCTAACTTGGGGTCTCGGTACAATTAACGACCTTTTACAGTCGCCTCGAGCGACACAGATAATCCATATGGTCAAAACAGTGTAAACGGGCTCAAAATCCAGTATTCGGCCCAAATGGGTCCACACGCTCGTGTGGCCCATTTGGCCCAAATTCAAACACGGCTATGCGAACTTCATAGCCCAATCCAGTTTTTGCTACTTTTCGTAAATTTTATCAGTGTGGGGGCCACGTGCCCATTGGGCCCACACGGCCCATTTCGGCCCAACGAGGCCCATAACGGCTCAAGTACACGAGAACACTCGTAGTGGCCTCTTCAGTCTACCGCCCTCGGTTGTGGGCTCAATTTTTCCACACGAGCGATCGCACGCTCGTGAGGCCTCAAATGCCGAAGTTTCGGCTTTTCGGCTTTTGCCGATTCATAGCGGAGATAGTGTGATTACACACACTCTTTCAGCTTTACGACAGTAATGATTTACGGTGTACAGATACACACCTATTTGTGGATTCACGCGAGAAATCTCGAAGTACCAACCTTGCTTAACGATTGACTTTAATCTCTTAAGACCATCGATCAGGATTGATCACACGCCTATGCCGAATATCTGTATCAAAATAGATCTTACAAACCAAAACAGTGATCAAATATGTGGCCTTAATCCACAAATGCTAACTTACCAACCACAGGGATATTCGGCCTAATCTAAGAGTATGGTAGTGATCTTACCCTTAACGAGAGACAGAGTTTGATGACTTGAATAATCTTTGCCCTACTTCACTCCTCAAGATCTCTTACCCCAACGCACCCCACCGATTTGTTAAAACTCCAGCAAGACCGAACCACCACCCCCAGTGCATCGAAACAATCCACCAAACACCGAGTAGCAGACAAGAACCCGAAAGGAAGAAGGAGGGATGGTTTGCTCAGAGAAGACCGAAGGAAGAATAGAATATTAGGGAAGAAGGAGACTATATTCGGCTAAAAAGGAAAAATGGAGGAGAACTAAGAGGAGAAGAATAGTTTCGGTAAAGGGAAAATATGGGAATGAGAAGAGAAAATGAGAGGTTTCGGTAATTGACACTTTTAGAAAAATGAGAATGGCAGAGGAAAGAAACCCGAAAGGTACAGAGAGGCACTTGCTTACCAGAAATTAACCAAAATGATTTTACGTTCCCAAGAAACAACAGCCATTCGGCCAGAAGGAAACACAAAAGAAGTAAAGTGCCCAAAAGAAAGAAAACCGAAACCATAACTACTCTCAAAAGCCACCTTTGCCGAAATTCTAAGCAGTAGCACTCCCCATTCGGTACTACACATCCCACACACTTCAAATTCCTAATTTCACTCCACCAATCTCTCCATAATCTTCTCCATGATTTGTTCCTAAAATCCCTCCATGACCAATTCAAACTCCTCTCATACATCAGACTTCTACTTCAACACAAACTCTAGCCGTCCAAGCTGCAAAATAAATGCCCCCTATGCTGTGCCAACACTCGAACCTCAGACCCCCTTGCCACACTTGTAATGCCACACCACTGCACCAATAGGCTTTTTGTGTCATATTTTAACCACACAAATCTAAAAGGCCTACTATCAAGCAGAAAGGGTTTTATTCACTTAAAAACTAATTTTTTTGCTAAAGCCAAGTTTTGAACCCAGGACTTCTCCAACACTTCTCAGGACCCTTAACCACTGAAGCAGACATTTAATTGTCTCAATTCCTTGCAATTAAATACTTATGTACAGCCTCCTTACTGATCTATGCACAAGGCCCAATACTTCTAGGCCCAAAATTTGGGTCGTTACAATTTTGATAGTTCCGTATAAAATGGCACCAACAGAGTTGAAAGAGTTAAAGTCACAATTGCAAGAGTTGACTGACAGAGAGTTTACAAGACTGAGTTTCTCACCTTGGGGTGCTCCTGTTTTGTTTGGGAAAAAGAAAGATGGCACAATGAGAATGTGCATTGATTATCGTCAGTTGAACAAAGTGACTATAAAGAACAAATATCCTCTACCCGTAATCGATGATTTATTTGATCGCCAAAGGAGCCATCGTGTGTTTTCAAAGATAGATCTGAGATCGGGATACTACCAGTTACGGGTAAAAGATTCAGATATTCCGAAGACTGCTTTCAGAATGAGGTACGGGCATTATTAGTTTTTAGTTGTGCCTTTTGGACTAACAAATGCTCCTGCTATTTTTATGGATTTGATGAACAGAATTTTCAGACCCTACTTAGATCAATTTGTTGTTGTATTCATTGACGACATCTTGATTTATTCACGTGATGAGATTGAGCATGCTGAGCATCTGAGAATTGTTTCGCAAACTCTGCGAGATAAGCAATTATATGCAAAGTTTAGCAAATGTGAATTTTGGTTGCGTGAAGTCGGTTTTCTGGGACATATAGTGTCAGCATCTGGTATACGAGTTGATCCGAGCAAGATATCAGCTATTTTGGAGTGGGAGCCTCCGAGAAATATGTCTGAAGTCCGTAGTTTTCTGGGACTTGCTGGTTACTATCGAAGGTTTGTAAAAGGCTTTTCGATGATTGCTACTCCGTTGACTAGATTGCTTCAAAAAGATGTGAGATTTGAATGGTCCGATAAATGTCAAAAAAGCGTTGATCAGTTGAAAGCCCTTTTGACCGAAGCTCCAGTTTTGACACAGCCAGAATCGGGTAAAGAATTCGTGATTTTCAGTGATGCTTTATTGAACGGTCTAGGATGTGTTTTGATGCAGGAAGGCAAAGTTATAGCTTATGCCTCGAGACAATTGAAGCCGCATGAAAAGAACTATCCTACACATGATCTTAAACTAGCTGCGATTGTGTTTGCATTAAAGATTTGGCGTCATTATCTTTTCGATGAGAAATGCCACGTGTTTTCAGATCATAAAAGTTTGAAGTATCTAATGACTCAGAAAGACTTGAATCTGTGACAGAGAAGATGGTTAAAGCTGTTGAAAGATTACGAGCTTATGATAGATTATCATCCGGGTAAGGCAAATGTTGTTGCTGATGCACTGAGCTGGAAATCACTATTTGCGTTGTGTGCTATGAATGCTCATTTGGACCTATCTGATTATGGTTCAGTTTTGGCGGAATTGAAAGCGAAATCGTTGTTTTTACAACAAATATGTGATGCTCAGAAAGTTTATAATGAAATGATAGTGAAACGAAATCAGTGTGATTTGAACTCCAAATCTGAATTTAGACTTGATGATAATGATTGTTTGAGATTTTGAGATCGGATTTGTGTTCCGAGGAATCTAGAGTTGATTCAGTTAATTTTGAATGAAGCTCATAATAATCGTCTATCTGTTCATCCGGGAAGTACAAAGATGTATCATGATCTGAAGTAACACTATTGGTGGTCTGGTATGAAAAGAGATATCTCTGATTTTGTGTTGAAATGTTTAGTCATGCGCCAAGTTAAAGTTTGAACATCAGTTTCCATCTGGTTTGCTACAACCGATTCTGATTCCCGAGTGGAAATGGGATAGAGTGACGATGGACTTTGTTTCTGGATTGCCATTGACTCCGAGAAAGAAAGATGCAATTTGGGTCATAGTTGATCGATTGACGAAATCTGCCTATTTTATTCCGGTACGATCTGATTACTCACTTGATAAGTTAGCTGAGCTTTATATTTCTGATATTGTGAGATTGCATGGAGTGCCATTGTCTATTGTGTCTGATAGAGATCCGAGATTTACATCACGATTCTGGAAGAAATTGAAAGAAGCTTTAGGTACAAAATTGCATTTCAGTACGACTTTTCACCCGCAGATAGATGGTCAGTCCGAACGGATTATTCAGATTCTCGAGGATATGTTGAGATGTTGCATCCTTGAGTTTGATGGTACGTGGGAACAATATTTGCCATTGTTTGAATTTGCATACAATAATAGTTATCAGTCGAGCATTAAAATGGCACCTTATGAAGCTTTATACGGATGCAAATGTCGGACGCCTCTGTATTGGACTGAGCTCAGTGAAAGTAAGATACACGGGGTCGATTTGATAAAAGACACTGAACAGAAAGTGAAAGTAATCCGTGATAGTCTGAAAGCAGCGTCTGATCGTCAAAAGTCCTATGCAGACTTGAAAAGAAAAGAAATTGAATTCGAAATTGGTGATAAATTATTTTTAAAAGTATCACCATGGAAGAAAGTACTCAGATTCGGATGTAAAGGCTAGTTGAGTCCGAGGTTCATCAGACCGTATGAGATTATCGAGCGCATTGGACCTATTGCATATAAATTGTTGTTGCCACCGGAATTAGAAAAGATTCATAATGTATTTCACGTGTCAATGCTTCGTCGGTACCGATCCGATCCATCACATATGATTACTCCGTCTGAGATTGAAATCTAATCTGATATGACATATGAAGAAGAACTGATCCGTATCTTAGCTCGTGAAGTGAAAGAATTGAGGAATAAGAAAATCTCGTTAGTGAAAGTGTTATGGCATCGACACGGGGTTGAAGAGGCTACGTGGGAACCTGAAGAAACAATGAGACAACAATATCCAAACCTATTCAACGGTAAGATTTTCGGGGACGAAAATCCCTAAGCGGGGGAGAATTGTAACAGTCCAGTTTAGACCCTAGTCGGAATAGTGGTTTTGGAACCACAAATCCGAGTTAGAAAAATATTTTAATATTATTTTTCGTGCCTATGATATGTGATTAAGTATGTGTGAAAGTTTCGTGTTTTAATTTGGTCATTTATGTGCTTAATTTGAGAAAATGACCAAATTGTGAAAGATGCTAAATTAAAATGTCATATATTAAAAGCACCTAAGTGTCATGTCTTTATAAATGTGGTGGCCTTATGAAGTAATTAAACCATTAATATGGTTAATGGACATTAATGGCCTTGAATTATATATGTCTTATATATTTATTAAAGGTTAATTTAGTAAATGAATTAATTAAGCTATTATAATTAAAACAAAACATGAAAATGGTTATCATATTCACCCATTAGTGCCGAAAATATAAAGAAAATAAAGAAAGGGAGAACAACTAGGTTTCAGCTAGCTTTGAGCTTGATCAAGGTATTGATTTTGATCGATTTTTGATAATTTCTAAGTTTTTGAAATTGTTGCTTTGCGTTCTTCAAAACCCATGCTTCAATTTTGTGAATTGATGAAGATTTTGAAAAATGCCATTGATGAATTCATGAGCTTTGTGATGTTTAATGATGAAATATGAAATATATGTGTTAGATTAGCATGTTCTGTCTTTGGATTTTTGGTGATTTTGGGTATTTGGACTTAATTGAGAAAATAATATTTTGAGGGACTAAATTGTGAAAAAAATGGAATGTGTGGACTGATGTGTCTCTAACCAACTACGATCACAATAAAGGCAAGCACACCTATCGAACAGTAGTATAGTTATGGTAAGACCGAAAATATCATATCCACAAGGACCAAGAGTACTAGTAATTACTATCTTTCTATTATCTAGCCTAAGAATTGGAGTGGTTTCTTTTAAACTAAAACTAATTAAAAGCATGACAGAAAATGAATTGGGAAAATACTTTTTTGACAACTTTATGAGATAGGCAATACCCAAGGAAGAATCCACCTAGACTTCACTTATTACTTTTGATTTATACGATTTATTCACTTGACTTAATCTGTAGAAATCCCTGATTTATGTTAATATCTCTCTCAAGACTAAAAACAACTGACTCTAGGTTGATTAATTGAAATCTCTTTCTAATTGAAACCCCTATTGTCGCATTAACTCGATCTATGGATTCCCTTATTAGATTTGACTCTAATCCGGCAGATTTTCGTCGCCTATTTCTAGGGTTGCAATCAACTCCGCTTAATTGTGTTGATCTACTCTTAAACAGGGACTTTTGCTCCTCTGAATAAGCACATTCGACTTGAATTAATAACCTGAATTATCAAAACAAGAATAAGAACTCACAATTAAGAATAAGAACAAGTATTTATCATATAAAATAAATAATAATAAGATCCGTCTTAGGTTTCATCCTCCCTAGGTATTTAGGGAGTTTAGTTCATACTGATAGAAGGGAACATCTTAAAATAAGGAAAACAACAAAACATAAGAAAACCCAAAAACTTCAAGAGAAATTGATAGGAGATCTTTAGTCTTGATGGAGATCCTTCTTCCGAGCTGCTTCCGATGGTTGTCCTCGAGTATTTTCTACCTTCTACTCTGCGTTCCTTTTTAGGTTACCCCCCAGGGTGTTTATATAGGCTTTGGACCGCCTTTCTTGGCCCACAAGTAGCGTTTTTCGAATAGAATTAGTCTTGGATTCAGCAGGGACACGCTCGTGTGACACGCCCATGCTCGATAGCCTTAGGCCGTGTTGATTTCCGAGGTAGGCCCATTTTGTCCCTTTTTGGCCCGTTTATCCTTCTTTTCGACTCCCTAAGCTCTCCTGAGTGTGAAATACGAAATTACAGGATTAGGAACTTCGAATTCATCAAATATAATGAAAATTCATCCAAAAATAAGCCAAGCATGGGGTCAAAATATGTATAAATTATGGTTTATCATGGACTTGTATGAGCATGGGTAATATCCGGCCTAAGCATGGTGTATGTAAATTTTGTGTATTTTGTGATTTTGTGAAATAAGGACTAAAATGTCAAAATGTGAAAATATGAGGGCTAATTTTTAAATTGCCCTAACTATGTGTTTTTGGATTTAATTAAATGATTTGGTGAATAAATGGATTAAATTTGAATATGTATAGATCAAGAATTGAAGAAAACGGATTTAGATCGCGGAAAGTTGAAAGTGATCGAATAGTCGAGTCCGTACGTTATCCAAATCCGAGGTAAGTCTATATACAAATAAATGTATTTACATTGATATATGTATGTTCATATGAAAATTTACAGTGATGAATGTATATGAGATGATGAGTACATGAAATCCGAGATAGTATCGTCATGATATCAACATCCGAAAAAGTCCCGTATGAACCTAGGAATAGATAGGATTATATATGTCATGACATAGGTGTCCGATATGTGATATCGTGTAAGACCACGTCTGGGACGTTGGCATCGATTTGAGATATACGTGTAAGACCATGTCTGGGATATTGGCATCGTATTGATTCGTGTAAGACCCTGTCTGGGACAGTAGCATCGATATATGGTTACATGTAAGACCATGTTTGGGACGTTGGCATTGTACGACCATTCTGAGTATTTCGAGCTTCCTATTTGATTCCGAACGGTTCAACGGGAAAACCTGAGAAATGAGAGACTACGTAAAATGTTTAAGCGAAACAGGTACGTTTGAATTGTACACTATGTATGTGTATGGAAGGTAAGTATATCTTTGTGAACTTACCTAAGTGAGATATGTGCATAGTTTTGTGGATATGAAATGTGATATATGTATGACTTTGATATGAGCAAAAGTGATACTTTGAGTTGAAATGTGGGTAAGCTATGGCTAAACAAAAGAGCCAAAGAAAAGTTTATGAATTTGTAAATGAGAAACAATAATGACATTGTTTCAATATGATTATGTGCATTTTATGTTAAGTTTATTTTTATATGGCTTACTAAGCTTTTAAAAGCTTACTTTGTGTGTGTTTACTTTGTTTTATAGATCGTCAAAGCTACTGAGGGCTCGGGAATTGTCGAGGATTGTCATCACACTACTCAAATCACATTTTGGTACCTTATGATCATGTATATATTAAGTATGGCATGTATAGTCTAGTTAAAATAGATTATGTTTATGATATGTAATAGCCATGTGATATGTCTAGGTAAATGGTTGTGATGTGAATGATTAGTTATGTCTTGTTATGCTTAGTGTTGGTATGGTTTGATAGCAAATGAAATGGTCATATTGATGGTAAGTTTATAATGGATTATACTTTGAAATGCTTGTGGTTATATTGATTTAAATGGTTCCTAAGTAGGAGTGTTTGTGATGTTTATAAATGGGAAGAAATGATGCACAATTTGATATGTCTTGGTTGCCATTGATGTAAGGAAAGATGCTTGTATGTTCTTGTAGGGATGTCCCTTTGTGTGGGTGGCATTTTGGCCTTGCAAATGGCCTATATTTGCCCACACGGTCGAGCACACGGGCGTGTGGCTCGACCGTGTCCTTTGTGGTTGTATTTCAAAACAAGTCAGGCTCGACCACGGGCTGGACACATGGGCGTGTGACTAGCCGTGTGGTGCAAGTCAGTAGCGCCACGGGTGAGGCACACGGGCATGTCCACGGCCATGTGGTCAAGTTAGTATGTATGCCCTGTTTTGACACGGCTTAGACACACGGGCGTGTCTGAGGCCGTGGGAGGTACACGGCCTGCCCACACAGGCGTGTGACCTCTATAACTTAGAAAAAAAATTAAAATTTTTGAAAGTTTCCATATGTATTCGGTTTAGTCCTGGGCCCATCTTAAAACATACTTGAGGTCTCGTAGACCTATTTAAGGGGCACTTTGATTGGATTTGATGAATTATATTATGAAATGTCCGTAAAAGTTTCCGATTGTCTGGTAATGCCTCTTAACCCCTAAACCGGCGATGGTTACGAGTTAGAAGTGTTACAGGATCCATGAGGAGGATAAAAAAAATTTGAAATTTATTTTATAACTATATTATATCAAAAGAAAAGGTTGAAAGAAAGAAATAAAAAAGATGACATGGAAAGTAAAGTAGGCTGAAAAAAATGCAGAGGTTAGGTTAGTAAAAAACTAAAAGCCTAATAGAGTGACGAAGCTACTAGAGCAGCTTAATTGAATTTGAAAGTAGAGTTGTGACTGAAAGAAAGAGATAAGTTAAAAGCAAGGGAGATGCCATCAAGACTGTAAACCATCGGAAACCGAGTAGATCGCAGATAAGAAATGAAATGAAAATTGAAAACCAAACACACAAGAACAAGATTCAAAAATCTTAAAATAAATAAATGAACACTAACCGAGGAAGGATTTGGCAGAGGAGAAGGAATCGAAACTCCTGATTCTGGCCCCATTGAAAGCAGACTCAGAGTGTGTGTGTGTATGTGTTCTTTCAATTCTGCGGCTCCCTAATCCTAATTTGAATCTCACCACCCTCTATTTTTAATTTCATCTTACATTTCCATCTCCATTTTTATTCCATCTTATCTAATGAGCGTCCCTTCCAAATAAATCTACAACAATTAGGGATTTGGGGAAGGGGGAAGGGGAGGGGAAGGGGGGAACTGATTTGGGGAAAAATGATTTGGGAGAGGGGGAGGGGGAACTGATTTGGGGGAAAAAAAGAAAGTGTTTCTAGGAATAAAATGGCGCGGTTTTGAAAAATTTTAATACATATTCGAGGTGTTTTTTTCAAAAACGCTGCTATAGCCCTAACCTTTTGCGGCATTTATGAAAAAACGCCACTATAGACCTAATCTTTTGCGGCGTTTATGAAAAAACACCAAATGCCGCTATAGCCCTAACCTTTTGCGACGTTTATTAAAAAAC
This sequence comes from Gossypium sturtianum, assembly GCA_025698515.1. Lineage (NCBI taxonomy): Eukaryota > Viridiplantae > Streptophyta > Magnoliopsida > Malvales > Malvaceae > Gossypium > Gossypium sturtianum. The sequence goes on from CM046950.1 coordinate 105,541,629, forward strand.
GCCACTATAGCCCTAACCTTTTGCGGCGTTTATAAAAAATGCCACTATAGCCCTAACCTTTTGCGGCGTTTTCTGATTAGCGCCACTAATGTATAACTTTTGCGGTGTTTTTGGTCCAAACGCCACTAAAAACGCCGCTAAAAGCTTAATTTCCTGTATTGTACACATGCCTTTTACTACTTCAACTCACCTTTAATATTTAGCTCACACACAAACGCAATAATTATATGCACAATTCACACACACTTATCACGTCAACTACATGGTTTACAACTACGGCCTACCTATTTTATTCTTATAACTACATACACATTTTAAATTCTTGCATTTGGCTCATTAAAATCACACAGCATGCATACCCAACACTCAACAAAATTGCAATGGTTTGCACCAGGAGAAACCAAGGTTTACTTATTAATTAAGTAGGGGATTCGAATATGTTACCTTAGACTGTATACTGCAGTTTAAATGTAGTATATCAAACCACTCACCTTAATCAATACCTCTTGCACAACAATGTCAAACAAGCTTTTCTTTCCCTTTCGCATTGCTTGTGAAACCTCCCGATGAATCCGACACTTTTCATACACATTAAATACCATATAAAATCATTTTTAATGACCTTAAACTCAAAAAAAAAAAAAGAGTGTAGCAAAATCACCACTCTAAGCTCACTTTTCTCATACCGAAAATTTAACTTGTTTTGCCGAAACAGGTGTTTAACCACTCAAACTTTATCTCTAAGCCATAAATTTGATTCTAATATTCCTAAATATCATATAATTTAACTTTTAAACATTTCATTCTACCTAATCTCATGAATTTAAAGTTTCCAGAAAAATCAAGCTTGTATGAACACACAAACGAGAGAAATTCGAAATTCATTAAAATTTGATACTGATCTATCAAATTAAGTTAAAATACCTTCTATTTAGTTAAAAATAGATTATAAATAAATCAAAAATAGTAGGTTTACTCATTATTTCGGATTTCACCATTGTTGAACCAAAATTTAATTAAAAAGCTTTAAATCTTAAAAAACACTCAACACACTTGGTTAAATTCTGAATTAGGAAAACAAAAAATTTAATCTAATCATGATAAGGCAAGACATTACCTCAATTTGAAGATAACAACATGTTGATCTAATTCAAAGTTGAACATGAGAAGAATAATGACAAATTTGATGAGGAATTAATGATTTTTCTTTAAAATTGGAAGGTGTTGAGGTGATTGGATAGCTAGGAAATCACCAAGGATGAGTTAATTTTGAGAGAAAATATCATATTTGAATTTGGAAAATTTTTTGAATGTGAAACTAAATGGGAGGGAAAGGGACGGGGGTTTTAAAGAGGAAGAAGATGAGCAGTTTTTTTTTTAAATTAAGGGGAAATTGCCTTTTAAAAACTCCTAGTTTCCCCTAATTTTTCAAATTAGTATTTAGTTTAATTAAAGCACAATTTTCTCAATTATTTTCAAACCCGATTTTTTTTTAAGATCTATTTTAAGTTATTTAATAATTGACCACCTAATCCAAATTTTCACCACCCAATTTTAGACCCAATAATCATTTTAATATTATATTATTACCATTATTATTTAATTAACATTTTATCCTATTTTAATTTCTATGATATTAAACCCAATTTTTCTCTCGAGCCCACAATCTAATATCCAATTCTACTAACCCGATTATTGAGATGTGACACTAAGCCTCATAATTTTACAAGCCTAAAAGACCTTTGGGACCCAATTTTAACCCTTAAACCCCATTAATTTTGTGAATTACCTTTTTATTGCTTTCCTTCAATCGAGATTTGATTTTGGTAAGTTACCTAACTATGTTCGATCATTCCTATTTTTGAATTTTTCTTTGTGAAAAAAAAAAGAAAAATTTGAGGAAAAAGTGAAAAATATATTAAAATAATAATATTTTTGGGATATCTTGTTCAATTAAGAGATCAATACTCATGTTATAAGCCTCATTATCTTATTTGAGCTTAAATCATCACTATCATATCTTACATAAAAACTCACTTCAATTCTTTATTTCTCATTAATGTTAATTCTTTGCAATTCAGCGTCTTACTCTTTTGATTTGGCAATGCATCATTTCAACCCTCGACTATATTCACCTTTTACATCCTTACATACCCCTAACCTAAGTCTCATTACAATCTTTGTAAAGACCTCTTGATCTTTGTGTCATCTCATATTTGTAATGGTGGAGATTTGATTCTTAAGCAAGCTTATGGTAATAACATTTCTTGTTTGACTATTGAGTGCATATTAATCAACCCTTAAACACTTTTAGTGCTTTGAGTGAATCCTAGTGAGGATTTTAAACCTTATTCAGTTTGAATTTCAAGTAATTATTAAAGTAGGGGAAACTCATATGTTTTATTCATTAGAATTTTTGCTTGGATTGCTTATACTCTTTATTGTCATTTTAGTTTAAATTTCTAATGCATGATTATCTATAGATTATCCTAAGACATGATTAGTGAAAATGATGGGTGAAGGAGAGTTAATTTGAATGTGAGTTGAGAACTTTGCTTGAGGACAACCAAATGCTCAAGTGTGGGGATATTTGATAAGTGTCAAAAGTAACATATTTTATGTAACACCCCTAACTTGTATCCGTTGCCAAATTAGGACTACGGAGCATTATCGAAGCATAACGTCATACAACGAACAATTTAATTCAAAATTAAATTACAAGGTAAAACATAACAACATCAATCAAAACCATACGTACGGTCCCTTATTCGAGCCCTTTAGGCCCAAAACAAACATTGGAAATGATTCGGGACTAAATCGAAAACATATGAAATTTTTCAGAAAAAGTTAAAAATTTTCAAACTGCAGGGGTCACACGGCCAATAGACACACCCATGTCTTAGGCCGTGTGGGAATTCAAAATAGGGACACACGGCCGTGTCCCAGCCCGTATCCGCACCCGTGTAACTCTCTGACTTGGGCCACACAGCCAAGCCATACGCCTATGTGTCAGGCCATGTACCCTTCGAAATAACTCCACACGCCCGTGTGCCAGTGCAAACACGAAAATATACACACTTTTTCATGCTCTTTTTAACTCAAATTCATGCAGTTTTGATAAAATTTGTGTCGAAAAATAAAAAAATAATTATAAAATAATTAAATTGCACTAAAATTATGAACATGTTGAATTTTAATTAATTTTATATCAAAATTTGATTAATTTTGATTATTTTCGACAGATTTGCACAAAGGGCGAAAAACGGCTCGACAGACATTACTAGAAGCGCAAAACCGAGAAGCAATTTTGAGGCATCAAGGTGAATTAATTTTTCAGCCTAAGATGGTCAAATTATGTGTATTAATTAATAATATAATTAATTTTAATTTTAATCCAATTTAATTTGAGTTAAATAAATTATTGTTAATTAATTATGAAAAGGGGCCCAGTTGAGCTGAACCAAGAAAACCGATCCAACAGAGCACTGGGCAGCCCAAAACCGTCCCACATGCTGACCCAATTAGCTTGCTTGGCTGATTATTTGGCTTGCAAAATTGCCCTTGAAGAATCCTTCAAATTGCATTCAAACCCCTCCACTATTTATGCCTTTCTAGATTTGCCCCTACATTAAAATAGCATGTTTGAAATCTTCAAACATGCCACATGTGTGGCCAGCCATGGGGGGAGTCTTTGGCTGCTGATTTTGGCTATTTTTAGCAGCCTTTTCAAACTATTAATACCCCTTTGGCTACTAACTTCAAACACATCTCAAAACCATTCATTCTTCACTTCTCTCCCACTTTTCTCTCTTCATTGTTCTTTATTTTCTTCCCCTATTCCCTTGTCGATTTCACCTCTTGAAAAAGAGTCATTCAACCACCATTTGGAGAAGCATTCGAGTTTTCGTGAAAGCATCAGTTCAACAATAACAAGTGGAGAAGGAGGAGCGGAGCAAACTAGTCAAGCCTCGGAGAAACACTGGATTTGATTCTTGTTCCTTATCCTTTTAATTTTATTGTTGTTTTTATGAACATGTCTATGAATATTTGTGATGTTGATATGTTTAATTTAATTAATATAGCTTAAAATTAATTCGTGTTAGATTGATTGCATTTCGTCTACTTGATTTATTAAAATTGTGTTTGTGTTGTTATAGGCCTCGATAAGATGTTTGATTAAGTAAAACCATGACTAAGTTATTCTTGCATTAAGTTTGAGGGGTGTGGAAACATGAAAATATACACACTTTTTTATGCTCTTATTAACTCAAATTCATGCAGTTATGGTAAAATTCATGTCGAAAAATAAATAATAATTATAAAATAATTAAATTTCACTCAAATTATAAACATGTGGACTTTTAATTAATTTTATATCATATTTTGATTAATTTTGATTATTTTCGACAAATATGCACAAAGGGCGAAAAACGACTCGGTAGACACTATTAGAAGCGCAAAACCGAGAAGCAATTTTGAAGCATCAAGGCGAATTAATTTTCCAGCCTAAGACGGTCCAAATTATGTGTATTAATTCATAATATAATTAATTTTAATTTTAATCCAATTTATTTGGGTTAAATAAATTATTGTTAATTAATTAAGAAAATGGGCCTAGTTGAATTGAACCAAGAAAATTGATCCAACCGAGCACTGGGCAGCCTAAAACCGTCCCACATGCTGACCCAATCAGCTTGCTTGGATGATTATTTGGCTTGCAAAATGGCCCTTGAAGACTCTTTCAAATTGCATTCAAACCCCTCCACAATTTATGCCTTTCTAGAATTGCCCCTACCTTAAAATAGCATGTTTGAAATCTTCAAACATGCCACATGTGTGGCAGGCCATGGGAGGAGTCTTTGGCTGCTGATTTTGTTTATTTTTAGCAGCCTTCTCCACCTATAAATACCCCCCTTGGCTGCTCATTTCAAACACATCTCAAAACCGTTCATTCTTCACTTCTCTCTCACTTTTATCTCTTCATTGTTCTTCATTTTCTTCCCCTATTCCCTTGTCGATTTCACCTCTTGAAAAAGAGTCATTCAACCAGCATTTGGAGAAGCATTCGAGTGTTCGTGAAAGCCTTAGTTCAACAAGAACAAGCGGAGAAGGAGGAGCGGAGCAAACTAGTTAAGCCTCGGAGAAACACTGGATTTGGTTCTTGTTCCTTATCCTTTTAATTTTATTGTTGTTGTTATGAACATGTCTATGAATATTTGTGATGTTGATATGTTTAATTTAATTAATATAGCTTAAATTTAATTCGTGTTAGATTGATTGCATTTCGTCTACTTAATTTATTAAAATTGTGTTTGTGTTGTTATAGGCCTCGATAAGATGTTTGATTAAGTAAAAACATGACTAAGTTATTCTTGCATTACAATTGTAAGGTAACTAATAGATTAATTATTTACATGGATTGAAATTGTAATTAATTGACACGATACTTAATCAGTGCATGTTTAATCATCTAAGGTAGCTGAGGGTTAAATTAGCAACGGCATCTAACGATACATTAGCCTTGCATAACTTCTAAGATTATTATGATTAAACTGTTTCAAGGTAGAAATACATTGTTACCTCACGTAATCTTTTATGTGCTTATGAGATTGAATTAATTGTTTGAATTGGCATAGAGATATGTACAAGAGATTATTTTAATTTCATAAGTATGTATGTGCATTAACACATTTGCTTATTAAAATTTGTTTAATCGGTTGAATTGACATAAAGATATAGTCAAGAGATAAATGGATTTTAGTAGGTAAGTATGTTCATAAGTTAAAAAATTATTGAGTTGCCGTGAATTTATTCATAACAACATGAACATGAGTTTAATAATTCTAAGTTAAGAAATGTAATTAATCTAACAAAATTATGTCATCTTGATTAAAATCATCTTTTGAAATCGTGCATTGAAACTTTTATTTTATTTTTATTTACTTTACTTAATTTAAATCCTAGTTTTTAATCACCTCACCAAATCAAAATATCTTTCTTCACCAAAGTGTTTTTAAAATTGCATTCATAAATAATTCTTTTCACAGTCCTTGCGGGTACGATAACTCGACATTTACTTGTCACTTTATTACTTGTTGCGATCGTGTACACTTGCACATTTCCGTCGTTCCAAGTTTTTTCGTCGTTACCGGGGACAATTTTAAAAAGTCATTATTTGTGAATTTGTTAATTTTGCATTTTGGTTTATTTTCCTGTTCAATTTTAACTTAATTAATTTTTCTGTGTTTATTTCAAGTGTTTATGAGTATTGACTGAATCATCGATTTACTCACTGTAGACCCTGAGATTGAAAGAACTTTTCGACAATGAAGAAGACAAGCAAGTCAGAGAAGGACTGAAGAGATGAACTTCGAAAATCCGAATCAAGGAAACGGAGCAAACCCTGCTCAAAATCCTATCTTTATTGCTGATGATAGTGATAGAGCTCTAAGACAGTATGTCATGCCAGTGTTTCATTATCTTAATCCTTGTATTAGGAGACCCGAAATCGAGGCACAACAGTTCGAGCTGAAGCCAGTCATGTTCCAGATGCTTCAGACAGTAGGCCAATTCAGTGGAATGCCTACCGAAGATCCTCACTTGCACTTAAGACTGTTTATGGAGGTGAGCAATTCTTTCAAGTTAGCTGGAGTACCTGAAGATGCACTACGATTGAAGCTATTCCCATATTCGCTAAGGGACAGAGCTCGAGCCTGGTTGAACTCATTGCCACCAAATTCAATTTCCACATGGCAAGAGTTAGCAGAAAGATTCCTCATGAAGTATTTTCCACCTAACAAGAATGCTAAGTTGAGGAACAAGATCACTACTTTCCAACAAATGGATGATGAGTCCTTGTATGAGGTATGGGAAAGGTACAAAGAATTATTATGAAAGTGCCCTCATCACAGAATCCCTCATTGCATCCAACTTGAGACATTCTATAATGGTCTAAATGCTCACACGAGGATGGTAGTGGACGCTTCTGCTAATGATGCTCTCCTTTCTAAGTCTTACAATGAGGCTTATGAAATCATCGAGAGGATTGCCAGCAACAATTATCAATGGCCAATCAATCGAGCAGCGTCAGGAAGACGAGTCGCTGGAATGCATGAAGTAGACGCTCTAACCTCACTCGCATCTCAGGTATCCTCAATATTCTCAATGCTTAAAAATTTTACCACTCATGGGTTTAATAGTTTTGCAGCACAGCCACTAAATCAATTTTAAAATGTAGCCTGTGTCTATTGTGGGGAAGGACATCTGTTCGAAGAATGTCCATCGAACCCAGAATCCGTGTATTATATGGGTAACTAGAACCAAAATTGAGGAAAGCGAGGACTACAATCCAATTCCTATAACCCATCGTTGCAAAACCACCCTAATTTCTCCTAGAGTAACCAATGGGCTGGGCCCAGTAACACATACGCCCAACCTAGACCGACCAAGCCACCTATTTTTACCCAACAAGTTCAAAAACAACCTCAAGTTGAACCATCCAATGGCTTAGAAAACTTGTTGAAGGCATACATAGCCAATAATGATGCCTTAATCCAAAGCCAAGCAACTACATTGAGAAACCTAGAAAACCAAATGGGCCAGCTTGCAACTGAACTCAGAACACAAGGAGCTTTACCTAGTGATACGGGAAATTTGAGGAATCCGGGGAAGGAGCATTGTAAAGCGTTGACATTGAGGAGTGGAAAGACATTAGAGCCCAACACCGTCGAAGTTGAAAAAGAGCCAGCTAATGCTCAAAACTTAGAGGATGTTCAACTGAGTATTGAAATTTTAGTTTCACCGGAACCTGAATATGCAAAATCCGATAAGGTAACTTCTGAACCAGCTAATTCTGATAAACTAACAACTTATTTAGATGCAGAATTGCCACAGAAGACAAATCAACCAGTTCCAGTAAAGAAGCCTCCACCACCCTACCCTCAAAGACTTCAAAAGCAGAAGCAAGAAGTTCAATTCAAGAAGTTCCTAGACGTACTCAAGCAACTTGATGATGATTCACCTAACTAACTAAAATCACAACAAAGGCAAGTGCACCTATCGAATAATAGTATAGCTGGTAGGTCAGGAATATCGTATCCACGAGGACTAAAAGTACTAGTACTTACTATCTTTTTATTATCTAGCCAGTAAATTGAAGAAGTTTGTTTTAAATCTAAAATTATCTAAATTAATTATTAAGACGCGACAAAGAATAAACTAAGAAAATAATCGAATAAACCAATAAGAGAGAAAACACCCAGGAAAGACACCACCTAGACTTCACTTATTATTCTGAAGCTGAATTAAACGATTTATTCACTTGCCTTGATCCGTAAAAATCCCTAAATTATATTAATATCTCTTTCGAGAGTAAAAATAACTGACTTTAGGTTTATTAATTGAAATCTCTTTCTAATTAAAACCCCTATTGTTGCATTAACTCGATCTATGGATTCCCCTATTAGATTTGACTCTAATCCGGTAGATTTATGCCTTCCTATTTCTAGGGTTGCATGCAACTCCACTCAATTATGCTAGATCTACTCTTAAACAGGGACTTTTGCTCCACTGAATTAAGCGCAACAATCATGAATTAATATCCTGAAAACATTAAAACATGAAATAAGTACACATAATTGAGATCAAGAAATCAAGTATTTATCATGTAATTCAGAAAATTAAATAAAAAGATCTGTCATAGGTTTCATCTTCCTTAGGTATCTAAGGAATTTAGTTCATACTTTGGGAGGAAAACATCTCAAAATTAGGAAAACAAAAAAACATAAAGAAACCCAAAAAATTCTAGAGAAGTTAACTAGAGATCTTCAATCTTGAAGGATATTTTCTACTTTTGAGTTGATTCTGACGGCGTTCTTTGAGTAATTTCTTCGTTCTACTCTGCGTGCTCTTTTAGGCTTCTTCTAAGGGGTATTTATAAACTTTAGAATGCTCAGAAATCGTAAAAATTGGTCTTTTCTGCGTATTAGGGTAACATGGTTCGAAACCGACACGGGTTGGAACACGGGCGTGTGCCCAGCCCGTGTGGTAGTGCCCAGGCCATGGGGTTGCTGAACATAGCTCGTTTTGTCCGATTTTGGCCCGTTTTCTTCTCCTTTTGCTTCCCTATGCTCTCCTAAGTATAGAAACATGATATTAAAGGATTAAGAGCATTAAATTCACTAAATTATATAATAAATCATCCAAAAACATGCCAAGCATGGGATTAAAACATGTTACTTTTATGGTTTATCAAATATCCCCACACTTAAGCGTTTGCTTGTCCTCAAGCAAAATCCTCAACTCACAATTAAAATTAAACCTTCTCAATTCATAATTCTCATCAATAATGTTTTATCATAATTCACAAATAATTACACATTGATAATTCAACTAAAAGAGCACTAAAGATACGAACAATCCACGTCACACATTTTTAAAGCATGAAAACATAGGTATTTCCCTTTATCTAAGTAATTACCTTTAATTCAAAACCGACAAGAATTGACATCCTCACTAAAGATTCACTCAAATCACTCAAAGTGTTTAAGGTTCAAAAATTAAGCACTCTAAAGTCAAACATGAAAAGTCATTACCATAAGCTTGCATGAAAAACAAATCTCCACCACTATAATGAGATGATACACAAATCAAAAGGTCTTTAACAGGTTGTAATGGGGCTTGGGTAAAAGGTGTGGATAAAGGCTGAAAAAGAGGGTTAGAGTTGAGATCGAATTGATAAATTACCAAACTAGAAAAATAAACAAATGTTGAATTACATCAATCGAAACTATTCAATAAAACATGAGCTTCTTCTCAAAATATGAATATTGTAACACCCCAAACCTGGCCTAGACGTTATGGCCGAATCTAGCGGTATCACATTGAAGTGTTTTTCGAAAACATAGTTTCTTTAGAAAATCCATTCTATTATTAAATCTCGTTTATGAATCTTAACATAAATCTAGAAAATCGTGTTCTTTTAAAACTCAAGTTGTTTTTAGAAAAACATTGATCATAGTAGTTTGTTACTAATCTTTAAAACCATGTTTGATGCGAAAACTTTTATAGTATGTTACGAAACGTGGTGTTTTGGAAAACAATTATCTTTTGAAAAAAACCGCGTCCTACTACTACTCAGATGTGAATTGAAATAAATAAAATCCCCCAAATTAAAAGTTAAAATTTAAAGAGGCCTTATTACAAAACAAATACCCAAATTAAAATTATTGGAAATATAACTCAAATATAAGAACAGGTGCGGTTGTGTGGCCATGTAACATCCCAAAATTGGGCCTAGTATAATTGGACCTATTGGGCCCATTGGGCCTTGAGCGTAGAAGCGTTTTAAAAATTTTTGAGAATAAGAGAATGGCATTATTTCAAGTTGGACTTATTAGGAAGGTGATTTTGGAAAGTTACGGGGTTCTATGAAGGCTCGGGTTGAATTGGGCCCTAGTAAAAATTTGGTGTTTAAGCCTATTTAGGAGAGATAGTAAGTGGCATCAAGGCTTATGGAAATAAGAGAGCAATTTGCTAGCATAATTGAGCATATGGAAAAGAGGTTATGGCATTAAGTGAAGAGTATGGAGGGAAGAGGTTCAAATCCCATTGTGTGCAAATTTTGACTATTATTTTTGTATTCTTTCCCTAAGTGTCGGCCAAGCATGTAAATAAGGCAAGGTGGACTTTTTATTTTTGGCAAGATGGCTAAGGAAAATAGGAAAGAATGAAGGTGATGAAAGAAATCAAGAGAAAGGGGAAAGTAAGGGGAACATATGGCTTTTTTCAAGGGAAGTGTTATGGAAAGTGTGGTTGGCCAATTTTTGACCATTATGGTCATGTATGTGGACGGTTTTGTGGTTAAAGGGAGGTAGCCGAATTTTACTTGGTGTTTTGGTAAAACTATAGTGTTTGTTTTGGTCAAAAATACCTTTGGCTTTAATAGTGTAATTTTCTCCAAATTGCTACTCTTTGTGAGTTTTAGTTTTTCTTCTTTCTTTCTTCTTTGCCGAAACCTCCTAGCACATTTGTGCAATTTTTCTTCTCTTTTGTTTGGTCAAAACATTCACCTCATGTTCATCTCCCTTTGATAGCCGAATCACCTAGCATCCATCCAACCTTTCATCCTTTTCTTTTAACCATTCCTCTAATCTTTTCTCTTCTCTAAATCGACACCACCATAAAATCACATTTTCTTGTTTGATTATCCTCCATAGACGAATATCAATATTCATTTTCTTCTATAACTGAACCTTCATCTCTTTTCTATCTTTTCTTCTCATTCGTATTTACACTCAATCCTTGATTAATCGGTAAGTGTTCATCTCAACATTTCTTATTTTTTTTCTCTTAATACCGAATCTATGTTTTGGTTTGGGATGGTCATTTTGACCGAGACCATCACCTTATTCTCTATCAAACGAGATTATTTTCCTTCTTCGTAGTGATATAGTGGAAGGCCGAAACTTTGAATCTTCCGAAGTTATCGTACAATCGTTGGGAATCGGTCCTAAAAATCTTCAAGGTAAAGGAGCACAAGTGATTTGTATTAACCAAATCATTATCGTCGACTCGTCAAGCAAGTGGAGTAAGAACGTTGTTATAAGATTTTTTTGGCCAAAGGTGGGATAATTGCTAACGACTCTTTCGCTCACCAAATATTGTTAGGACGGGATTTCAGTAGCCAAAGGGTAGGATCGATTTTTGGTACACTGAGGGAGATCACATTCGTGGTAAGTGGAGTTAGCCTAATAAAGTGTTTCTAGTTACGATTATCAAATTTGAGACTAACCTTCTATCAACTATCATTATAGGTGTTGAAACGGTAGAAAGCACAACTCGTAATCAAGGTGTGTAATCCCGTACCCTTCCGAATACATGTTTGAAATGGTGTGTAATCCTGTACCCTTCCGAATACATGTTTGAAATGGTGTGTAATCTCATACCTCTCTGAATTTTTGTATGAAATGTTCTATAATTCGGTCGAAATACCGAAGAAAATCGGAAACCGGTATCCGAGACCACTCGGGAGTGCGTATGTTCATAGTAGTAACCATATTTTGCAAAGAAACAGTTTGGTCAGCAGCAGTGACGTGATTTTGAAAAATCACGAAATATAGGAGGAAGGGAATTAGAAAGAGAATAAGATATTGAAATAAAGCTTACTGCGTCTATTTTTATATGAAAGAAATAGAGGAGGAAGAGGAATTTTATATTCTGAGATATCTTAATTTTAGTGAGATTGGTTCTGATCAACTTCACGGTTCTCTGTTCTATCTTGGAAAAATTGTTTAACATTGTACAAAAAAAATTATGAGTTATAAGTTATATGTATGGATTTTTTAGTGAGCCTATTTTGAATAGAAACAAGTGGGAGCAACATATGAAAACTGTACAGTGAGATATTTGAATTTCGGTTAAGAGAGGTCAGAATCGTTGGACAGTGAAACAAGGGAAACTTTAAGGAATAAACTGTACTAAACGGATAAGCCAAAAATTCTGAAAAAACTATAGTAAGAAGAAATATGAGTCTAGTTTCAAGGAAAATTTACGGATCTAAATTTCGAGCTTCCTAACTCGAGTTATGGTCAATTTAGTCAGTATGATGCGGATGGACAGTTTCAATTTTTATTGCCCAAATTAGTAGTTAAGTCTAAGTTGCGAAATTACCATAATACCCTTAGAGGGTAAATTACCGAAATACCCCTGGGTTGCGAGATTACCAAATTACCCTTAGTGGGTAAGATTACCAAATTACGAAAATGCCTCTATGGGCTGAATTACGGAAATGCCCCTAAAGGGCCGATTTGTTATACTGCCTTAACGGGCCGATTTGTTATATTGCCTTAATGGGCCGAATTGTTATATTGCCTTAAAGGGCCGATTTGTTATACTGCCTTAACAGGCCGATTTGATATATTTCCTTAACGAGCCGATTTGATATAAGGCCCTAATGGGCCGATTTTGTAAAGTGTTAATGGGCCAAATTGTTTGTAATAAATCTCTGAGTTATTAATTATTGTGGTTATATTGTAAATATTATGATTTACGATGTATGTTGCATTTACATAAGTTGCATAGGATTGGGATATTGATGATCGGGGAAGTGAAATTTGGTGGCTCTGCCACATATTCTGGTGACTCTGTCACATTTTGTCTGGTGGCTAAGCCACGTATATTCTGTTATTCTGGTGGCTTGTCCACAATTCGAATTTGATATAAATGGCTAAATGCCTGCGATTGGTGTGTTGGCAGGGTGGGTTGACAAAAGATCCCCACAGGTGTGATGGATGGTACGGGTGGTGTGTAGCGGATGGTGTGTAGCGGATGGATTATTAGGATGGTTTGGGTTTGCATACATTCATACATTTGCTTCATTTTAAGATTGTTTTGTAAATGGGCTTCGGTCCAAGTGTACGTTAAATGGGCTTAAGCCCAAAATATTTCTAATGGGTTCAGGCCCAGTGGATAACGGTAAGGGGATTATACACTGAGTTCTTGTAACTCACCCCCTTTTTGCTTAACCCTTGTAGGTAATGCTCAGTGATGTGGACTTGGGCCATGGATGACTCGGTGGAAGCCATACTTCAGAAATGGTGTTTATTTTGAACTTTAGATTTCTATTTCCGTTCACTTTACTATTTTGGGTTTTTTTTTATGATGTAATAAGGCCTCTGGAGTATTTATTTTTGCTTTATATTGACATACTTTAATTTTGCTTGAATTGTTTTTAAATGGGAATTTTTCTAAAAACTTAAATAAAGGTTTTCCAAAATCGATTAACAAATGGATTTCATAATAAACTTTTATAAATATTTTAACACGGAAGTTTTCACTCGAACTATCAAAAGATATTTTCAAAAGTCACGGTTTAAAGTTCACTACCTTGATTGTTGACTCATCAATCAATCTTTCAAAAATACTTGTATTTTATCTACGTTTCATAACGATTTCAAAATGCTTCTGCAACTCTATTTCTAAACATCACATTTTTATTTTGTTCATTTCAAATATGCTTTCGCTACTAAAAAGGTTTTTTCTAAGATTATTATTTTTTCAAGTAGTTAACAATTGCTTAAGTGTTTTTGGTTTTAACAAAGAGGCTGTATTTCTCAAGCAAGTTTTTAATAATCGCAAAGATGGTTTTTACTTCCATGTGACACACCAAATTCGGGCCTAACTTCTAGGCCGGGTTTGGGGTGTTACAGGCCACCTCCGAATCCCTCGCAGCACCGATCCGCCTAAGAATGGGGATTACCTGTACAGATAAACAGAGGGGTGAATTTACGAAAACTCAGTGTGTAACCCCATATAAGGAAAATGCCAATCATACCATTGGCAGAAATCTGATCTGGGCCTAAGCCCAAATCAATATGATTCGATTCAATTCGATTGGGCCTTAGCCCATTCAAAGATGTCGATTTGATGTGGACCTTAGCCCATAATGATGTGATGTGAATGATTAGGCATGCAATAAGAAATCCTACCCATCTAGCCTCTACACTTCACTCCGCCCAGCCCAACACTCCATATGGGGATAAAATCACCCACCCATCCCTACACTCCAAAAAATAGCACCGGTTGCGGCACTAAACAGTATTTGTAGCAGAGTTGCCAGTACAGTACACTTCCTCCAATCATAATTATCCCATCCCCATGCAACATATCATACATGTATGCAACATATATATCATGGCATGCTCATATAAGTCATACATAACATAGCATACAGTCATTTAACAACATAGGGGTATAACAGTCATTTTCTATCAGTTTGGGGTCTAGGTATACTTACCGACCCATCAGTAGGTCCACAGTCGTCTCGGGCGACCTGTGCAACCTTTATAGTAAAACAGTGAAAATGGGCCCAAGGCCCATAATGCGGACCCATGTGGGCCCACACGCCCGTGTGGCCCACATAGCCCAGAATTGGCCTCGGTCATGACAATTACACAGTTTGGCCCAATTTTCTCCACACGTTCTGTGGTTTACTCGCGTGGGGCCCACAAGTCCGTTAGGCCTACACAGCCCATTTCGGCCCAACATGGCCCAAAACGGCCTAAGACCATGAACTCGCTCATGGTGGCCTCAACAGTCTAACACCCACAATTTATACGCTCGGTTTACCACACGAGCGAACGCACGCTCGTGTAGCGTCAATTTTCATACTTTTTTTGGCTTTTGCCGGTTTACAATTTGGGCAGTGTTTACACACTTTTTGGCATTTCACCGATATCGTTTATTAGAGTACTGTTACACACCTTGTTACGAAAGATGCGCAGACAGTCCTCGATCACTCCCGAACCTATGTTCACCCATAACATTCGGTTACTCACATATCAATTGAATTTAAAACGAACCCTATTCAATATATATCCACTTGATCGCCAGCCACTTACCTTGATTGAACAACCCAATCCCTACGCACTTCACCCACTGGAAAATGATGATCACTAGATCTCGGGGTTATTACCTGCAACCCAGTCGAAACCCCTTATTAACAAGCATCTACAAGAACAATTTAAGCCAAAACGAATATCAACTTACCGAAAGTACCCAACCGTAGACTACAAATGGAACACTAAACCGGTAGAGATCAAAGAAAAAGTTGGCACCGTGAGGGTAGAAGAAGAGAGAATCGGCCAGGAAAAAAAACAACAGCAAGCGTCGCAATTATTTGGAAAAGAAACGAAAAAGAGGCAGGGAAAGGAAGAGGGTGTATTCGGCCACTAGAAGAACTACTTGAGAAAGGAAACAAGAATAGGCACTTGAGGGAGGCAATATTCGGCCAAAGAATGTTGTCAAAATAGCAAAAATATGAGACAGAAGAATATGCCAAAATTCCATACCACATTTGGCCTCTGAAGCAAAAAGAGAAAAAGCACCAAAGGGAAAAACAAAAAATTGAGGCATACCACTCTTGGCCGAATTCTTGAGTGCCCAGAGTCCACATTCGGCACAACATTCCCTCTCCCCTCATCCCTTGATTTTCTCCTAAAATCCCTCCTCAAACCTCTCCATCTGATCACACCTCCCCTCAACCACTCAACTTGAATTCCTCTCAACCACTCTAGTGTTTCAGTCAAACCACAACACCTCCCATAGTACAGCAACAAAATATATACTCCACTACTCCCACCAAGATTCGAACACCAGTCCTCTGGCATAGATAACACGCCCCTATCCCCCTAGACAAGCAGGCTTTTTATGTCATGCTTTACCCACAATAATTTAAAAGCCTACTAACTATAGGCAAGGGTTTTATTCCCTAAAAACAAAATTTTGCACAAGCCCAGTCTTGAACCCAGGACTTCTCAGACACTCCCAAACACACCCAAATCACTTAACCACTGAAGCAGACAAGTATTTGTGCTAAAAACATGCAAATATAAATACTTAGATTTTTGGGGCGTTACAAATATAACTGTTCAAGCTCACTCGACATATAACTATGTACTAATCAATAAATATAAATGTAAATGAATATAATAATATTTTTTTCATTCATTCATTTTTTTCATTTTTTTTAGAATAAAGATAAAAAGAGATAATTCAGCAACTGAACAAAAGAACATAGATAGGCAACTAACCAAATCAAATCTCGACAAAAATGGGGTCAATAAAATAGGAAAAATTCTTAATGAATCAAAAAGAATGAGTTATGGGTTAATATTAAGGGTAGATCAAGAAACGATTTATTAGGCTCAAAAGGGTTCACTAAGGGTTAATTATGAAGGTAGGCTTTTTAGAATAAGTGGGTTAAAACCTAAGTGCCTTTATCATCTCAGCATATCAAATCAAAGGTGTGGTCTCGACATGCATAATCGAATCAAGTTCTAGAATAACAAATCAATATTGACACACTCATAACCAATAATAAAGTGAGCAAGAAAAGTATATGCTCTAAAGGCTCAAAATATCACAAAAATTATGGTTTTTGATATCAATTTTGCAAATCTCAAACTTCAAGGTAATGCTTCAATTTAGGGAAACAACCTAACAATTTTTTAATTCTGAAAAAAGACTTATCATGCTTGATTCTCTCATGTCTTAGAGTTTAAACAATCAATGCACAATTACTTATGAATTTAATCTAAAACATATCAATGATAATCACAAATCGATAAAAATTCATTCTAAGAGTAATATGAAAAAATTACTTGAACACAAGGCATAATTCAGGTATTTTCAAATAATCATATAAATAACCTCCCCACACTTATGATGTACATTGTCCTCAATGTACAAAAAAAAAAATAATCATAGTAGAAACAAAATATCATAAGAGAGGGAGAGAATTGAAACTGCCCTGAATAGTGGATGAAATGCCCAGAATAGTGAAAAGCGTAATTGTAGATAAATGTAAATGTAGTGCATGATTCTGAGCAACTAGTAAGAAAATAAACACAATGCTGAAGAATATTAAAGGGTTACTCGATTAGAAACAACCATAATAAATAAAATATAGTTCAAAATATAAAAGCGAAAAAGTCTAGGATAATACAAATAAATAGAAAAATAAAAATAAAAACTAATAATAAAAATAAAAATAAAAATAAAAGAAAATAAAAATAAATGGACTCAATGGTCCTCATCATCAGACGCATCAACATCGTGAATCATCGGCGCTGGAGGAGAAATATGGAAATGCTGACAAATCTGCTGCAATGTCGCATCAATAGTGTCGAACCTCTAAACGCAGTACTGACGGAAACTAGCGAACTCCAAGGTGGATACTCCTCGAAAGCTAGCAGCAGAAGGAACAAGTCAGAGACTCGAAGGTGGGTCCTCGTGATAGGGAGGAACATCATCAGCAAAGTCCTCGGGTTCATTCTGAGCATCAGAATGAAACAATCTGTACTGAGGAGGATCCACTCCACGACGCCGCTCGATCATCCTCATGTGTATCATGCTCGAGATGCCCTGTGGGGACATCTGGCTGAGAAGTGTGAGTGTGGATGACTGTTCCGGTGTGTCTAGGAGACCGAAGTGTCGAGCGAGGCGAGTCACGTAAGGGCCTAGATAGATGGGGCCCTTCCTGTGGCGGTCAGTCTGATGGCGGAAGGCTAGAGCGATGAAGTATGCCAAGTCAAATATGTGCCCGTGCGCCATGCTCCATAGAAAGTAAGCGTCATGAGTGCTAACGACTCAGGTGCTCTCTCTCCAACCTGTCAAAGTGTGAGCTAAGAGTGCGTGAATATACCGTAAGGCCGGAGAGAGAGAAGTCACCTTCGAGTGACTCACGTCATATGGTGTCTGACTCCCTGTAAGCTCGATCCAACATCATGATGGTGAGTGATGGATGTGCCAATAAAGTCTAAGTAAGTCCTCGGCACTCATAAATTCCTCTGTGTAAAGTCCCATAGCTGCGCCGAACTCGGGAACGCTCATGTGGCGTACCAAACCACCAAGTCGAAAAATGATGGTGCAAGGCTCGTCATGAACCGTCATAACCTGCTGAACCAGAAATGTTGAGTAGAACTCCAATGTCAGCTTAGGTGGGCTCGATGATGACAAAGAATCTATCCCACGGAGCTGTGGTGATAATGGCGCACACGTCATCAGCGAGTCAGACCTGCTCCAACGTGGCCCAATCAATGCAGCGGCCTGGACCAAGTGGTCGTGCTAGAAAGAGCTGATATAAATCCTCCTAGGGGCCCGTCGAGAATCAGAAATAGGGGTGGCAGTGTAACATCCTGAAATTGGGCCTAGTAGGATTGGGCCCATTGGGCCTTGAGCGTAGAAGCATTTTAAAATTTTGAGAACAAGAGAACGACATTATTTCAAGTTGGACTTATTAAGAAGGTAATTTTGGAAAGTTATGAGGTTTCTATGAAGTTTCGGGTTCAAGTTGGGCCTTAGTAAAATTTTGTGTTTAAGCCTATTAAGGAGAGATAGTAAGTGGCATCAAGGCTTATAGAAATAAAAGAGTAAATTGCTAGCATAAATGAGCTATTGGTAAGAAGGTTAAGGCGCCACATGTAGTACCTTGAGGGAAGAGGTTCGAATCACTTTGTGTGCAAATTTTGACTTATATTTTTGCACCCTTTCCTTAAGTGTCGGCCAAGAGGCATTCATGGCAAGGTTGACTTCATTATTTTGGTAAGGTGGCTAAAAGAAAAAGGCAAGGTTGAAGTTGGGGAAAGGAATCAAGAGAAATAGGTAAGTAAGAGGAACAAGTGGCTTATTTCATGGAGAATGTTATGGAAAGTATGGTTGGCAAAATTTTGACTATTAGGGACATGAATGTGGACGATTTTGGAGCTAAAGGGGGTGATAGCCGAATTTTGCTAGGAGTTTTTGGCAAAGCTAGTGCTTGAGAGGTTGTTCTCTTTAGTTTTTTTGTATCATTCTCTTTCTCTCTAAATTTCCTCTTCTCTTTGCCGAATTTTCAAGCCTTTAGTGTGTATTTTTGTTTCTTCTTTTCTTCCTTGTTGCCGAAAGTACCTAAGCCTTGGAGATCAAATTGTTCACTCGTTTTCCTTTGGAAAAACCGAACCCTTCATTTCTTCTTCATCGTTCTTCTCATCCGTATTAACACTCACTCATTCGATCAATCGGTAAGTGGTTCTATTCAAACATTTTTTTTATTTTTCTTTCTCCTAGCCGAATATATGTCTTGGCATGGGATGGTCCTTTTAACCGAGACCATCATTTTATTCTACCCTCTCAAACGAGATTATTTTCTCTTTTTCATAGTGTTTTAAGTGGGAGACCGTGTATCATTCTAGCCGAAGTCAAACGGTGGAAATTGGATCCAATATCGATAAGGTAAGGGGGTTCATTTTGGATTTTTCGTTATATCTCTATTTGGCTATGTTGCAAATCGGATTGAAGTTTCGACTAATCAATTATGTTTTAGGGATGAAATCACTCGATATATTCTACCTTCGGACATAGTGGTAAGTGATTCAAGTGTAAGTGATACGAAATCTATTGGAAATCCGAGGCTAACTTTTGGTTGGTATTTTTCTAGGTCATCGACGAGTGGTTCTTTAGGAAATCAAAATCAGGTGTGTAATCTCGTATCTTCCGTATACATATCTGAACTGGTGTGTAATCTCACACTTCTCTAAAATTTTGTATGAAATATTCTATGAATCGGTTGGAATACCGAAGAAAACCGAAAACTGGCATCCGTGATCACTCGGGCGTGCGCATGATGGTAGTGGTAATCGTATGTTGTAATAAAACAGTTTCAGTCAGAAATAGTGATGTGTATTTGAAAAATCACGAAATATAGTAGAAAATGAATTACAAATTGAATAAGATATCATATTAAAGCTTACTGTGTCTATTTTGATATGGAAGAAACGGAGAAGGAAAAGGAATTTTATATTTTGAGATATCTTAATTTTAGTGAGACTAGTTCTGAATGACTTCGTGGTTCCCTGATCTGTCTTGGAAAAATCTTATAAAATTGTACAAAGTGAATTATGAGTTATAGTTTATATGTACAGATTCCTTAGTGAGTTTATTTTCAATACAAACAAGTGGGAGCAACATATGAAAACTTTACAGTGAGATATTTAAAATTTAGGTAAGAGAGGTCAGAATCGTTGGACAGTGAAACAAGGGAAACTTTAAGGAATAAACTGTACTAAATTGTTTAGCCAAATATTCTGAAAACAATATAGTAAGAAGATATATGAGTCTAGTCTCAAGGAAAATTTACGGAGTTAGATTTCGAGATTCCTAAATCAAGTTATAGTCAATTTAGTTAGTACGACGCAGATGGACAGTTTCAATTTTTATGCTCCACATTAGTAGTTAAGTATAGGTTGCGAAATTTCCAAAATACCCTTAGGTTGCGAGATTACTGAATTACCCTTAGTGGGTAAATTATCGAAATTACGAAAATGCCCCTATGGGTCAAAATTACGAAAATGCCCTTATGGGTCAAAATTACGAAAATGCCCCTAAAGGGCCGAATTACGAAATTGTTATATGGGCCAATCTGATATTTGGATAAATGGGCCAATCTGATATTTTGATAAATGGGCAGATCTGATATTTTGCTATATGGGCCAATCTGATATTTTGATAAATGGGCCAATCTGATATTTTGCTATATGGGCCAATCTGATATTTTGCTAAATGGGCCAAATCTGATATTTTGCTTAATGGGCCTTTTGATTAATTGCTGTAATGGGCCATAATTTTGTAATAAATATCTGAATAAATTATTGTGAATGGCTATGCATTATATACATGATTTGCATGGGATGGAATAATGATGAAGAGAAGTTCTAGTAGCTCTGCTACATAATTCTGGTGGCTCTGCCACAAATATGAAAAATGGCGATGCCATGTAAATTCTGTTAATCTGGTGGCTTGTCCACAAATTTGATATAATCGGCTTAATGCCTATGTTTGGTGTGTTGGCGGGGTGGGTGACTAAAGCTCCCCACAGGTGTGCTGGTTGGTACGGGTGGTGTGTAGCGGATGGAAAACTAGGCTTGGTTTGGGAATTGCATATCATATGCGTATTATATTTGATACATTATTGTTGTTTTAAATGGGCTTAGGCCCAAAATATTGCTAATTGGGTTCCGGCCAAATGAATAACGGTAAGGGGATTTCACACTGAGTTCTTGTAACTCACCCCCCTTTCTCTTAACCCTTGTAGGTAATGCTTGATGATATGGACTTGGGCTATGGATGACTCGAGGGAGGCCATACTTCAGAAATGGTTTATTTGGACTTTAGACTTCTTTCTCGTTTAGTTTATTACTCTACTATTTTGGGTTAAATGTTGTAATAAGGCCTCTAGACTATTTTGATTTTGCTTTATGGTTGGAATGTTTTTATTATTTTTTTTAAATTGTTTAAAAAGGGAATTTTCTGAAAACTTAAATAATGGTTTCCAAAATCGAATAACAAATGAATTTTCAAAATAAGCTTTTACAAATATTTTTAACACAGATATTTTCTCTCAAACTATTAACGATATTTTCAAAAGACTTGGATTCTCTTTCGAATTTTCAACGTCATTTTCAAAAGTCAACGTTTTGTAAGATCATTAGTTCAAATTTATCGATTTATCAATCAAATCTTCGAGGATAGTAGTATTTTATCAAATCAAACTTGTTTTCTTGATTTTAACAAAGCAATATTTTTTTTAGTACGAATAAAAAGGGTTTAACATGTTTTGCTCGTGTGACATGCCAAATCCACTCATAACGCATGGGCCGGGTTTGGGGTATTACATTTTATGGTATCAGAGCCTGGTTGCAAAACTCGGCCGTGGTTTGGGTTCAAAAGCGTTTTCCAAAGCTGTTTAGAATTTTGATTTATAAATATATTTTCTAAAGGAAGTATGGCACCACGAGTATCCGGCACCAAGTCAAGTAAGTATTTGTTTTCTGATTATTGTGTTATTACTGTGGTACGAAAATCCTACGAAATAGAAATACTCTAGAACTTTAAGCTATAGGAGCTGAAACTATAGAGATTGAGACTTTAGGATGCGTTGTGCGAAAACAACTTTACTTCTTGTACTCCATAAAACATTGTTTAATAAACACTGAAATAGCATAATGATTCATAAAACTCGTAATCAAGATTAAATCGACTTAGTGAACATGAACGCTAGAAGACGTGGACGCGGTAGATGTGGACGTGGTAGAGGCCGAGGTGCTAGGGCTAGATCTTCGGCACCGAGGCATGTTTCCGAAAGGGAGGCGTTAGCATCGCCAGTGGCTGGGACGGGGTCTCATGACCGAGCTGGGGTTGTCAAGTTGACTCAGATAGTTAAGGAGGTATTGGAAGAGGTTAAAGGAATCAGTGAAGCACTTCGAGTTGGGTCTGTGAGCTGTAAGAAGAAATTAGATCGCGGTTCTTTTGGGTCGCAGTCACGTTCTGTAAAGCATGTCAAGGCATGACCAAACTTCCCGGCATGTGATTTTTGCAAGAGGTGTCATCCAGGAGAATGTTGGAGGAGGTCAGGAGCATGCTTGAGATGCGGGTCTAAGGAGCATAAGGCTCGGGATTATTTCATCACCATCAAGTTAGGTATGTTTTGGTTGGACGTGATGATTGAATGTAGAAAATTTTCAGTATAAGTGGTAGATAACTGCTTGCTTCTGTGACTAGATGTTTGGTTGTGTGAAAAAGGATTCAAGATTTTTTTTAAAGGTACATTGTGGTTATTAAGATCAGAGTGCGCAGCGAAAGCATAGTGGTGTGATTTGAGCGGTGCGTTTAGTAGTTGGATGGAAATTTCGAGGACGAAATTTCTTTAAGGAGGGTAGAATTGTAACATCCCAAAATTGGGCCTAGTAGGATTGGGCCCATTGGGCATTGAGCGTAGAAGCATTTTAAAATTTTGAGAACAAGAGAACGGCATTATTTCAAGTTGGACTTATTAAGAAGGTAATTTTGGAAAGTTACGAGGTTTCTATGAAGTTCCGGGTTCAAGTTGGGCCTTAGTAAAATTTTGTGTTTAAGCCTATTAAGGAGAGATAGTAAGTGGCATCAAGGCTTATGGAAATAAAAGAGTAAATTGCTAGCATAAATGAGCTATTGGTAAGAAGGTTAAGGCGCCACATGTAGTACCTTGAGGGAAGAGGTTCGAATCACTTTGTGTGCAAATTTTGACTTATATTTTTGCACCCTTTCCTTAAGTGTCGGCCAAGAGGCATTCATGGCAAGGTTGACTTCATTATTTTGGTAAGGTGGCTAAAAGAAAAAGGCAAGGTTGAAGTTGGGGAAAGGAATCAAGAGAAATAGGTAAGTAAGGGGAACAAGTGGCTTATTTCATGGAGAATGTTATGGAAAGTATGGTTGGCAAAATTTTGACTATTAGGGACATGAATGTGGACAATTTTGGTGCTAAAGGGGGTGATAGCCGAATTTTGCTAGGAGTTTTTGGCAAAGCTAGTGCTTGAGAGGTTGTTCTCTTTAGTTTTTTGTATCATTCTCTTTCTCTCCAAATTTCCTCTTCTCTTTGCCGAATTTTCAAGCCTTTAGTGTGCATTTTTGTTTCTTCTTTTCTTTCTTGTTGCCGAAAGTACCTAAGCCTTGGAGATCAAATTGTTCACTCGTTTTCCTTTGGAAAAACCAAACCCTTCATTTCTTCTTCATCGTTCTTCTCATCCGTATTAACACTCACTCCTTTGATCAATCAATAAGTGGTTCTATTCAAACATTTTTTTATTTTTCTTTCTCCTAGCCGAATATATGTCTTGGCATGGGATGGTCCTTTTAACCGAGACCATCATTTTATTCTACCCTCTCAAATGAGATTATTTTCTCTTTTTTGTAGTGTTTTAAGTGGGAGACCGTGTATTGTTCTAGCCGAAGTCAAACGGTGGAAATTGGATCCAATATCGATAAGGTAAGGGGGTTCATTTTGGATTTTTCGTTATATCTCTATTTGGCTATGTTGCAAATCGGATTGAAGTTTCGACTAATCAATTATGTTTTAGGGACAAAATCACTCGATATATTCTACCTTCGGACATAGTGGTAAGTGATTCAAGTGTAAGTGATACGAAATCTTTTGGAAATCCGAGGCTAACTTTTGGTTGGTATTGTTCTAGGTCATCGACGAGTGCTTCTTTAGGAAATCAAAATCAGGTGTGTAATCCCGTATCTTCCGTATACATATCTGAACTGGTGTGTAATCTCACACTTCTCTAAAATTTTGTATGAAATATTCTGTGAATCGGTTGGAATACCAAGAAAATCAAAATCGCATCCGTGATCACCCGGCGCGCATGATCGTAGTGGTAATCGTATGTTGTAATAAAATAGTTTCGGTCAGAAACAGTGATGTATATTTAAAAAATCACGAAAAATAGGAGAAAAGGAATTACAAAGTGAATAAGATATCATATTAAATCTTACTGTGTCCATTTTGATATGGAAGAAACGGAGAAGGAAAAAGAATTTTATATTTTGAGATATCTTAATTTTAGTGAGACTGGTTCTGAATGACTTTGTGGTTCCCTGATCTATCTTGGAAAAATCTTATAAAATTGTAAAAAGTTAATTATGAGTTATAGTTTATATGTAAAGATTCCTTAGTGAGTCTATTTTCAATAGAAACAAGTGGGAGCAACATATGAAAACTTTACAGTGAGATTTTTAAAATTTAGGTAAGAGAGGTCAGAATCGTTGGACAGTGAAACAAGGGAAATTTAAGGAATAAACTGTACAAAATTGTTTAGCCAAAAATTCTGAAAAAACTATAGTAAGAAGATATATGAGTCTAGTCTCAAGTAAAATTTACGGAGTTAGATTTTGAGATTCCTAACTCAAGTTATAGTCAATTTAGTTAGTACGATGCAGATGGACAGTTTCGATTTTTATGCTCCACATTAGTAGTTAAGTCTAGGTTGCGAAATTTCCAAAATACCCTTAGGTTGCGAGATTACTGAATTACCCTTAGTGGGTAAATTACCGAAATTACAAAAATGCCCCTATGGGTCGAAATTACGAAAATGCCCCTAAAGGGCCGAATTACGAAATTTTTATATGGGCCAATATGATATTTTGATAAATGGGCCAATCTGATATTTTGATAAATGGGCCGATCTAATATTTTGCTATAAGGGCCAATCTGATATTTTGATAAATGGGACAATCTGATATTTTGCTATATGGGCCAATCTGATATTTTGCTAAATGGGCCAAATCTGATATTTTGCTTAATGGGCCTTTTGATTAATTGCTGTAATGGGCCATAATTTTGTAATAAATATCTGAATAAATTGTTGTGAATGGCTATGCATTATATACATGATTTGCATGGGATGGAATAATGATGAATAGAAGTTCTGGTAGCTCTGCTACATAATTCTAGTGGCTCTGCCACAAATATGAAAAATGGCGATGCCATGTAAATTCTGTTAATCTGGTGGCTTGTCCACAAATTTGATATAATCGGCTTAATGCCTATGTTTGGTGTGTTGGCGGGGTGGGTGACTAAAGCTCCCCACGTGTGTGTCTTTGGTTGGTACGGGTGGTGTGTAGCGGATGGAAAACTAGGTTTGGTTTGGGAATTGCATATCATATGCATATTATATTTGATACATTATTGTTGTTGTAAATGGGCTTAGGCCCAAAATATTGCTAATTGGGTTCCAGCCCAATGAATAACGGTAAGGGGATTTCACACTGAGTTCTTGTAACTCACCCCCTTTCTCTTAACCCTTGTAGGTAATGCTTGATGATATGGATTTGGGCTATGGATGACTCGAGGGAGGCCATACTTCAGAAATGGTTTATTTGGACTTTAGACTTCTTTCTCGTTTATTTTATTACTCTACTATTTTGGGTTAAATGTTGTAATAAGGCCTCTGGACTATTTTGATTTTGCTTTATGGTTGGGATGTTTTTATTTTTTTTTAAATTGCTTAAAAAGGGAATTTTCTGAAAACTTAAATAATGGTTTCCAAAATCGAATAACAATTGAATTTTCAAAATAAGCTTTTACAAATATTTTTAACACGGATATTTTCTCTCAAACTATTAACGATATTTTCAAAAGACTTGGATTCTCTTTCGGAATTTTCAACGTTGTTTTCAAAAGTCACGGTTTTGTAAGATCATTAGTTCAAATTTATTGATTTATCAATCAAATCTTCGAGGATAGTAGTATTTTATCAAATCAAACTTGTTTTCTTGATTTTAACAAAGCAATATTTTTTTAGTACGAATAAAAAGTGTTTAACATGTTTTACTCGTGTGACATGACAAATCCGCTCATAACGCATGGGCCGGGTTTGGGGTGTTACAGGCGGGCTTCGACGGTTGCGATCGAGGAGGAGGTCCCACTGGGGCCCTTTCGCTTTTTTGAAGCGGGGACAGCGACCTTAGATTTTCCATGAGTGTTCGTCATAATGTATCTGTAAAAAAGCAATCTAAATAAATTAAAAAAGACGAACAACAATAATATAGGCATGCTAATAAGAGCGGAAAATCTGAGTAAAGCTCAATAATCTGACTAATAGGTATACTTGAAACATAATAAAATTACTAAATAAAATGCTAGCATCAAACAAAAACATAGTAAGAATAACTAATGCTAATAAGGATCAATAATAAAAATGAATGAGCAAAACTAGCAAAAATAAAATCAAAAACAACAAAGGAAAACAATGAACCGAAATGAATAGAACATACGGCTTAATGAGAGTAATAATCTAAGGTAAAAATAAAAGGGAATAAGAATATGTTAGTGAGCACAACGAAAATCAACAGTAAAGAAATTAAGGATGAATAAAGAACTAAGGAATAAAACAAATTAAAATAACAGAAATAAAAATAATAAGAAAATAATAAGAATAATAATAACGAAATAAAAGAAAAGGGGAAAAGAGAAAAAGAAACCGTTAGTGGCCGGTAATAAGAACGGACGGCGGGGGATTGGGATGTGTGTGTGTGCGTGAACGAGGGAAGGAAATGGTGTGTGGCAAGAGAAGAGGGCTGGGTTTGGGGAAGTTCGGGCGAAGGGGGTGAGGTGCGGCCTGGCCTGGTCGGAATGGGTGAAAGGAGAAACGGGGAAGAAGGAAAGGGTTGAGGGTGAGGGTATGCAGGGTGATATGTGTGCGTGAGTTGGGAGGGACAAGGGGAAAGGAAGGGGGCGACGAGGTTGGGGAGGTTGGTCGGTGGAAGGGGAAGGGGAAGGTGGGTTCGACGAGGTGGGGGAGCGGCGACGGCCGGAATGAGGGGGAGAAATAAGAGCGACGGCTAGGGTTTGGGGGGTTTTGAGAAGAAGAAGACAAAAATAAAATAAAAATTAGGGTTACAGATTTTAAGGAGGCACGATAGTGTGAGGCCCGTGTTGGGCCACACGGCCGTGTCACACGCCCGTGTGGCTTCTATTTAGCCTGTGTGCATTTTAACACTTTTACGCCCAGTCTTCACACGGCTTTAGACATGGCCGTGTGAAATCTCCTTCGCTTCTCCCACGCCTATGTGATGTGTTTTCAGCCCGTGTGCGTTAAAAATTTAAGCCCAGTTTTCACACGACCACGGACACGCCCGTGTGTCTAGGCTGTGTGGCACACACGGCCGTGTCGCATGGCCATGTGTCACCTTATTCGCTTCTTCCATGCCCGTGTGACTTCCCACATGCCTGTGTGGCAAGCCAGTGTCTCGAACACGGCCGTGTGCCTTGCCCGTGTAACTCTCTGACTTGTTATAAATTTGAAAAATTAAGCTCCAGGTTTCACACGGCCTAGGACACGCCCGTGTGTCCAGACCGTGTCACACGCCCGTGTGGAATATTTTAGGCTGTGTCTCGGTCGAATTTTGGAAAATTTTAGTCCCAGTCTCAACACGGCCAAGGACACGCCCGTGTGTCCAGACCGTGTGGGTCACACGACTGTGTCACCCGACCGTGTAACTCACTGTCAAATTTTTCAAAATTTTAAAACTAAGTCAAAAGATCCACACGGCCTAGGACACGCCCGTGTGTCCAGGCCGTGTGGGTTTTAAGAAACCTTTTTTTTAATTAATTAATTTTACAAATATCATGAGATAAATTTAGTAACTTAGGAATGTTAATGCTCGGGTTGCCTCCTGAGAAGCGCTTATTTAAAGTCTAAGCTCGACTTACCTCGTATTCGCACGGTCACGGTGGTTTGCAGAGTCAAGACTCCTCTTTCTTGCTGTCAATACTTTTATTCAAATAAGGTTTAAGTCGAGTAACATTTACCTTAAAAGTGTCGAGATTAGAATGAGTTACCTCGACTGTACCGTATGGGAAGACATTGAGTACAGTAAAAGGAGTCGCTCCATTTGCGTTAAGCTCTGAAGTGGTGATTCGAGGGTCTGTCTTATCAACCAATACCTTTTCTCCAACCTTAAAGTGGTTCGTTTCATTCTTAAGCTCGTTATGGAGTCGCTTCGGTTTTTCATCGTGCATTCTTAGTTTCTTCTTGACATGTGGCCGCCATTCATCTAGTTCATCGATTTGTAGCTTTCGTTCTTCATGAGTTGTTCTAGTTTTGTCACATGGACTAGATCATGGCTCTATCGCATTTTTTCGAGGGATTTCCTGCAAAGAATGTTGAGCCACTAGGTTATTCATATTAACAAAACTCATAAAATTATCTCAATCACTAGATGTCTTAACAAAATCATGAGCTTGAAGTTTTATTGTTTCATCTCCTGTACGAAGTATGAGTTCACCTGTACCAACATCAATAATCGTTCTGGAAGTTGCTAAAAAGGGTCGCCCTAGAATTAAGGGTACATCACTATCCTCATCCATGTCTAAGACAACAAAATCGACTGGGAATATAAATTTATCAATTTTAACAAGAACGCCTTCAACAATACCCCTAGGAAATCTAATGGTTCTATCTGCCAATTGAATGCTCATCCTAGTTTGTTTGGGTTTACCAAGATCTAGTTGTTTAAACATCTTATAGGGCATGACATTTATACTCGCCCCTAAATCAGCTAAAGCATTATTAACACTTAAACTACCAATTAAGCAAGGAATAGTAAAACTCCCTGGATCTTTCAATTTGTTGGGTAGTTTATTCTGTAAGATAGTTGAGCAAACTGCATTTAGCTCTATGTACGGCGAATCATCTAACTTCTGCTTGTTTGCTAAAAGCTCCTTTAAAAATTTTACGGAATTTGGCATCTGTGAAAGAGCTTCAATAAACGGTAAGTTAATATGTAACTTTTTCAAAAGTTTAAGGAATTTACCGAATTGTTCGTTTGTGTGGTCTTTCCTTGTCGCATCTGGATATGGTACACGAGGTTTATACTCCTTACTTGCCGTTTTTGTTTGTTGTGGCTTACCTCAACCTTACCATTGCTTACCATAGTTTCTTGCCTCAGTTCAGATTCAGATTCAGTTAACCCTTCTTCATCTCGAACAATAATTGCATGAAACTGCTCTCTTGGGTTAGTTTCGGTGTTGCTTGGCAAGCTACCTTGTGGTCATTCTGAAATCATCTTTTCCAATTGACCAATTTGATTCTCGAGCCCTTGAATCGATGCTTGTTGATTTTTGAGTGCAGTTTCGGTGTTCTGGAAACGGGTTTCTGACATTGAAATAAATTTCGTTAACATCTCCTCAAGGTTCGACTTCTTCTCTTGCGGGTAAGGTTGTTGTTGGAAGCTTGGAGGGGGTTGTGGTCTTTGATTTCCTTGACCACCCCAAGAGAAATTGAAATGGTTCCTCCAACCTGCATTATAAGTATTACTATAGGGGTTATTCTGAGGTCTGGAATTGTTACCCATATAGTTAACTTGTTTGCTCTCTGTGCTAGGGTTGTAGGATAAACATTCTGAATTGTTCATCCCTCCTCCATTTGTATCGCACTGCATCACCGGATGTACCTGCGTAGAACCATATAAACCATCAATCTTTTTATTTAAAATTTCTACCCAATTCGATAACATGGTGACCGCATCAGCGTTAAGCCGCTTCAGGTGTTTTGTTATTCAGAGTCCCACCGGCGGCTGCATCGATGAATTGCCTAGTTAAGGGCTTCAAACCGTTGTAAAAAGTTTGAACCTGTAGCCATAGAGGTAACCCATGGTGAGGGCACCTTCTCAATAAGTCCTTATACCTCTCCCATGCATCATATAGAGTCTTTAAATCCATTTGCACGAAGGAAGAGATATCATTCCTCAACTTGGCCGTCTTAGCCGGTGGAAAGTACTTTAATTAGAATTTTTCGATCATTTTATCCCATGTAGTGATACAACCTCGTGGTAGGGAGTTCAACCACTGTTTAGCCTTATTTCTTAATGAGAATGGAAACAACCAAAGGCGAATGGCATCGCCAGAAATGCCATTTATCTTGAAAGTGTCACAGAATTCCAGAAAGTTGGCCAAATAAGTATTTGGATCCTCATCTTGCAAGCCATTGAACTGAAAAAATTATTGATCATCTGAATGGTGTTCGGCTTCAATTTGAAGTTATTTGCAGCAATAGCAGGTCTCACGATACTCGATTCAGCCCCAGTTAAATTGGGTTTGGCATAGTCGTACATAGTACGAGGAGCAGGATTTGCGGCAACTACAAGAGGTAGCTGATTATTCTGATTTTCAGCCATCTCCTCAGTAATAACAATAACTTCCTCTTGCTCTTCTACTGTACTCTATCAACTCAGCCTCGCTTCTCTAGGGTTTCTGCGAGCTGTACTTTCGATCTCATTGTCAAATACGAAAGGTCCTAACGGGTTTCTTCTAGTCATATACTAAAGGAACCTGCCAGAAGCAAACATAAAAAGTTAGTAAACAAAAATAAAATAAAAATGGCTAAAGTAAAAAAAAATTAAGTGTTCCTAATATTTTAGTCCCCGGCAACGGCGCCAAAAACTTGATGATGATTCACTTAACTAACTAAAATCACAACAAAGGAAAGCGCACCTATTGAATAATAGTATAGCTGGTGAGTCGGGAATATCATATCCCCAAGGACTAAAAGTACTAGTACTTACTATCTTTCTATTATCTAGCCGGTAAATTGAAGAAGTTTGTTTTAAATCTAAAATTATCTAAACTAATTATTAAGACGCGAAGGAGAATAAACTAAGAAAATAATAGAATAAACCAATAAGAGAGACAATACCCAGGAAAGACTCCACCTAGACTTCATTTATTATTCTGAAGCTAAATTTAACGATTTATTCACTTTCCTTGATCCGTAGAAATCCCTAAATTATATTAATATCTCTTTCGAGAGTAAAAATAACTGACTTTAGGTTGATTAATTGAAATCTCTTTCTAATTAAAACCCTATTGTCGCATTAACTCGATCTATGGATTCCCCTATTAGATTTGACTCTAATCCGGTAGATTTATGTCGTCCTATTTCTAGGGTTGCATGCAACTCCACTCAATTATGCCAGATCTACTCTTAAACAGGGACTTTTGCTCCACTAAATTAAGCACATAAATCATGAATTAGTATCCTGAAAACATTAGAACATGAAATAAGTACACATAATTGAGATCAAGAAATCAATTATTTATCATGTAATTCAGAAAATTAAATAACAAGATCCGTCATAGGTTTCATCTTCCCTAGGTATCTAGGGGATTTAGTTCATACTTTGGGAGGAAAACATCTCAAAATTAGGAAAACAAAAAAATATAAAGAAACCCAAAAACTTCAAGAGAAGTTGACAGGAGATCTTCAATCTTGAAGGAGATTCTGTTTCTGAGTTGATCCCGATTGCGTTCTTCAAGTAATTTCTTCGTTCTACTCTGCGTGCTCTTTTAGGTCTTTTTCTAGGGTGTATTTATAAACTTTAGAATGCTCAGAAACCCTAAAAATTAGCTTTTTTGTGTATTAGGGAAATAGGGTTTGAAATCGACACGGGCTGAGGCATGTGGCCAGGCCGTGTGGTTCACACGGGTGTGAGCCCAGCCCGTGTGGTAGTGCTCAGGCCGTGTGGTTGCTGAAGATAGCTCGTTTTGTCTGATTTTGGCCCGTTTTCTGCTCCTTTTGCTTCCTATGCTCTCCTAAGTATAGAAACATGAAATTAAAGGATTAGGAGCATCAAATTCACTAAATTATATAATAAACCTTCCAAAAACATGCCAAGCATGGGATTAAAACATTTTACTTTTATGGTTTATCACAACTTCATATCAACATCCCGTTGGTTGAAGCACTTGAACAAATGTCAAACTACGTCAAATTCATGAAAGATATACTGTCAACAAAACAAAGACTTGGAGAATTTGAGACGGTAGCCCTGACAAAGGAATGCAATGCATATCTTCAAGACAAACTACCCCCAAAATTAAAGGATCCTGGATGTTTTACCATACCTTGCAACATTGGAGCAACATATTGTGGTAAGGCATTATGTGATTTGGGTGCGAGTATCAACTTGATGCCCATGTCAATATTTAGGAAGTTGGGGATAGGTGAATTTAGACCTACTACGGTTACACTTCAATTAGCAAATCGATCCTTAGCACATCCAGAAGGAAAAATCGAGGACATATTGGTACGTGTAGACAAG
Source organism: Gossypium sturtianum (assembly GCA_025698515.1). Classification (NCBI taxonomy): domain Eukaryota; kingdom Viridiplantae; phylum Streptophyta; class Magnoliopsida; order Malvales; family Malvaceae; genus Gossypium; species Gossypium sturtianum. The sequence goes on from CM046950.1 coordinate 105,574,584, forward strand.
TTTATTTTTCCTGCTAACTTTGTTATTCTAGACTTTGAAGCAGACAAAGAAGTGCCAATCATCCTAGGAAGGCCTTTCCTAGCAACTGGAAGGACCCTTATTGATGTGCAGAAGGGCAAGCTTACTATGCGTGTTTAGGACAATCAGGTAACATTTAATGATTTCCTAACACAATTGATGATTATTCTATAGTGTCCGATTTAGAGGAATTAATCATGGAAAAGGAACTGAACTATGTTGAGGACCCATTGGAACAAATTTTGACATCAGACCCTCCAAATGATGAAGAGGACGATGAATACTTAGCTTTGCTAGAAGCTAATCAAAGGGGATTTAATCCGCAATCCCGTTTTGAATCTTTGGAGTTAGAGAATAGGGATTATGCCCAACCAAAAGCGTCAATCGAGAAGCCACCTAAATTAGAACTGAAGGTACTTCCCTCACATTTAAAATATGTTTATTTAGGTAATCCTTCTACTCATGTGATTGTTTCAGCAGAATTAACCATTGAGCAAGAAGAGAAACTCATCCTAGTATTGAAACAAAGAAGGCTATTAGATGGACCATAGCCGATATTCGCGGCATTAGTCCGTCTATATGCATGCACAAGATCATCCTGGAAGATGGCGAGAAAGGGTCAATTGATGGACAACAAAGACTGAACCCCATCATGAAGGACACGATAAAGAAAGAAATCATCAAGTGGTTAGATGCGGGTATAATTTACCCCATATCAGACAGTTCATGGGTAAGCCTGGTCCAGTGCGTGCCAAAGAAATGAGGTATTACGGTCATTGAGAACGAGAATAATAATTTGATACCGACTAGAATGGTTACGGGATGGAGAATTTGCATCGATTACCTGAAGCTGAACAAGGAGACTAGGAAAGATCACTTTCCTTTGCAATTTTTGGACCAGATGCTGGATAGACTCACGAGGCGAGACTATTATTGTTTTCTCGATGGATACTCGGGGTATAATCATATTTCAATAGCACCGGAAGATCAACACAAGACAACATTCACCTGCCCGTATCGTACATTCGCATTTAGACGCATGCCATTTGGTTTATGTAATGTACCTGCTACATTTCAAAGATGTATGATGTCTATTTTTATGATATGATTATGAAATACATGGAAGTCTTTATGGATGATTTTTCAGTATTCGAAGATATATATGATGATTGTCTAGCCAATCTAGCAAAGGTACTAAGGCGATGCGAAGAAGCAAACCTCGTACTCAACTAGGAAAAGTGTCATTTCATGGTACGAGAAGGTATTGTTCTAGGGCATCGGATAATGAGACATGGAATCGAGGTAGATAAAGCAAAGGTAGACGTTATGGAGAAACTCCCACCTCCAACATCTGTAAAGAGTGTTAGGAGCTTTTTGGGCCACGCCGGCTTCTATCGAAGATTTATCAAGGACTTCTTCAAAATTGCTAAACCCTTATGCAAATTATTGAAGAAGGACACGACGTTCAAATTTGATGAGGAGTGTTTAAGAGCTTTCAAAGTTAAAGAATCGGTTAGTTTCGGCACCCATAATCGTCACACCAGACTGGGATTTGCCATTTAAATTGATGTGTGACGCAAGTGACTTTACGATAGGAGCTGTCATGGGCCAGCGAAGGAACAAAGTTTTTCATCCCATCTAATACGAAAGTCGGACTCTGACAAGAGCTCAACTGAATTATACGGTAACAAAGAAAGAGTTACTTGCTATTGTGTTTGCTTTTGACAAGTTTTGGTATTATCTTATAGGTATCAAAGTGACTGTCTATATGGACCACTCGGCAATTAAGTATTTACTTGCCAAGAAATATGCTAACCCGAGACTGATCCGATGGGTACTTCTACTTCAAGAGTTCGATTTACAAATTCAAGATTGAAAGGGAGTAGAAAACCAAGTAGCAGACCACTTGTCCAGATTGGAGCCGCAAGAAGGTAATTCTCCACTTCTACCCATTCATGAGACATTTCCAGTTGAACACATACTGAATGTAAATCATGTCCATAATACCCCTTGGTTTGCTGATATTGCTAACTATTTAGCTTGTGGTTTGATGCCGATTGATAAGACGTATCATCAAAAGAAAAAGTTTCTTCATGATGTGAAGTACTATTTCTGGGAAGAACAATACTTGTTTAAAAAGTGTGTAGATCAAATGATCAGGAGATGCGTGGCAGAAGATGAAGTACATAAGATTCTATATCATTGCCACTCAGCTCCGAGTGGGGGACACTTCGAAGGTACACGTACTGTGGCCAAAGTATCGTAAGCCAGATTCTTTTGGCCAACACTATTTAAAGACGCATATGCTTACGTAAGGAGCTGTGATCGATGTCAAAGGGTTGGAAACGTCACAAACAGAAATGAGATGCCTCGAACAAACATCATTGAGGTAGAATTATTCGATGTTTGGGGTATTGACTTTCTCGGTCATTTCCCTCCGTCTTTTGGTCACAAGTACATATTGGTAGTAATAGACTACGTGTCTAAGTGGATTGAGGATGAGGCATATCCGACGAACTATGCTAAGGTTGTGATGAAGTTTTTGCAGAAGCATGTGTTCACAAGGTTTTGAACCCCAAGAGCAATCAATGATGATGAAGGGTCCCATTTTGTGAACAAGTGGTTGAAATGGTTACTCGAGAAACATGGAGTGCAGCACAAGGTTGCCACAGCTTACCATCTGCAGACGAATGGGCAAGCTGAACTGGAAAACAAAGACATCAAAGGCATACTCGAGAAGGTAGTTTCCTGAACCGACGAGATTGGTCCAAAAGGCTGGATGATGCTTTATGGGCCTACAGGACAGCATACAAGACACCTTTAGTGATGTCACCCTATAGGTTGGTCTTTAGGAAAGCCTGTCATCTGCCCTTAAAGTTAGAATACAAAGCTTACTGGGCTCTCCAACAACTCAACTTGGATCTTAAGTTTGCTAAAGAGAAACGGATGCTCCAACTCAATGAGTTAGAAGAGTTCCGAATGTTCTCATACGAGAATGCCAAATTACTCAAGGAAAAACTTAAGAGATGGCATGACAAACACATTCGGGTTCGAGAATTTGAAGCAGGTCAGCAAGTCTTGTTATTCAATTCCAGATTAAGGTTCTTTCCAGGTAAGTTAAAATCACGTTGGTCCGGTCCATTTACGATTCACCAAGTTTATCCACATGAAGTTTTCGAACTTCAAAGGGAGGTAATTTTCGAGTCAATGCTCAGCACTTAAAACATTATTGGGGAGATAAAATTGAAAGGGATCAAATCTCGTTCATTTTATTAGATATTTAATTTTTCTTGTTTTTATTTTTTAATAAATGATTTAGGGTATATTTTCGGGATTAACATGTTTAAATAAATTCTGTCTAGGAGATTGGAACTTAAGCGGGACCGCTTGTTACCCCTCCAATCTTTCCTGAGAATTGATTTTAACATAATCTTTCGAGAAATTATTCCCTAAATGGCAAAATAAATTTTTAGTTTTCAAATAAAAGGGTTAATTTTGATCTAAGTTTTAAATTGCAACTCATTCAAATTTTCTTTAAGTCTAGGTACTTAATTGAACTATTCTCAAAATTTGGTTGCTCTTTTTTGTAAATACTAAAAAATAGATGTCTCCTTTTGTAAATATTTTCAAAAGGCACCTAGATTTAATGTTTTTAATTTAATTTAATAAGTAAGATGATAATTATTAATATATAATTATATCTATTATAATATATATTAATTATTATCAACTTTGCATAGAATTAGGATTAGTTTAAATTTGATCATATTTTATTTAATAAGTATTTGTTTTTAATAAATTAATAGCAAATAATAATTTAATATGTATTATATTAATTATTAATTGTTGTTAACTCTATGTAGATTTAGAACGTGGAATATCTTAATTATTAATTTGTTCTAAGAATTCTAATTAAACTCCTACTCCTTTCACTATAAATTTACCCACCTTTGCCATTTTTTTCACTCATCCCTCCATCAATCCTAGCATCCAAAACCCACCAAGTACCAAATCACCTAGTGCCAAACTCTCTAGCCACAACACCGCCCTGCTTCGCATGTCACCCTCACGCCTAGCAGCAGGCCCATTCGGCCAGCAGCCCCCACGCACACCGTACGCACCAGCAGCCTGCTCCTTGTCGCCGCACCTGCCGGATGTCTAGCTCCAAGAGCTCGCCAGGCCTGCTTGACACACCTGCAATCCACCCGACAGTGCCGCTTACTACCCACGTATCTGCTCACACTGCACATTACTACTCGTACCAACACCCTTGCCTATCGCACCACACCATTAAGACACCCTACAACCATCCCTAAACCAACCCCTTTTGCTTTATATTTATTTGCTTTGAGTTCTTAATTTTTATAAAAAGGTGGTAAGACAAAATTTTCTCCTAAATTTTTATTTTATTTATTTATGTAATTTTCCAATTTATTGAATTATTAATATTTTATACTAATTAAATTTTTGAGAAAATATTTGTTTCCATCTTATGTTCAGGTTAATCATGCCTCGCAAGAGAACTCATGCCTCTGCCTAAATAGACGAATCACAAAATAAATTCCACTATGAAGAAGCCAAAGCGAGATACGAAAGCGATTTCAAGAATCAATGGATGCACCCAGAAAAAGGCTTTACACTGAAAGAAAGCAACTATATTGATTTCAAGGCGCGCATTTGACAAATTGCTGAAGCTCTCAATTGGGAGTTATTTTTCGAGAAAAGACCTATTGCAGATGAGGAGTTAGTTCGTGAATTTTACGTGAATTTGACCTCAAGCGAATTAACGAAAGTTTCTGTTCGCGGAATCAAGGTACCAATAACCTCAAACGCTATTAATGAATTCTTTGAATTACCTGATTTCGAAGATGACTAATATTCTTCCTTGATGAGTAATATTGAGTCTGAAAATCTGCAAGAAATTCTCGAGGAACTTACAGTTCCAGGTTCTAAGTGAACTGTGTCAAAGCAAGGAATTCACACTTGTCGCAGAGAATATTTGACACCATTAGCGAAGGTATGGTTCTATTTCATTCAATTCAACCTTATGCCCATTTCACATGGGACTACAATTTCATTAGAGCGAATGGTCTTATTATACACGATTTTAACTGGAAAAGACCATTGATGTGGGAAAAATCATCCTGAGAGAAATACAGAATTGTGCCGCTAGACGTTCTGGCCCAGCTTACTTTCCCTTTACAATAACAATTTTGTGCTTGAAAGCAAAACTCCTTGCAAACATAAAGAAGACAGGTTATAGCCAGGGCACAATCACATATTGGGACCTCTACCGAATAGCTGGAGACTCTATTCTATAGCAACGAGTAAAAGAAAGCGAGGATCCTGAAGAAGAAGAAGAAGAAGATCCCAAAGAGATCGAACTAATGCGATCAACCAAATCCACGATAAAGCGTAACCAATGGAACCGATGGCAACTCGACATCGCAAGTGCAATGTTCAGGACTCAATCGCCTCGCCTAGATCTTCGAGATAAGCTATCAGAATTGATGGACATCATGCAACATATGCAGTGGCAGCAACAAGCTTACTAGAGATATTCAAAAATACGGGATGACTCAATGAAAAGTGCTCTTACGAAAATATACAATGACCCGTTTATTTTTGTGCCTGATTTTCCAGATTTCATATTTGAACCATGGAGTCCACTATCGAAGAGGGAGCAAAGCGATTCATGCAAAAACAAAGACGATGGAGCAAAAGATGAGTCAAATTCTGAGGGATCTGCAAATAAATAAAAAGGGAGAATCTTGACTTTATTTTATTTCCGTTCTTAGGTTATTTAATAGGATTAGGTTTTATTAGGAATATTTATTTTCGCATAATAAAACAAGAGGTGGAAATCATAAATAAAAATGAACAAGTTGCAAAGTACAAAGTGTGGCAATAGATATATACATGTCTAGGATTGGATCTAGAGAGAGCTTGGAACTTAAGAAGTCAAATTGACTCACCTCCTCTTTTCTAGAATCCTACTCGGTGTATAGTATCTATTCACTTTTAACACTGAAGACATTGTTCATCTTAAGTAGGGGACCAAAAATTTGAAATTATTTCCTCTCAGAATAAATTTTTCTTTCAATTATGATTAGGTTATATTTTTTTCAAAAATTTGAAATTTTGTTAAGTATGCTAAACTTCAGTATGAATAATGTTTGATTATTTTAATAATTTTTATGTTAACTGAAATATGACATAAATGTATTTTTAATAAAGCATGCAAATCATACCATAAAATTTTTAGTTCCTTAGGAAAGTTAGGCATGCATGAAAGTTTAAGTCTCTAGAATTGACTTAGTAGTTTCTTGAGGAGAAATCCTAGGAAGCATGAAATGTTGAAAATGATTTAGGCAACTTTTGTTTGGACCGTTTGAGCCTTTCAAGCCAAGCTTGATGAATTTTTATCCTTTAAAACCCAACTTTGAGACTATATGGCCTAATTTTATTTGAACCTTTGCAATATTTATCCATCACTTTTCTCTTAATTATCTTTAAATTGTCCCAAACACTAGACTCAATGCTATTCAGAATATTCTTTGAAACAAGTTTGGGGGAGTTGAAAAGAATTATCAAATGGTCAAAAAATTGTAGTACATACAGCAAAATGCTCGTAAAAAAGAGAGCATATGTACTCGAAAGAAATAGATGTATAAAAGAGCATGTGAAAGCAAAAAAAGTTGGTGTATTGAAGGTAATCATTTCGAAGGTCCGATTCAAGCTGAGTTTAGAGTTTTTAGCCTAAATTTATCTATCTTTTACCTACCCCTAGACTAGCCATGTTACAACCTTTTTAAAAACCTATTGATTCAAGTTTCTATGCTACCTACATTAGTGTAGAGAAATTGCTATGTTCAATATATGAAGGCATAAGTTAAACTTAATTATTGCAACTTAATCTTGAATAAGGGAATAAAATCAAATTGGTAGGGATTTAACATGTCTTTATTTGGAATCATTTAGTCTATTTTTGCTATCATAAGAATGATTGAGATTAATTTGAATGATATGTATCTTAAGTAGCGTAAATCTCAAAATTCTTGTTCTTGAGCATAAATATACTAAAATCATAATTTTGGGAAGAATGTTGTTCTGAAGGAATTTTTTTAAAGGTGTTTCTGAGAAATTTTTTTCAAATTTGTGCATTACTCGGGACGAACAATGAATTAAGATTGAGGGGTGTGGAAACATGAAAATATACACACTTTTTCATGCTCTTTTTAACTCAAATTCATGCAGTTTCGGTAAAATTCATGTCAAAAAATAAATAATAATTATAAAATAATTAAATTGCACTCAAATTATAAACATGTGGACTTTTAATTAATTTTATATCATATTTTGATTAATTTTGATTATTTTCGACAAATATGCACAAAGGGCGAAAAACGGCTCGATAGAAACTATTAGAAGCGCAAAACCGAGAAGCAATTTTGAAGCATCAAGGCGAATTAATTTTCAGCCTAAGACGGTCTAAATTATTTGTATTAATTCATAATATAATTAATTTTAATTTTAATCCAATTTATTTGGGTTAAATAAATTATTGTTTATTAATTAAGAAAAGGGGCCCAGTTGAATTGAACCAAGAAAACTGATCCAACCGAGCACTGGGCAGCCTAAAACCGTCCCACATGCTGACCCAATCAGCTTGCTTGGCTTATTATTTGGCTTGCAAAATGGCCCTTGAAGAATCTTTCAAATTGCATGCAAACCCCTCCACAATTTATGCCTTTCTAGATTTGCCCCTACCTTAAAATAGCATGTTTGAATTCTTCAAACATGCCACATGTGTGGCAGGCCATGGGAGGAGTATTTGGCTGCTAATTTTGGTTATTTTTAGCAGCCTTCTCCACCTATAAATACCCCCCTTGGCTGCTTATTTCAAACACATCTCAAAACCGTTCAATCTTCACTTTTCTCTCACTTTTCTCTCTTCATTGTTCTTCATTTTCTTCCCTTATTCCCTTGCCGATTTCACCTCTTGTAAAAGAGTCATTCAACCACCATTTGGAGAAGCATTTGAGTGTTCATGAAAGCCTTGGTTCAATAAGAACAAGCAGAGAAGGAGGAGCGGAGCAAACTAGTCAAGCCTCGGAGAAACACTGGATTTGATTCTTGTTCCTTATTCTTTTAATTTTATTGTTGTTGTTATGAATATGTCTATGAATATTTGTGATGTTGATATGTTTAATTTAATTAATATGGCTTAAATTTAATTTGTGTTAGGTTGATTGCATTTCATCTACTTAATTTATTAAAATTGTGTTTGTGTTGTTATAGGCCTCGGTAAGTTGTTTGATTAAGTAAAAACATGACTAAGTTATTCTTACATTACAATTGTAAGGTAACTAATGAATTAATTATTTAAACGGATTGAAAGTGTAATTAATTGACACAATACTTAATCAGTTAATGTTTAATTATCTAAGGTAGCTGAGGGTTAAATTAGCAACGGTATCTAACGATACATTAGCCTTGCATAACTTGCAAGATTATTGTGATTAAACTATTTCAAGGCAGAAATACATTGTTACCTCACGTAATCTTTTATGTGCTTATGAGATTGAATTAATTGTTTGAATTGGCATAGAGATATGTACAAGAGATTATTTTAATTTCATAAGTATGTATGTGCATTAACACATTTGCTTATTAAAATTTGTTTAATCGGTTGAATTGACATAGAGATATAGTCAAGAGATAAATGGATTTTGGTGGGTAAGCATGTTCATAAGTTAGTAAATTATCGAGTTGCCGTGAATTTATTCGTAACAACATGAACATTAGTTTAATAATTCTATGTTAAGAAATGTAATTAATCTAACACAATAATGTCATCTTGATTAAAATCATCTCTTGAAATCGTGCATTGGAACTTTTATTTTATTTTTATTTATTTTACTTAGTCTAAATCTTAGTTTTTAATCACCTTACCAAATAAAAATATCTTTCTTCACCAGAGTGTTCTTAAAATTGCATTCATAAATAATTCTTTTCACTGTGCCTGTGGGTACGATAACTCGACATTTATTTGTCACTTTATTACTTGTTGCGATTGTGTACACTTGCACATTTCTGTCGTTCCAGCCAGGCTGTGTGCTAGGCCATGTAATAGCCTGACTTGCAACCCATTGAAAGCTACAGGGGACACACGGCTGTGTCGCCTAGCTGTGTGTCACACACTGCTGAGACACACACCCATGTGTCACACATGGCTGAGACACACGCCCGTGTCTTTGCTCGTGTGGACGAAAAATAGGCCATTTCCAAGCCATTTTTCTCACCCAAACTCACAACTCATGCACAAGCCAATTGCTCCTAAAATCAAGTATTCAAAACTCACTTTGCATATGCATTACCAAGCTTAATCAACCTAAAATCTAACCATTCAACCAATATGCCAAAATGGCACCTCAATTCAACAAAAAAAATTTACTTAAACACCTAACTAATTCATTCCACAACTAAACTACTAATTGGATCATCCCAATACTATATTTGCCACAATGTTCATGAACAAAATATGCATACATAATCAATACAAAATAGTCATATTCACAACTAACTTATACCATACCAAATTTACCAAAAGATGATCACTTCCAAACTACCAAATCAAGCCAATAGCAACATTATGAACTATCCCCTTTTTCACCATTCACCAACTCCTATAATAACATTTCCATATCATCATTTTAGCCAACACAATAGCAAGTTACCAACAACATAAGATAGCACATAAATATACATCATACCAAATAGATCATCAACCATAATATCATAAATATATATACAATCCACACTTAATAACTAAAATTCATCAAACAAAACACCTATACATGCCATTATAACCATGACTCAGAATCTTCAAAATATACCAATATAACCGATGGATAGTGTGATGAAATCTCTGAAAACTTCCAACCCAAACAAGCTTCTGATTATCTAGAAACACAAAGAAATTAACACGAAGTAAGCATGTAATGCTTAGTAAGTTCGTAATTCACAAACAAAATTTACCATATCATCTTATAAACATAAAATCAACTTGAAACTATCTGACATGGCTTGATATTAGCCTAAGTAACAACAACCTTTCAAGTTAGCAAATGACATAGCATTGCAAATCATCTCATAGCATTGTAGCTTTTATTCATATTACTTCAAAGCATTCATACTTTCAACAAATGGTTGAGCATATTTCAATCATTAACAACTCATACATTTTCGTACTTTCATAATATCACTTACTGGAGCATGTTTCGAACCTTCCCTTTTTCATACCCATTGAACCACTAGAATAATATTGGATATGCGGGAATCTCGCACACTAAGTGCCCACATGTGGTAGAAACCACTACTATATCATATCTCATATCAATGCTTTCTCTCGAGCCATAAATGGGTCTGCTCACATAAGCTGTCAGTTAAGACGTAACTACACAGTGTTGCTCACACAAGCTAGCAAGTAACCACAACAAATGCCGAAAACTCAGCCACCGATAGGACGTACGAGACCAGCACCCAAAACACGGTAACCCCAAATGACATTTCATTTGTATCCTATATATTCCTAAGGTTCAAACGGGATCCGAAAGTCGCCGAAACTTCGTTGAATATTTTCATAGAGTCGTAATACCAAGAATATATCATAAAAGTGTTAAAATCAAACATAATTTAATGCAAATTAAATGTATGAACTTACCTCAGACACGTACGGAGAAAAACGATCTATTAATCCAATACTTTTTCTTTTCCCCGATCTAAATCCATGCGTTGCTTTTCTTGATCTATAATATCAAATTTAACTCATTCAAAATTCATTCTATTCAATTTAATCCAAAAATCATGTTTTGACAAAATTACACTTTTGCCCTTATAATTTTGAATTCAATACAATTTAGTCTCTAGCTCATAAAAAATGCAAATTCATGCAATTTAATACAATCCCACTATAGCCGAATATCACTAATGTCCTTAGCAAGCCCTACATTTCCTTTATTTCACAATTTAACCATGAATATTTTTCTGTTTTTTAATTTAACCCATAATTGACATATTCGACAAAATTTACTTTACAAAAGTTGTTTATCTAACCACAAATATTCATTTTCTTCCATCAAACATTAAAAACCACATGTATTCATTCATGGTAAAACCCTAACATTTTAACAGATTTGCAAATTAGTCCTTGGGTTAGTTAGATTAAGCTACAACAACTTCAGAAACATAAAAATCATTAAAAAGAGGACGAAAAATCATACCATGCAAGCTTTGGAAGGTTGGACGAATGTTAAGGCTTCTCTAATGGATTTTTAATCTTCAACTTTCGGCAAGAAGGTGAATGAAGAAAAAAATGGCTTTGTTTTACTTAATTTAGATTTTATTTACTAAATTACCTATATAACCTTTATTATTACCCTTTAATTCACTTAATAAAGTGTCCATATATGTCCACTAGCAATTTATATGGTCTAATTGCAACATAAAACCCTCAATCATTTAATTATAAAAAACTATTTAATCCCTTTAGCTTATAGAACTCAAATTTGGCATCTTTTGCAATTTAATCCTTTTTATCAAATTAAACAAGCAAACGATAAAATTTCTTCACGAAACTTTTATACGTGCTGTATACATTAAAATAATAATAAAATATTTTTTTTGACGTCAGATTTGTGGTCCTGAAACCACTATTCTGATTTTATCGAAAATGGGCTGTTACATTTTAACCTTATTCTTAATGCATTTTCGGATGATTACGTGGTGTTAATTGTGAATTATATACTCATAATCCTTTAAACTCATGTTTTGAAGCTTAATAGAGCACTTAGGAGCAATAGGAGCGAAAAACGAGTTAAAAATTCATAACATTGGAGTAGTCTGGAAGCTGCACATGGGTAGTAGAGTTTCACACTGGCTAACCACACGACCATGTGGGTCACACGGAGTGTGGCCAAGGTGTGTGGATTTCGGGAACCATGTGCACTGACAACTAAAAGTTTCTCTTTTTTGTAGGTTTTTTGGCACTTTAAGAAGGTATAAATAATGCAATAAAAAGGATAGGTGACAACCGTCATAGAATAGCACAAAAATTACCCAAAATAAAACCATTGAAGCTGATTTCCAAGCAATTTTCCATCAAAATTCAAGAGTCCAAGTTGACTTTCAAGGGAGCAACCATGGGTTTCTTTTATTTTAGTGTCTATATTGTATTTTTAATGTTTCTTCTTGCAAGTATAAACTAATTTTCTAAATACCTAGAGGAGATGAACCCAAGGATGGATTCTATTGTTTGATTTATAGTTTTATGCAATAAAACCTTAGTTCTTTGTTTTCAATTATGAATGCTTAATTGTTCTTGGGTTGATAATTCTAGAGTGTTAGTCCATGTTTGATGGGCATAAGTTTGAGGTTGAATAGACCTTTCTTGTGATTAGATGTCATATCCCAAAAATCAAGGGTTAGTAGAACCAAGTTTGTGAATCAAGAGAGAGAGAGAGGTCACGCCCTAATTTTTGAGGTAAAAAAATGAGTTACTGGTTTGTTGGTTAAGTGTTGTTGAAATTGTCCTTGAAACCTAAGTTTAAATTTCTTCCCTTGTACCATTTTAATTATTGTGCAATTTTTGCTTCAAACCTGCAACATCCCAAATTTTTGGTTTAAAGCTGGTAAAATTATTTCAATAATGAGTAATTGGCCTAGTGGTTAAGAGAAAACAAGGAGACAGTACAATTCATGTAACACCCCAAACTTGGCTTAGACATTACGACCGGATCTGGCATGTCACATGGATAGGTTGTTTAAAGACCGCGTTCTCGTTAAAAATTTCGTATTCTTTTTGAAAACTTCGAGCTTTGTTGTTTGTGAAATACAAGTTGCTTTGACGGTGTTATTGGAAAAACGTTGTTATTACTACTATTGAAAACTTTGCTTATTACCGAATTCAAATTCAGTGATTTGCTAAAATGTGATATTTTGAAAACCGTAATTGAAATTTTAAGAGAAATCCCGAGTTTAATCATTTATAGATTGAAAATAACCGAAATTAAAGTTAAAAAGAAAAATTAAGTCCAATGGCCTTATTACAAAACATTAAACCCAAATTTAAAATAATTCTCAAATTAAAGTGAAACGAAATTTTACTAAAGTTCTGATGTATGACCACCACAGAGTCCTCCGCAGCTCAAAATCCTCAGTGCTGGGGATCACCTGCAAGATTAAAGCAGAGGAGTGAGTTACGAGAACTCAGTGTGTAATCCCCTAATCAGTCATTAACTGGGCGTGGGCCCATACAGAAACAAACCGGACCGAAGCCCTTACAGAAGCAAACTGGGCCGAAGCCCTATTCAGACACAGACTGGGCCTTAGCCCTATAAACTTGATAGTGCAAATAATGTAATGTAGCCCAACCGAATAATCCATCCGCTACACACCACCCGTACCAGCCCAACACACCTGTGGGGATTTCTAAATCGACCCATCCATCCGCTACACACCTCGATGGCAGACCAGCTGCTCATCACAGAATTTGTGGCAAAGCCACCAGAATAGCAGAATATATGTGGCATAGAAACCAGACAGAAATGTGGAAGAGCCACCAGAATCAGAATGTGGTAGAGCCACTAGAATACACTTCCTCCGATCATCAATATCCCAACCCCATGCAGAATGTCATGTGTACAAAGCATATATCATAAATGATGTATGAAACAAATTACCGTCATAACCAGATAAACAGAATACACACAATCATGTTAATTAACCCGTAAGGGTGTAACCGTAATCTTACCCACCGAGGGTATTTCAGTAATTTACCCACCAATGGTATTTCAGTAATTTTCAACTAACAGCCTTTCCGAAGACCCACTGTCGCCTCGAGCGACACAGAACCCTTTTTGGGTCTCTACAGAGCTATTGGGCCTAAAATCCATTTTAGGCCCAAACGGGCCCAAATGCTCGTGTGGCCCAAAACGCAAGATTTCGGTGTCAGATTTGCAGATTTCGAATTCAGACTTATCATTTGATAGCTTTCCTACAATTTTTCCCCAGGTGGGCTAGATAGCCCATTAGGCCCATTTGGCCTGTTTCGGCTCGATTAGGCTCGTTACAGCCTCAGTATCGCGAGAGTGCTCGTGACACTCACAATGACTTAATGTCGTCATTCGTATCTCGATTTACCACCACGAGCGCTCGCACGCTCGAGTGGTCACAGTTGCCAATTTTCTGGCCTTTCGACATTTGGCCGTTTCACAAAACGTCTCACGCAAACATTCAGAGAGGTGTGAGATTACACACCTGTTACGAGTGTAGATTGAACCCTCGAGATTTCGCACCTATAAATCCATATACTATAACCATTAGCCTTAATCATAGGATGACATATCCCTTAGGTTGAAAACGGCAACACACCACACTACTTACCAAGAATGACGGCAACTCTTTGCTACGCTTGAATGTTCGGTTTACTCCCTTACGAAATTGAGTCCCTAAAGACGAGCACGAGTTAGCGATGTTATTCCAAAATAACGAAGAAATGGTCTTTCGGCCTAAATGAACCTAGAATAAAGAACATCCAACTATCCCCCCATTCGGCCATAGGTATCCTTACCAAGGTGCCACAGATTCGGCAACTGACCAACAAGGGTTCGGCTTTCTCAAAGGGACAACCAAGATATGAGATGGAGAGAATGTTCAAATTCGGCCTGATTAGAAGAGTTAAAAGATGAAAGTTTCGGTTGTTTTAAGAGAGAAGAAGAGAAGGAGAATATAAAAAGAAAAGAACTAATACCTTGCTACTAGCGAAAAGCCGAAAGGAAAAGGGAGATCCGACGATCAGAAGAACACCACGCTACAATCTAGACTAAGTTCGGCTAATGGCAAAAGAAAAAGGAAATTGATTCAAATGGGACAAAAGGGGAATTCAGCTTATGGAGAAAATAGTAGAAACACAATGAAGAAAAAGGAAGTTTCGGCTATAGAGTGCACAAAGGAGAAAAGATGGGAGGAAAGTTGGAAAGAATGGATGAAGGGAGATGCACGAGTGGTCAATTCTCTACAATTTCGGATAAGACTCAAATAAGGAAAAGAGATGAAGAAAATGAGATGAGAGATTCGGCAATAGCACAGTTGAGTAGAAAGGTTTCGAAAAGCTTTTATCCAAAATGCCAAAAAGAAAACCAACTCTCTCTCAAAAGAGCACCAAGAAAAAATGGCACTCTACCTCCAAAAGACCGAATATGCACCCACTACTCCCTAGCCGAAATTCACCCCCCAGAAGCTCCCACATTCGGCCAACCACCTCCACTCTCCATATCCCACGATTCACTCCATGATTCTCTCCTACACTTACTCCCCTTCACTTATTCAAACCGTTTGACCAATTCAAACCTTCACCCGATAGAATCCCACTCCAACTCCACCTCTTCACCTCCTTGAGCACAAAATGAAACTCCCCAAATGCTACATCTGGGATTCAAACCTCACTCCCCTTGCTTCCATGCTGATGCCATAGTGACCTTGCCACTAGACTCCTTGTGTTAGTAAGACACAACCAAATTTCCTTAAGTCTTGCTTCCAACTGTCCTCCCCCTAAACTGCCCAAAAATCAAAATTTTGCCTATGGCCTAACTTGACCCCGGGACTTCATAGAAACCCCGTAACCTTCCAAAATCACCTTCCTAACATGTCCAACTTGAAATAATGTCGTTCTCATCTTCCCAAAATTCTAAAATTTTTCTACGCTCGGGGCCCAATAGGCCCAATTCTTCTAGGCCCAATTTTGGGATGTTACAAATCTACCCCCTTAAAGAAATTTCGTCCTCGAAATTTCTAGCTATCTAACAGTGGTTTTAACACAGACTACTCTACCACGCTGCCGCTGCGCACTCTCATTCCAATAACACTAATACAGTTTTAACCTAATCTAGAAACCTCTTCACACAACCAAATATCTAACCACAGAAGCAAACAGGTATTTGTCACACATACACAAAATTTTCTACATTCAAACTCCACATCCAACCAAAACGTACCTGACTTAATGGTGATGGAACAATCCCGAGCCCTATGCTCCTTAGACCCGCATCTTAAGCATGCTCCTGACCTCCTCCAGCATTCACCCGAATGATGCCTTCTGCAATATACGCAAGCCAGAACGTTTGGGCGTGCCTTCACATGCTTCACAGAACAAGACTGTGATTCAAGAGAACTGCGATCTCTTTTCTTCTTACAATCCATGCACCCAACTCGAAGTGTTTGACTAATTTCTTAAACCTCCTCCAAAACCTCCCTAACTAGCTGAGTCAGCACATTAGCTCTGGCTCGGTCATGAGACCCCGTCTCGATCCATCGCGCGATGTCGACGCCTCCCTTTCGAGCCTATCTTTGCGATCTTTGAGGATCCAGCCCTAGCACCTCGGCCTCTACCACGGCCGCGTGTACCTCGTCCACGTCCTCTCGTACTCATGTTGCTGAATTGAATTAATCTGATTAAGAATTTTATGAATTAGTATATAATTCAAACGTTTATTAACAGATGTTTTATGAAAAGCAGGTATAAGAGTTGTTTTTGTAGATCGAATTTCCTAATGTCTCAGTCTCTACAGTCTTAGCTCCTATAGCTAATAGTCTCAGTATACTTCCACTAACTCTAATAGTTTCTCGCTACAGTCATTGCATCATATTATCAGACAAAGTCAGAAGACTTACGGATTTGGTGCCGGAGACTCGGGTGCCATACTTTCAAAAAGACATATATTTTCTAAACCATATTTCAAACCAATTTTTGGAAAATGTTTTCGAACCCATTCCACAGCCGAGTTTTGCAACCTAGCTCTGATACTATAAAATGTAACACCCTAAACCCGGCCTAGACGTTACGACTGGATTTGGCATGTCACATGGATAGGTTGTTTAAAGACCGCGTTCTCGTTAAAAATTACGTATTCTTTTGAAAACTTCGAGCTTTGTTGTTTGTGAAATACAAGTTGCTTTGACGGTGTTATTGGAAAAACGTTGTTATTACTACTATTGAAAACTTTGCTTATTACCAAATTCAAATTCAGTGATTTGCTAAAATGTGATATTTTGAAAACCGTAATTGAAATTTTAAGAGAAATCCCGAGTTTAATCAATTATAGATTGAAAATAACCAAAATTAAAGTTAAAAAGAAAAACTAAGTCCAATGGCCTTATTAAAAAATATTAAACCCAAATTTAAAATAATTCTCAAATTTAAGTGAAACGGAATTTTACTAAAGCTCCGATGTATGGCCACCACAGAGTCCTTCGCAGCTCCAAATCCTCAGTGCTGAGGATCACCTGCAAGATTAAAGCAGAGGAGTGAGTTACGAGAACTCAGTGTGTAATCCCCTAATCGGTCATTAACTGGGCCTGAGCCCATACAGAAACAAACCGGACCGAAGCCCTTACAGAAGTAGACTGGGCCAAAGCCCTATTCAGAAATAGACTGGGCCTTAGCCCTATAAACATGATAGTGCAAATAATGTAATGTAGCCCCAACTTAATAATCCATCCGCTACGCACCACCCGTAGCAGCCCAACACACCTGTGGGGATTTCTAAATCGACCCGTCCATCCGCTACACACCTCGATGGCAGACCAGCTGCTCATCATAGAATTTGTGGCAAAGCCACCAGAATAGCAGAATATATGTGGCATAGCCACCAGACAGAAATGTGGCAGAGCCACCAGAATCAGAATGTTGCAGAGCCACCAGAATACACTTCCTCCGATCATCAATATCCCAACCCCATGCAGAATGTCATGTGTACAAAGCATATATCATAAATGATGTATGAAACAAATTACCGTCATAACCAAATAAACAGAATACACACAATCATGTTAATTAACTCGTAAGGGTATAACCGTAACCTTACCCACCGAGGGTATTTCAGTAATTTACCCACCAAGGGTATTTCAGTAATTTTCAACTAACAGCCTTTCCGAAGACCCACTGTCCCCTCGAGCGACATAGAACCCTTTTTGGGTCTCTACGGAGCTATTGGGCCTAAAATCCATTTTAGGCCCAAACGCTCGTGTGGCCCCAAACGCAAGATTTCGGTGTCAAATTTGCATATTTCGAATTTAGACTTATCATTTGATAGCTTTCCTACAATTTTGCCCCAGGTGGGCCGGATAGCCCATTGGGCCCATTTGGCCCGTTTCAGCTCGATTAGGCCCGTTACAGCCTTAGTATCGCGAGAGTGCTCGTGACACTCACAACGACTTAACATTGTCATTCATATCTCGATTTACCACCACGAGCGCTCAGACGCTCGAGTGGTCACAGTTGCCGGTTTTTCAGCTTTTTGGCATTTGGTCGTTTCACAAAACGTCTCACGCAAACATTCAGAGAGGTGTGAGATTACACACCTGTTACGAGTGTAGATTGAACCCTCGAGATTCCGCACCTATAAATCCATATACTATAACCATTAGCTTTAATCATAGGATGACATATCCCTTAGGTTGAAAACGACAACACACCACACTACTTACCAAGAATGACGGCAACTCTTTGCTACGCTTGAATGTTCGGTTTACTCCCTTACGAAATTGAGTCCCTAAAGACGAGCACGAGTTAGCGATGTTGTTCCAAAATATCGAAGAAATGGCCTTTCAGCCTAAATGAACCTAGAATAAAGAACATCCAACCATCCCCCTCCATTCGGCCATAGGTATCCTTACCAAGGTGTCACAGATTCGGCAACTGACCAACAAGGGTTCGGCTTTCTAAAAGGGACAACCAAGATTTGAGATGGAGAGAATGTTCAAATTTGGCCTGATTAGAGGAGTTAAAAGATGAAAGTTTCGGTTCTTTTAAGAGAGAAGAAGAGAAGGAGAATATAAAAAGAAAAGAACTAATACCTTACTACTAGCGAAAAGCCGAAAGGAAAAGGGAGATCCGACGATCAGAAGAACACCACGCTACAATCTAGACTAAGTTCGGCTAATGGCAAAATAAAAAGGAAACCGATTCAAATGGGACAAAAGGGGAATTCGGCTTATGTAAAAAATAGTAGAAACACAGTGAAGAAAAAAGAAGTTTCGGCTATAGAGTGCACAAAGGAGAAAAGATGAGAGGAAAGTTGGAAAGAATGGATGAAGGGAGATGCACGAGTGGTCAATTCTCTACAATTTCGGATAAGACTCAAATGAGGAAAAGAGATGAAGAAAATGAGATGAGAAATTCGGTAATAGCACAGTTGAGTAGAAAGGTTCCGAAAAGCTTTTAGCCCAAATGCCAAAAAGAAAACCAACTCTCTCTCAAAAGAGCACCTAGAAAAAACGACACTCTACCTCCAAAAGATCGAATATGCACCCACTACTCCCTAGCCGAAATTCACCCCCACAAGCTCCTACATTTGGCCAACCACCTCCACTCTCCATATCCCACGATTCACTCCATGATTCTCTCCTACACTTACTCCCCTTCACTCATTCAAACTATTTGACCAATTCAAACCTTCACCAAATAGAATCCTACTCCAACTCCACCTCTTCACCTCCTTGAGCACAAAATAAAACTCCCCAAATGCTATATGTGGGATTCAAACCTCACTCTGTAACACCCCATACCCGATTCCGAGGCTAAAACTGAATACGAGTCATTACTATGCTTGAACTTCCTTAAACATATACTTACGGGCTACAAAACTTTGTTTCGAATTAAAAACTCCTCTTTCTTAGTCAAATCATTCATATCGTGGGCCTACGAGGCCTTAAACTTGCGTCCGGAAACTTTTACAAGCCAAAAGAAACTTTTCTTTAAAACAGGGGACACACGCCCGTGTTGGTATAGGGACACGTCCGTGTGCCCTTAAGACATGCCCGTGCCTTCCACCTGTGGTCAACACTGACTAAATCCACACGGCCTGGACATGCCCGTGGCCCTGGCCCGTGTGCCAAACCTTGGCATTTTGACTTATCCACACGGTCTGTATGCACGCCCGTGTGCGTCAGCCGTGTGACAATTGAATTTCTAAGTGTCAAGTGCAGACTTCACACGGCCTTGGCACACGCCCATGTGCCAACCGTGTGTATCACACTGCCTGGACAAACGGCCGTGTGACCAGCCCGTGGTCTAATCTGACTTAAGATACTAAGGTGCGGAGAGACACGCGGCCTGACACACGCCTGTGTGTCTATCTGTGTGGGCGCTTAGAGGCTATCTTACTAAGCCTTTTACCACTCCCGTTTGCATACATTCATATACTACTTCAAAACATTCTCAAATCATCAATTAAAACACATGAATTAACACATTTAATCATTAAAGAGATAAAGTCTTTATCCCATACACTAGGGAGAACTACTCCCAATACAAATACAACCAACTTAAGCCATCATCTATGGTCATACACAACCAACTCTAGATTCTCTTAGGCCAATACAATTTGGCTACATCGGTTAGAACTTAATCAACTTTAAAAGAATCCCTATACATGCCATGACTCATAAGGACTTGATACCTCATACCAAGGGTCTGCTCAATAGTGTGAAAACATCTCCGGCGGCCTCCAACCCGAGCTAATTAAAATAACCTATAAGAGATGAGAAAAGTAAGGGAGTAAGCAATAATGCTTTGTAAGTTCATATGCATAATCTGACAAATATTGATATTCATTGAATATACATAACCATAAAGTATTATACCGAGTTTTTCTCATTAACTCACGGTAACTTACTCAACCATTCGTGAAGCTTACTCATTCTATCTCTTACCACATTCTTACCATGCCACAAGCCAATTGCTCATTTAATTAGTACATATTCCTGCACACATGATCATATAAAACAACTCATCAAGCATTTTCAATAAGATACTCATACTATTAATCTCTCGGTGGTTTCGCACTTAGCCTACCATTGAATCTCTAATAGGGTGGTATCGCACACAGCCCACCAATCATTTATACTTATGGTGATTTCGCACTTAGCTCACCAATCACTTATAAGCGATGGTATCGCACACAGCCCATCATTACCATCAATAAGGTGATGTCGCACATAGCTCACCGTTATTTTACATTCATGGATAATAATCCACATGTATATCTCTATTTCAAATGTTCATCCGAGAACATCCTCACTTACTTCTATTCTTACTTAACTTTCTACGATACTCGTTCGCATTCACACAATGCATAAATGAATCTATCTCATACAACTAAGGCGTATTGAATACACATAACCCACTAAGGGTTCATCATATACTGAATCCATATCAATTCAATTCTAAGATACACTTGTGCTTTTCGTGGTACAACCACATATTTTCTCTCTTTCAACATATACGTTGAATCACTCAAGTTATTAAATAACTCTCTTGAGTCTCATACTCAAAATGTCACATAGAATTTATACCCCAATAGGGTCTTACTTGCATTAACATATCGATGCCATGTCCCTGACATGGTCTTATACGAATTCTTACATCGAGGCCATATTCCAATATGGTCTTACACGAGGCCTTAACTATCATCATATCATTCTACATACAATTCCCATTACTCTTAAATTCAATTCTTTTGACCTCTCATCAAAGATATTTCATACATTCATAGAGTAAATATACATTCCATACAACATTGGAACATTAAATTAACTCATACATAATTGCAACATTTGCACATGAACTTACCTCGATGTCGAAAGGGCCAAAAGGGACCTTTTTGCCCACATTTCTCTTTTCATCCGTTCTAGGTCCCAAACTCGTTTTCTTTGATCTAGAACAATGAAATTTACTGATTTAATCATTTATAAATCATAATATACCATAACCTACACTTTAGGCAAAAATGACTATTTTGCCCCTACACTTTGGCAAAATTATGATTTTGCCCATAGGCTCGTAAATAAAATTTCATCTCAATTTCTTATTAAGCAAGCCTAGCTGAACATTTAATCCTCTTACAACTATCCAAAATTCCATTTATTTCATGCCTTAATGAACAAATTACAACTTTTGCATTTTAGTCCCAATTAGGTGTTTTCCTGACAACACCTTTCACAAAAGTTGTTTCTCATCATCCTATCATTCATCTTCTTCCATAAAAACTCAGCTAACAACTTAAAATCTCACATGGCAAATCTCTAAACTTTTTACCATAATGCAAAATAGCCCCCTCTTTAGAAAGCTTAAGCTTTAGGGACCTCAAAAGTGAAATTTTCTTCAAGAAATACCATCAAAATCACTTACTTGAGTGGAGTAAAGCTTGCTGAAATTTTTGAGCTTTCAAACACACCTTGTTTGCTGAAACTTTCGGTGGAGAAGAAGAGAGGAAAGATGATATCTTTTCCCTTTCTTTATTTTATTACAAAACATCAATTTAACCCACCAACTTTGAGCAAAATTAAAAGCTCTTGTCCCCCTTGTCTACATGGCCGGTCAACACATCTTAGATGGTCTAATTGTCCTTTAAAGACCTTCAATTGATATTTCATGGCTATTTGGTACCTTTAGCCTATAGAATGGAACTTTTGCACTTTATGTGATTTAGTCCTTTTTCGAAATTAAGCCCTCAACCGCTAAAATTAAAGCACCAAAATTTCCATACTTCCATATAAACATGTTATAACACATAACATATCATGCAAATAATTTTATCTAACCTCGAATTAGTGATTCTGAGATCACTGTTCCGACTAGCCCCTAAATCGGGCTGTTACACACTCCCCTTGCTTCCATGCTGACGCCATAGCCACCTTGCCACTAGACTCCTTGTGTTAGCAAGACAAAACCAAATTTCCTTAAGTCTTGCTTCCAACTGTCCTCCCCCTAAAGTGCCCAAAAATCAAAATTTTACCTATGGCCTAACTTGACCTCGGGACTTCATAGAAACCTCGTAACCTTCCAAAATCACCTTCCTAACAAGTCCAACTTGAAATAATGCCGTTCTCATCTTCCCAAAATTCTAAAATGTTTCTACGCTCGGGGCCCAATAGGCCCAATTCTACTAGGCCCAATTTCGGGATGTTACAATTCACTTAGAAACCCAAATTTGATACCCTTCCCTTGCAAAATAGGTTAATTTTGCTAATTTTTCTCTTTCCCCCTATTTTTGTGCCGCCAATGACTTTTAACCTAGGTATAACTATCATGTTTTCACTTATTTTTTAGCCTTAAGTCAATTTTTCTCCTACCCTAGCTGTTCTCCTCTCTTCTCTTATTTTTCCTCTCAAAGCTTCTTCCTTTTGTTGGGATTTCATCACAGTTGTGCCGCCTCATTGTTAGAGTTTTATTTTTTCAGCCACCCTATTGACCTTCTAAACCTCCTAAACCAAGCTTATTTTTCCCCCTAAACTTCCCTTTTTTCCCCTAAACTTCTCTGTTGCTGTGTTTTATGTATCGATTTTTGGCTGCTATTTTTACAACCAATAAATAATCATTTTAGCCCTTAAAATTTTTATTTTGGGTTGTCCAAAGATCCCTCCTTGTGCCACCCAGATCTGTCTTTTCTGTCGCCTCAAGTGGTATTAGAACACCATTGTTTTGGGACTACTGTTTCTCTTCAGTTGTCACTCCTACTATTGTAAGTTTTTGGATTTTTTTCCTCTATTTGGATCTAATTTAGACACCCCTAAATGAGTAATTAATTAAGATGTTCATCTGATAACTCAAATCTAGGTAATGGGTAGTGCAAAGTGCAAACTTGTGCGAAATCTTGCATTGTTTCACTTTGTTAATAATTTCTACTTTGGTCGATTGCTTTAAAGTCTGAATGGGGGATTTTTGGTTACAGAGTTTTGGGGATTAATTATGTTTAGGTGCTAATTTAAACGTCCCAGATCAACAACGACTACAGATCTCGTTCGCGCGTACGTTTTGCATCAAATCAATGTAAGTAGCCTAGTCGATTTGGATCTGAAAATTATTATGGTAACATTGATTTGATTGTACCTTTATGAGGGTGTTTTAGGGCTAATTTGGTAGTTTTTTAACTCGATAAATATTTTATTTTAATTTAGGTTCAGTTTAAGTCTAAAAGAGGAATCGCGTGTTACACAAATAGTGCTACGGTTGGGTGAAAATAAGGTGTGGGTTCTAACCTATAAAATTTAAATTTTAAATAATATTTTTAATACTTAAAATGATGGTTAAGCTTGCTGGCCGGAGCTAGTTAAATGGCTAAGTAAGTGATTTTAAGATGGCCAAATCAGGTACGTTTCAAGCCCTAGTTAAATGACATGTTTGCAAGGTTGCATGAGCGATTGAATGTTTGAATGTCTGGTATTGGTATGAATTAATGTGAATTGTTTTGTGATATAATGTATGTTGGTTGTATCAGTAGCATTTATTAGAATGAAAATGAAATGTATGTTTGGGTAAAATGCTGTGAAATATACTGAATGAAAGACTGTTACACATGCACTGGAAAATTTCTTATGAATGATAATGAAACTATGGCATGTTGGAATGTCACCGTATTGATGGTGAAACAGAATGATTGATAAATTTTATTACCGAGCGGAAGTGAATGCTATTATGAGATCCTGTAAAACATGCTATTGAAATGGGAATGCAATGGAAACATGAATTTGATTGAAATTTGTATGACATATCGCATGTGCATAGGGTGGGATTATGTGGATGACGGAGGAGTTCTGTGGAATAATGGTGGCATATTAAGTCGCATATATGTTGTCAGTGCATTGCACCGAGAGTAATGAGGAGAACGATGATTATATCACATTTATTTTGAATGGCAGTATATCTGCATTACGTATAATGGTGGTTTAACCACATCGAGCTCAACACGCAATGTATGAAATTTGGCAGACGAGTTCTAGGGAACTTGTGGTGTGTAACGGATGGTTGGGGTAGGAATTCATTATGCATTATGTTATGTCCATGACACTTTCGAATGGTAATGTTTTATGCCTTGTTTGTGTTACAATGTTATTAATGGTGAATTATATTTGAATGAAATTTGAATGTTCTTATTGTTTAGACTCACATTGAGCTAGTTAGCTAACCTCATAGTTTCAACAATCTCAAGTAATGCTCGAGACTAGGATCAGACTTGGTATGCGGACATACGACGGACTTTGGACTTATAAATTATTCTACTTACTCTTTTCCTAAATTTATTTTGTTTTTGGACTGTAAAGTTATTTAGTTTTTGGTTTGGGTTTTTCTCTTTGTTTTGGGTTTTTTATGCATGCATACTCATCTCATTAGTTGGATTTAGATACTTATTTTGAAACCGGATAATGCATGTTACTCGACTTAGATTAAATTCATCGTATTTTTCTGCTGCAAAATTCGTACTTGAATTTCTGAAAAGTGAATTATAAGTCAAATATGTTTCCAAAATTACTAAGAACTTTTGTTTAATTGGATCTTATTTTAAACTCGATAATATTAATGTTTTTATAAAATAAAAGCCACTACGATTACCTGAAAATAAGCAAACACTTTAAAAATAAATTTCTAAAGATTTGATCGTTTCTACTTAGTCATTTCGGTGGTCAATGTGACCTCTAGAATTCGGTCATAACGTCTAGGCCAGGTTTCGAGTGTTATATTAGATCTTGCATAACTGAATGGAGTTTCATGCAATCCTAGAAATAGGATAACATAAATCTACCAGATTAGAGTCAAATCTAATAAGGGGATCCATAGAGTGAATTAATGCGATAATATGGGTTTTAATTAGAAAGAAATTTCAATTAATCAACCTGCTCTTATGGTCGAAAGGGATATTAGCATAAATTAGGGATTTCTTCGAATCAAAGAAACTAAGAAAAGAAGTTGCATAAATTAGATTGAGAATTATAGATGAAGTTTAGGTGGATTCTTACCTAGGTATTGTTCTGTCACTTGGTTGATATTTGATTATTTTTGTGTTTTATTTCTTTGACACATTCGCTAGTTAATTTAGTTAGTTAATTTTAGTTTTAATTAATCCTTTGAATTATTTGGTTAAATATTAGAAAGACGATAATTACTAGTAATTGTAGTCCTCGATGGAACCATATTTGTGCTCACCATAGCTATACTATTAATTGATAGGTACACTTCCTTAGTCGATTTATTAATTATTTTAGTGCACATCAAATATTAAATTAATTTATATCATAGAAAAATATTCAGTAAATTATTCATTGATTACAATATCCTTAAAAAAATATAATTTCTTCTCTTTCTCATCTTAGTAATTCCAAATAGAAAGTTCAATGAAGAACAAAAAAATCAACCCATATCTATATACCTTCTACAATTTTGTCCGAAGAAAAAAAAAGTAACTACGAAAAGAGTAACCTAACTATGCCTTTGGTTCTATTTTGGTCACCCAACTATTAATTTTTTTTCATTTAGTCACTCACCTTTTCGGAATTAAATAGTTTACTTACTCTCTCGTTAGTTGACATTAGATGAGCGACGAAAAGCTGATGTTGGTCTTTTTTATTGGCCTGATGATAAATTTAGCGCTCCAATGTTTACACATTTTATCAATTCTATCAATTTTCAATTCCTTGACTTGATTTTTGGAATTTGGTCATTTGATCGATGTACTTGGACTACCCAAGTTTTGAAGTTATTGATGAGGGGCAAACCTCACATATTGTAAGTTTAGGCGAATCCCTATCGTGAACACGCTAGAAAAATGGAAGCCTTTGAGACAATTTATGAAATGGAAGCCTTTATGGCAATATATGAAATAGAAGCCTTTGTGGCGATCTATGGAAAGGAATGCCTTTGTGATGCATTCTAAAGGAAAGTTTTTGAGGCTATCATCTGAAGGGAACACTTTCGTAGAGGACCTTGAAAGGGAAGAATGGTAAATATGACAAACTCTAAAAGAATGGTAAATATGGCGAACTATAAAAGAATGATAAATATGACGAACTTTGAAGGAATGGTAAATATGGCGAACGTTGAAGGAATAGCCCGTATGACAAACTTTGAAGGAATAGTCTGATTGGAGAACACTGGGAGAAAAAGTTTCATAAGAAATGTTGTGGTGCATCCTGCATAGGCTTAAGATATGTACAGAGAAAATGGAATACGCCAGGGAATGTGGCAAATTCATAGTATGAACCAAGTAGACTAAAAGAACAACGTGATCAATAGTGTTTTGTAGGTATGGGTTCCAAAATGGGAACATTTAAGGAATCACGAACAGGCTGGGTGAAGAATGTTTGCAATGTATTGGAGATGCTAAGGGTTAGGCATGGTCACAAAGTAAGGTATGGCGTTTATGGTATGAAGAAAGAAAAATACTCGCCAAAGTCAAGTTGACGAACGAAGAATAATGAGATGATAATGGAATTCTCAAATGCATTGTATTGAAACGACACAGGTAAAAAAGGGAGTTTAACTCACTAAGTTCTCATGATCTTACCCGTGTGTATTGTGTTTCAGGTAAACTGAATGGGTATGCCAAGAGAGACGACGCTAAGGCTACGTCAGAAATGGCAAGGCGGACTATTATGCATACAGAATGGGTTGACAGCAAAATGTCAGTATTATCACCAAAGGATAAAACAAATAGAACTTTGTAATTAAGTTATGATATTCGCCTGTAAGTTTTTGCTATTTGTAGTCGTTTACGATGGTTGTAATTACCTATGGTACTTACAGTTGTAAGTCAATTAGAACAGAGTTCTTGAATAAGATGTAAATATTGAAAATTTGTATGTTATGTTTTTGAGTAAGTCTGTAAATAGAGGTGACACACCCAAGATTCGGATCCGGCTAATTGGATCGAGTTGAAGGCATTACATAGCTTCTATAATTTTGTCCGAAGAAAAAAAAAGTAACTACAAGAAGAGTAACCCAACTATGCCTTTAGTTCTATTTTGGTCACCCAACTATTAATTTTTTTCATTTAATCACTCAACTTTTTGAAATTAAACATTTTAGTCACTCACCTTTTCAAAATTGAATAGTTTAGTTACTCTCTCATTAGTTGACATTAGATGGGCGACGAAAAGCTGATGTGGGTTTTTTATTGGCCTAATGATAAATTTAACCATCCAATGTTTACACATTTTATCAATTCTATCAATTTTCAATTTTTTGACTAGATTTTGGGACTTTTTTGTTTGATCGACTTAGTTGGACTATCCAAGTTCTGAAGTTATTGATGACATGTCAAAGTAAAAAAAAAAAAAAACATAGCGAGGAAAAAAACCTTTTCTAGGTTTTTCGTTTCATGAAAGATTTGACATTGCATTGTTTACTCTACTCGAAGATTAGGTCTTTGTATATTTTTAAAATAAGAAAAAAAAATCAAAATAATTGTTTTGCAATAGTTTAAACAATTTTAAAATTCTAGAGGAATTTAATTAAATAATATGATATTAGTCTAAAATATGACATTTAGTTGGATTTAAGCCAACTTAATTTTTTACCATATTTACGAAGGTGGCATTAGTTTAAACTAAACACAATACAAATGGTGTTAAATACTCTTCTTGTTCAATGGGTTTTGGAGGTACGTTAAGAAATATCAAAAGATAAATTTTAAAAACTGATTGTTTAAAAATATATATTTTTTGAAATTTTTATAATTAGAATTAAATTAAAAAAATTGTAAATATTGAGGGCTAAAAATTCATTGATTTTTTTAGAACACAAATTAAAATGATAAATTTGTAAACATTGAGGGCTAAAATTGTTGAAATTTTTAAATTTAGGATCAAATTGATAGAATGTGTAAACATTGGAGGCTAAATTTATTATTAATTCAATAAAAAAATCCACGTCAGCTTTTCGTCACTCATAGTCACTAAATTAAAAAATTAATAATTGAGTGACTAGAATAAAACTAAAAACATAATTAGATGGTTTTTATTGTAGTTTACCCGAAAGAAACTCATACAAAAACCAAGGTGGAGCATGGTTTTTCATTAATTTTTCATATTTTATTGTAGGTTATCTTCATCTTTGGAGTTCTAAAAATTTGTTTTTCAACGTCGAAGGTGAGATTGATTTTATTTGGAAGAATATGAACATAAAGATAATATTATGTTTTTCATTCATTTTACTATTATCGAACAATATATTTATAATTAAACACTTCTTTTTGACCAAATAATTTTGAAATTACTGAATTATTTCAACACTAAAAATTCACAACTTAAATTTTCGGCATTTAGCATTAAAATTAAATCTCTTCAAACTAATCATGTAAATTCATTTTACCAAACAATACTTAATTTAGTTTTCCACTTTTATTTCTTCTATTTTTATATTTTAAAAAAATTCAAGATCATTATTTTTATTACATATTTATATTTATTTATTCCAAAATGTCACTCCAATGAATTTAATAAAAAAAGTTTGATAAGTAAGATCTGGGATTCAAATCTTATAAATAGAAAAAAAATGCTAAAAGAGCTTTAACACTTCGAATTTGAGATGTCTAAACCTAAAAGTTCTTGAGATTGTTTGATATATGTTAAGTTGGATTAATTTTCATCATTATTTAGAAATGAAATAGAAAATTGATTTAATATTAATTTTTTATAACTCTAAATAAAAGAAGTAGAGTGGAATTAAGTGAGGTTAGTTTGAACATCAAATTCTTGAGCTCTATAATTAGATTTTGAATACTAAAGATTAGCTGAGTAATCCAAAATCTCACGAGGACTATCTCTTTTCTTTGTGATGTAAACTTATTATTACCTCATGGCCTGAGGGTTTAGTCATTAGTGACATATGATAGACCACTACTCTGAAAATTACAATAGTTAACTGGAAAATGGTTGATTGGATTCCATAGACCCTGGATGCTTCAACCTAAAAACTATTATTAGTGCTGTATATATCATCCTTTTCAGACATGAATCTGAGGTACCATAGGCCGCTACTAAAGAAAGAAAGAAAGAAAACCATAATTAATTATTATTTATCTAAATCATGACACGTGAGAAATCACATCAAATATTATACAGGTAGAAGCCTGCCGACAAACCCCATTTCCTCTTCAGCAAAGAGATTCTTTATAATGGACGTCATTCCCGTTTTTCACCTTTCTTCCTCTTCTGCTTTCTTTCATACCAATATTATTAAACTATCACATCACATCAATACTCTTAACTAATGAATTTGAATTTTTTTCATCTTCCTCCATTATCATGAAAGTAGAGAAGTTGTATATCTCTTACAAGTGAAAGGTCAAAAGTTTTAGATATGTCTTAGGTGAGGCTCAACCAACATTTTGCTAGAAACATTTAAGAAAAACTCTACAACGTCCAACAATTCCTCTTCTACACACTCACCAAAATTTATTTTCATAATCTATATATCCTAGATGGAGTTTTTATAGAAACGGGTCTTAATTCTTTTACTGTATGATAGAATTAAAATTCATTTAAAACAAAATGATATCATGCACCACAACACCTAACTTTTGACATATTTGTACCAAATCTAAGATACATCCACACTAATGGTAAGGTTGAATGCTATAGCGAGGAGATTAAGATTAATGGTGAAATATATATTTGGACACAGTTATAACTGTTGAAATAGCACAATCATGCATCTAAAAAATACAAGGTTATGAAGTGTTTATATTACTATAAATAGAAGTGGTTTTTCCACCTTTAAATATCCCAAAATTTACTATTTTCTTCATAAGGCAATTTTTCTCTCTTCTTAATTGTAATTTTTTACTTGTATCTTTTGCAATGAAATATATTTGGTAGTGTCCGAGGATGTAGGCGTAATTTGCTGAATCTCATTAAATTTCTGGTGTTCTTTATTGTTTTTATTTATCTTTCAATATTTTGTTGGGTATAATTGTAGCAATATATTGTGATATTAAATTACATTGTAAGGTGATCCTATCTGGGCGGTTGAGTTTTAAGTGGGACCGTTTGTAACTCCTCTAATCTTTCCTTTGAATTAAACCTAGTGTGATTTTCTAGTACAATAATTTACTCTCTTTTATCCTATTTGCACAACAATAACAATAAAATAAGAATAAAAAGTGACCATTAAGAACATCAAATTATGTAGGCAAAATAAATACTTAAAATTATATTTCATATAAAATAATAAATATGTTAAATTTTATTTATGCTAAATAATAATTTTATTAATAAAGATTTAAGTATTTATTAATTAAATTTGAATTTATTTATTTTTATTATTCATATATTTATTTATTTATTTATAATTAATTCCTATAAATTTTGTAATAATAAAATTTATATATTTATTAAGTTATTTTAAAACTCCAAATTATATATTTATATAATAACGATAATAAATAAAAACATTAGCTTATACTCTGAAAAAAAAAAAAAAAAAAAAAAAAAAAAAAAAAAGCGGAAAGAACTCATGCCCAAAAGGATAGACGAAACTTAGGCTTAATTGAAACATGCAAATTCAAAGGTTGGGACATAAAAGTAAACTCAGCACCACCATTGCTCAACTGCAGCATTGCCCTCCCATGTAATGTAATTGGGTGCAATGTGGTGAGAGTAATCTCACCATCATTTTATCATTGTTTTCCATCTCATCTTTACTTTTGTAATCCAAAAGAAATTTTAGTTTTAAATTCCACTATGTTTTGATTTTCTTTTTAATATTTATTATGAGTTTATATTGTTTTTTTATTCTTATAATATTATTTATTATTTTGTAAAAAAATAATATTTAATTGTTTTTCAACTAAATTGATATGAAGGGAAATAATTAACTGTCATTTCTATGGTCAGGGTTTAAGTCAAGTAAAAATGATGCGTTTTTGTCTTGATTAAGTTTAAATGAAATGATGCGTATGGATGGTACAACTATCCATAACGACTTGTAACCAATTCCATAATCGTTGATTGTTTCCAATTTTAAGCAAAGGGCGAGGGGGAAAACAATTAAGCCAATATTCAATGAAGAAATTTTTTGTTTCTTTTCTATATTCTCAATCTTCTCCTTCCTTCCTTCTTCCTCTTTTCTGTTACTTCATCTCTATGTTAAGTTCTTCTGTACCAAAGGTATCAGAGCTATTCGATCCTCCATGATTGACGAGGGTGTTACAACTCGGTTGCAGAAGGAGATAGGCCATCTTTAGCAAGAGGTCACTCAGCTCTAGAAGGAGCTTTCTCAATAGGACACCAAGTTTGATACTCATTTGAGGGACCTCAGAGATGATTTTCGAGGTGAAATCAAGTCTGAGTTGCAGACTTTGTTTGAGCAATACCTGGGTCACCTACCTTCTGTTAGTGCCACTGGTTCTTCTCAAGACAAAAGGAAGGGCATTTTAGGTGGCCTTCCATCTAGATTTACCCCAAAAGAGGCCCTAAACATTCCACCTATATTGGATCTCAGGAGTGTGGGAACTCCATATCGATTGCACCACTTAAAAGGACCCATGTGTACTTATAAGCTAGATTGCCCGAGATTTGATGGCACTGACTTTAGGGGTTGGTGGTTGAAGCTGGAGCAGTATTGTAATAGCCTACCCGATGCAAATCATACTGATATGTTGTTGGTGTATAATTAAATAAGCCAAGGATAGTAAAAGGGTTAGACTAGCGAATTATCCGTTAAAATGTTTGGTTGGAATTCGCCATTTGGATAACTCTAAGGTTTGGTGGACTCTTTTGTTTGACGATCCACCAACCCCAGATGTTCTAAGGAAACTTGTTAGCGATAGAATTGTTTTACCTGGAAACAGTAGCTCGGTGAGTATCGTTAGGATTTAGTTGAGACCTAGTTGGAATTGAACTAGAGTACTATAAGTGACATGTTGATATGTTTAGGTAGTTGAATGACCTGTTTAGTTGGTTGTTTTAAGTGTACAAGCAATGTTTTACCACTCTAATTAGTGGTAGTATTTGTGTTTGGTAAAAGATTGATTTCAATCTTGTTAGGCAAGCTTAGTCTCAGATTTCAAGGGAAATAGTGAGATTTTTTACCTTCCCACTAAGTTTATTTTCGTTGTATGTGCTATAAAAAGATGCCTATAGCCAACATGTTTCACTTTTGTTTACTCTGTGTTCTCTCATACGTCTCTAAAATTTTTAGTTATCTTTGCTAGAAGAGACAAGAAAGGTTCCCAGAAGCTTGTCAAAATGCCATTAATAAGTACTAACTGACTGGTAATTTCTGGGAAATCCTTAGGTTGATTACTAGGGAATTTACATCTTTACATTTGTGCATGCATGATCTAATTTTAGTAGATAAATGGTATGATAATTATGATTATTTATTATTTAACTCAAGAAGCTAGTGAAGGTCCAAACAATCGAGGCAAAGGACCAGTAGAGTAGATTCTGTCCTAAAGTGGTGAGTTCCTTCTTGCTTCATTTGACTTATGAAACTTTATGATATATGGTTGTGTAGGGTAAGTTGTCTCTATTGGACATGTGTAGATGTGGTGTGTATTGACGTGTGTGTGTTAAGTTAGTGTTGTATGTGTGAACATGGCCATGGTCGAGATAAAAATACCCACCTTGTGTGTGAGCCTAGTACCAGACTATCTGTGACATATAAAAATGTGAAAAGAAGCATTATTTGTGATGCCTTTGGTAGGGCATATTTATTACAAACCGGACTAGTAGATCACAGCCTGACCTTGCAGGAGAACACGTGTTCAATTTAACAAGCTATATGAATATTAAAATGATTATGGCTGATACACAATTCCGATTTTTGAAATATAGGTCCGAGGTTGGCACAAGGTCGGGTCATATGTAAACATACATGATTGAGAGAAGTATGCATAAGTTGGCGGTATGTATCCGCAAGAGGTATTATATGTATTATATTGGTGAAGTGTTGTCGCCAGAGAACTGTACTGGAAACTTGGCATAATGTGTCTGTATGACTGATTCTCAAAATTGTCTTTATTTTTTGGTTTATTATCAGTAACCTGATAATCATTCAGCATCTATTTGGAACTCATTAAGTTCAATTAAACTTACTTCATTACATTTCTTTCTCAGGCTTTTAAGTGGTAGAAGAAGATCATTAGAATGAGACTATGTCAGAGCCGCGTCTGCGAGTGAGCCACTTGTCTATTTTTTATCATGCATGGCTTGTTGGTGGATGACGTATATATACATTTTGTACTTAATTTTTATTTTTACCCCAAATTCGTATTGTTTTTGTCTTAAAGTGGAACTGCCCCTTATTATACATGTGTAAGCCAAACTCCCTTGATTTGCAATTTACAAACTTGCCCTTTCTATTAAGTGTATTCGCCATACATGGCAGTGTATGATGTAAAGATTAAATTTATTAATTCCTATTAGATTACATTAATTAATTCCTATTAGTTTCTATAAGGATGCGTTACTAAATAAGCTAAGAACAATGGTATTTAACTAAAAGGACAACCTTTAGAACTGATTTCTCAAAGATTTAAATTAAGTCAAAGGATTTGAGTCTATCAATAATGCCCCGATCTGTTGGGTGGATTGTTTGCCTGATTGAAATACGCGATGTCTTCTTGATGGACTAAGGAATGTTACAAGTTTTTGGTATCAGAGTCTAGTTTAAGTCACGTCTCGCCATGTATGATATATCTCTAGCTTAGTCCATAGAGTTTTAATTTGTTCAAGTTCTGTTGTAGCTAAGAAATATGCCTGAAAGCTCAAGAGAAGCGACGGGTGAAGAAATTGAGAGCCATGTGCCTCTAGCGCAAAGACAGGCCCTGTAGCTGATTCGGGCGCGGCAGGAAGTGCTTTTCGTAATTTTTTCTTCACAATGATAGGTTAATAGTTTGACCAGTTTATGGGGACGGCCCAAGCACCTCAACCACCCCAGCGACCTTAGCTCGAAGTGGTAAGCTAGTACCTCCTGCACCACCGGCATCAGCTACAGCTGAGTTTAAAGGAGATCTTATGAGGGAGATATGTAAGCCTGGTGCTAAAGAATCCGCAGTGATGATGAGCTATATGCTAATCCGCCAATAGCAGTCATCGACCCATATAAGTGTGTGTATGGTTATCTCCAATAAGTCGAACTAATAAGGGTAAAATGAGAATTTGAGTTGAAATGGGATAGATCCAACTCCTAGAAGAGATTGTTATTTGGAACTGCATATTGGGGAATTAATAAGCAGATAG
Organism: Gossypium sturtianum; assembly: GCA_025698515.1. NCBI lineage: Eukaryota > Viridiplantae > Streptophyta > Magnoliopsida > Malvales > Malvaceae > Gossypium > Gossypium sturtianum. The sequence continues at coordinate 105,609,681 of CM046950.1, forward strand.
GTTCGCCAATGGTTGTCTTAGAAAATGCAAGGCATTGACCAAGCCAGAGGATCTGTAGAGGTCCTAGCAATACGCAGGGAGTTTAAATTCTGTGTCTTTATTCTTATTTCATGAAATATATAGTTTTATAGTGCACTAATGCACAAGAACTCACTAAGTTCACCCTGAACTTACCATTATGTTGCCTTGTATGCAGGAACCAGGATTTTCGGGACAATACAGACTTTGCCAGATTTACGCATTGGGCGTTAAAGTTGTTTCATGTATATATAGGGCCACCCTTAGAAACCATGCCTCAGGGGAAAATTACTTTAGTGTATTTGTATTAGAGTCATTAGTCTCAAGCTAATGTAATTAATCATTCGTTCTTAACGAGACAAAATGATTGTGAGGACTGAACACTAGTATGGTATAAAATATAATTGAAATCATAAAATTTAATTGGTTATTATCTATGGAATTGGATGAGAGTAATTTAGTAGTAATAGGTGCTTATTTTAATTTTGACTAAGTATATAAATAACCAGATAGAAATTTTGTTAAGTAGTTCGGGTTAAATGTGACGCTTGGTACTCAGACCTGGAAATCGGGTCAGGTATAAGGTGTTACAGCTCGGCTTTCGCCTGCTGACATCCTAAGCATTTAGTCACAAACTCAGAGATTTCTCGTATCATCTCCAGCCACCAGTACATTTCTTTCAAATCACAATACATTTTCGTATTAGTTGGATGAATCTAATATGTACTGCTATGAGCCTCATGTAAAATGTTTTGTTTTAACTCTAAATCATTCGACAAACATAAATAATTACAGAATTATAGGCTATCATTATCTCCAGTGCGAAATTCAGTCGTTTGACCATTTTCAACCAAATTTCGCTTAGCTAGCAAATCTAGATCTTTTTTTCTGTAATTCTCGGATCTGTTGTGGAAAAATCGATATAGCTCTCAATTTAGCCAAGATGGAACTATCGTATTCTAGAGCCTATCGAGTATTCAATACCTTCAAAGCAAAAAGACATTTTTGACTCAAAGCATCAGTGACCACGATAGCTTTTCCTTGATGATAATCAATAATCAGATCGTAGTTTTTCAACAATTCGAGCTACCTGTACTTTAACACCCCTAACCTGTATCTGTTGTCGGAATAGGGTTTCAGAGTATTATCAGAACATTCAGGACATTTTACAAATAATTTATGTAGATTACTATTCATTTACCGAGATAATTCAAAACGCCCCTTAATTGGACACTCGAGGTCCAATATGAGCATTAGAATCAAGTCGGGACTTAACCGGAACCTCTAAGGATTCTTCGCGAAATTACAAAAATTTTCTAAGTTGTAGAGCTCACACGCCCGTGTGGTCTAGGGACACGCCCGTGTGGTCAGGCCGTGTGGTCACACACGCCCGTGTCCCTAACCCGTGTAACTCTCTGACTTGCAAAGCATGAAGAAATTAAAGTCACATGACCAAGTCACACGCCCATGTGCTAGGCCGTGTAGCAAATTTAATTCTTGAAATTAAGGTACAGTTTTCACACGGTCGTGTAACACGCCTGAGTCCAAGGCCGTGTCAACCACATGGCTGAGGCACATATAACATCCCGATTTAGGGCCTAGTCAGAATAGTGGTGCGAGACCATAAATCCGAGGTATATGAATGAGTTTTTGAGGTTTATGCTATGTATGCATGTTAGTGTGAAAGTTTCATGAATCAATTTTGTGAAATTGCGGTTGAATTGTACAAAAGGACTAAATTGCAAAAGTTGCAAAATGTGAGATTCTAGAAGCTATTTGTGTGAAATAGCTTTAGAATATTAATTAGAGGTCCTTAAATAGCAATTTTCCCAATTTCTAATTTTTGGACAAATTTGGGCATGGATGAGTTAAAATAGAAAGTTTATCAAAAAGGGCATTTTGGTCATTTAACAATTAAGTGATTAAAATAGGAGAAAATATGACAAAATTCATTCATCTTCTTCTCCAAGGCTGCCAAAAATTTGAGAGAGCCATTGTTAGGGTTCTTCAAAAATTTCAAGCTTGCTAGTAAGTGCATCTAGCCTCGTTTTTGATATTCTTTGTATTTTTGAAGTCCTTGTTGCATGAGTAAGCTATTTTTAGCTATTTGATGAGCTATGATGGATGTTCAAAAATGTGGCCATGTATGACATGCATGTATTTTGATGTTTTATGGAAGATTATGAAAGCTTGATGTAGTAGAAACATCTTTTGCTAAATGAGTTTCCATAGAAAATGCATGTAGGGACTAGTTTGTAAAAATCTTGAGTTTGGTCATACATGTATGTTGTGATGAGAATTGATGATTGCTTTAGTTGAGTAAGTGATTCGGCTAAGCATGAAAGGCTAGAAAGTTGAATAAAAATCACTTTATGAGCCTTGGAGGCAATAGTGTAATTATGAGAAAGATTTGGGGCAAAAGAGTAATTTTGCCAAAGTATGAGATGTGGGTCAATTTGGTCAATCTGTGTATTGAATAAGCTGATTTATTCATTATAGATCAAGAAAGACAAGGCCCAGATCAAAACCGAGGCAAGAGCAAAGTGGTAGACTAATTGCACGTTTCTATACTTTTGAGTATCGAGGTAAGTCTATGCACAAACAATGCATTCATACTTACAATTTGTTAATGCTAGCTAGTGTATAGCATGGTTGAGAATGATTGAGAACCTATGTGGTTCAAGTGAAATGAATGATTAAGTAAGTAGATTTGTGAATGTGTTGTAATAATGCTAAATGGTGGGCTAAGTGCGATACCATCCTAATGCATATTGACGATGAGCTGGCTATGTGCGATGCTATCGTTAGGTATATTATCTGATGGGCTATGTGCGAAACCACTATGAATACCTTGTTGGTAGGCTAAGTGCGATACTACCTTATTAATTGATTGTGGTGGGCTTAGTGCGGAACCACTGAGAGATTTGCTGTGTAGATGTGATAGTGAGTAGCATAGCTGTGTGGATGTATTATTGAGAAATAATGATGTATTGTATATTGTGTAAATGTGATATTGAATGTAGGGGTGCATGTCAATGGTTATGAGTAAGTGACTCATGATGTGTCGGAAATATGGTAAGGGATAGAAAGAGTAAGCATAGTTGTACATTATATGTTAGTATAATACTAATTGTTGTTTAGCTTATACTATGTTGCTTAATTGTTTATGTGTAAACTTACTAAGCTCAAAGCTTACTCTCTTTCTTTTCCCTTGTCTTATAGAGCAAAAGTGTTGAATCGAGATACGAGGATCAATTGGAAGATCGCCCAAACTATCAGCACACTCTAGTACATTAGACTCAATTTTTGTATATGGCATGTATAGGGGCCAGACAAGTTAGTGAATTTTGTTGTTTATGGCTATGATGTGTTGGCCTTTAGATGGATAATCTATTTTGTATAATGACATAGTTGTTGGCACTTTATTATATGAAAAGATGAAGTTATCTATGTGAGATTGTAAGACTTTGAGTTGATTATGGATGTGTTGAATGAGTGCATGATTGTGTATGCTAGAATGGTGAAAAGAACTTGGAAAATATCTTTGTTCTTGTCCATGTGGGTAGACACACGGGCGTATGTCTAGGCCATGTGTGACACACGGTCAGCCCATGGGCGTGTGACTTGGCCATGTGTCCCCTGCATGTTAGTATTTTAAATCAGAATAGACCACGGACTAGTCACACGGGCGTGTGCCTAGAACGTGTGTGTTAATCAGTGTTGGCCACGGGCTAGCTACAGGGGCGTGTGTCTAGACTCTAGGCCGTGTTAAGGTAGTCAGTGTGCACCACGGGTGGAGAGCACGGGTGTGTGCCCTAACCGTTGGGCAATGGCAGAATGCTTGAGTTTTCATGCACGGGTAGTGACCATGGGCGTGTGTGACATCCACGGGCGTGCCAAATCTTACACGGGCGTTTGAGCCCTGTATAGATGGAAAAATTTTAAGATCGTAAGAGTTTTCGATATGGTCTCGAGAGCCTTTGTGTGTTTGAGAGAGGTCTCGTAGGTCGGGATTGAGGTTGTTGTGATGGCCAAAGAGAGTGGTCTTGTTGTGCCTAAGTGGCGATCTTGATGTCTTTAATTCGGTAACGCCTCGTGCCCGGTTCCGGCGTTGAATACGGGTAAGGGGTGTTACTGTTAGTGGTATCAGAGCCAGGTTTAGTCGGTTCTAGGACTACCTTAGCGGGTGTAAGAGTCTAGCTATACATGCCATAAGTGTACAATGATAGTGTGGTGGCTTCTGATGATTTTAAATCTGGTTTTATATAGAATATTGATTCCAATCCCTTGACTGCTGATGAAGCAGCTAGTAATGCGTCGGCTCCTGCGCAAGGAACCGTGCCTGTTCAAAGTGGACCCTAGGCTAGGGGTCAAGGGGAAGGGGCTCAAGAAGCCTTTCTCCAGATGATGAGCAGTTGGTACTCAGATTATGTTCGAGCGAACCCTAATGCTCAACCTCCTCCACCTCCTCCTCCTATACCTCACCCAATTCCTGTGGCTCCTCAAGGTAATGATGTAGTGAGGATATCGAAACCCCGGTAGATAAGATTAGAAAACACGAGGCCGAGGAGTTTAGAGCTAAGGTTGATGATGACCACGAGAGGGCGAGTTACGGTTAGAGAACTTCGATGAGAGTATTCGATGAACTCTCTTGTACACACGAAGAGAGCTTGAAGTGTGTCATATCCTTACTTGAGGACTCGGCATACAATTGGTGGAAGACGTTGGCGTCGGTGGTCCCGAGAGAGCGGGTGGCGTGGGACTTCTTTTTCTCGGAAGAGTTCGGAAAGAAGTATATAAGCGAGAGGTTTCTTGATCGAAAAGGAAGGAATTCCTTGAGTTGAAGCAAGGAAGAATGTCGATGGCGGAATGTGGCGTGAGTTTGTTAGGCTTAGCAAATACGCTCAAGATGTGTGTGTCGACAGAGACCATATTGTGTAAGAGGTTCAAGACGGATTGAATGAGGACATCAAACACCTAGTGGGTATTTTGGAGTTGAAAGAATTTGTAGTGTTGGTCAAAAGGGCAAGTAAGGCCAAGAGTTGAGTCTGACGAAAAGAAAAGGGTGTGAGTGAAGCCCGAGATGCTAGAAAAGAGGCCGATGGGCAAGTCGTATCAAGCCCAGTCAAAAAGGTCCAAGGAAGTGAGTCCTAGGACATCAGCACCAGTGGCTTATTCGCATCGAGACTTGGGCAATACTCGTTCGGGTTCGAGAGTCCAAGCTACCTCGATAGAAAGTGTGGGCAATCCGAAGAGTAAACCGGAGTGTCCAAGTTGTGGTAGATATCACACCGGAGAGTGTTGGGGTAATAGTCGAAACTGTTATAAGTGTGGTTCCCCCGACCATTTTATCTGAAATTGCCCCAAGAGGGATGATAAGGAAGAGAAGCAAGAGATGAGATCCAATGATGTGTCTGCAAGGGGTAGACCACCAAGGAACCTAAGAGGCGGGAATAGTGGTAGAGGTGCATCTAGAGACTCTGCTTTGTGAGGCCGGAGGGTCGGGCACTGCGAGGGCGTATGTCATTCGCTTCTCATGAAGAGGCATCCTCCCGATGTGATAACGGTACTTTTTCTCTTTTAACACCCTTGTTTTTGCTCTAATAGATCCAGGGTCTACTCATTCTTATATTTGCATGAGATTGGCATCTAGTTTGAGTATGACTGTTGAGTCTACAGACTTTGTGGTTAATGTGTCAAACCCGTTAGGTAAGCATGTGTTAGTGGACAAGGTGTGTAATAATTGTCCTTTGATGATTGAGAGTCATTGCTTTCTGGCAAACCTAATGTTGTTCTCGTTTGATGAGTTTGATTTAATCCTAGGCATGGATTGGTTGACTACCCATAGTGTCTTAGTGAACTGTGGTAATAAGTTTATTGTTTTGAAATGTGAGAGTGGAGATGTGGTTCGGGTTGAATCAGGTGGATCGGATAGTCTACCAGTGATGATTTCTTCCTTAGTGGCTGATAAATGCTTGAGAAAAGGGTGTGAGTCCTATCTTACTTTTGTGTTGAATACTCGAGAGGTTGGAGTAGAGTTTGAAACAGTGCCAGTGGTTTGTGAGTATCCGAATGTATTCTCGGAAGAGTTACCTAGATTACCTCCAGTGAGAGAGGTTGAGTTTGGGATTGAGTTAGTTCTGGGAACGGCACCTATTCCGATTGCTCCGTATAGGATGACACCTTTAGAGTTGAAAGAACGAAGGTTCAGTTGCAAGAGTTGATAGATAAGGGTTTTGCAAGACCGAGCTACTCACCGTGGTGTGCTCCGGTATTATTTGTGAAGAAGAAAGATGGGTCTATGAGGTTGTGTATAGACTATAGACAGCTTAACAAAGTGACAATTAAGAATAAGTATCCTTTACGAGGATTGATGATCTTTTGATCAAGCAAGGGAGCTACACTGTTTCTCCAAGATAGACACGAGAGTGCAGTTATTATCGATTGAGAGTGAAAGAAGCGAGGATGTGTTGAAAACTGCATTTCGAACAAGGTATGACCATTATGAGTTTTTGGTTATGCCATTTGGTTTGACGAATGCACCTACGATTTTTATGGATCTGATGAACCGTGTTTTTAGACCATATGTGGACAAGTTTGTAGTTGTCTTCATTGACAACATATTGATCTATTTTCGGGATGAGAACGATCATGAAGAACATTTGAGAATTGTCTTGCAAACTTTAAAAGATAAGCAGTTGTACGCTAAGTTTAGCAAGAGTGAGTTTTGGCTCCGTGAGGTCGGATTCCTAGGACACATTGTGTCGGGTGATGGTGTTAGAGTTGACCCGAGTAAGATATCGGCTGTTGTGGATTGGAAACCACCGAGGAACGTGTCAAAAATCAAAAGTTTCTTGGGATTAGCAGGATATTACAGACGTTTCGTAAAAGGGTTCTCTGTGATTGCTACCCTGATGACGAAACTATTGCACAAAGATGTCAAGTTTGAATGGACTGAGACATGTCAACAGAGTTTCGAGAGACTGAGGCGCCGGATTTGGTTCAACCGAAATCGGGGAAAGAGTTCGTGGTTTACAGTGATGCATCGTTTAATGGTCTCGGTTGCGTGTTGATGCAAGAAGGTAAGGTAGTCGCTTACGCCTCGAGGCGATTGAAAGCGCGAGAAAGAATTATCGACTCATGATTTGGAGTTGGCTGCGATTATTTTTCGCGTTAAAGATTTGGCAACATTACTTATATGGTGAGAAGTGCCAAATCTTTACGAATCATAAGAGTTTGAGATATTTGATGGATCAGAAGGATCTGAATTTGCGACAGAGACGGTGGCTTGAGTTGTTGAAAGACTATGAGTTAGTCATTGATTACTACCCGAGAAAAGCGAATGTGGTTGCGGATGCCACGAGTAGGAAATCCTTGTATGCTCTAAGAGTTATGAGGACGAGTTTGGCATTGTCGATGATGGTGCTATTACAGCGAGTTGAGAGCTAAGCCACTATTTGTTCAATGAGATATGTGAAGCTCGGACAAATGACAGTGAGATGTCGACTAAGAGAGATAAGCGTGAGTCGAGAAAGTGATTTCGATTTTCAAGTGGGCTCGAATGGTTGTTTCTTTGTCACGTGATGAATTTGTGTGCCTAGAGATGAGGAGTTACTCCAAAAGGTTTTGCATGAGGCCCATAGTGGATGTTTGTCAGTACATCCGGGCAGTACGAAAATGTATAATGACTTGAAGAAGTCTTATTAGTGGCCGGGTATGAAAAGAGATATTTCAGAGTTCGTGACAAAGTGTCTGATTTGTCAACAAGTGAAAGCTGAGCATCAAGTGCCTTCGGGATTGCTTCAGCCAGTGATGGTACCCGAATGGAAGTGGGATCGGGTTACCATGGATTTTGTGAGGGGTTGCCGATGACTTCGAAAAAGAGAGATGTTGTGTGGGTTGTTGTGGATAGACTAACGAAGTCGGCTCACTTTATTCCAGTACATGTTGATTATTCATTGGATAAGTTAGCTGAGTTGTATGTTGCAGAGATAGTAAGGTTACATGGTGTACCTGTGTCTATAATATCGGATAGGGATCCGAGGTTCACTTCGAGGTTTTGGAAGAGGTTGCAAGAGGCTTTGGGAACAAAGTTGAATTTCAGTATTGCGTTCCATCCGCAAACCGATGGTCAGTCTGAAAGAGTGATTCAATTTCTCAAAGATATGCTTCGATGCTGTGTGTTACAATTCGAGGGTAGTTGGGAGAGATATCTACCTTTAGTCGAATTTGCTTACAACAACGATTATCGATCAAGTATACTGAGATGGCTCAGTATGAGGCCCTGTATGGTCGTAAGTGTCAGACTCCTTTGTATTGGACCGAGCTTAGTGAGAAGCGGATCCATGGGGTCGACCTAGTAAAAGAGACCGAGGAGAAAGTGAAAAGAATCCATAATAGTCTGAAAGTTGCTTCGGACCGACAAAAGTCGTATGCGGATCTGAAAAGAAAAGAAATTGAGTTTGAAGTGGGCGACAAAGTGTTTTTGAAAGTGTCCCCATGGAAGAAGATTATGAGATTTGGACGAAAAGGAAAGTTGAGTCCAAGATTCATAGGGCCGTATGAGATTACAGATAGAGTTGGGCTAGTGGCATACCGGTTGGCTTTACCGGTAGAGTTAGAAAAGATTCATAATGTGTTCCATGTGTCGATGTTGCGACGGTATCGCTCCGATCCTTCACATGTGATTCCTTCAACGGAAATTGAGATAAGACCGGATATGTCTTATGATGAAGAGTCGATTAAGATCTTGGCTCGAGAAGTGAAACAGTTGAGAAATAAGAGCATAGCACTAGTGAAAGTGTTATGGCAGAAACACGGTGTGGAAGAGGCTACGTGGGAAACGGAAGAAGCTATGAGAGAGCAGCATCCAAACCTCTTTACTGGTAAGATTTTTGGGGGCGAAAATCTCTAAAGGGGGGAGAGTTGTAACATCCCGATTTAGGGCCTAGTCAGAATAGTGGCGCGAGACCACAAATTCGAGGTATATGAATGAGTTTTTGAGGTTTATGCTATGTATGCATGTTAGTGTGAAAGTTTCATGAAGCAATTTTGTGAAATTGCGGTTGAATTGTCTAAAAGGACTAAATTGCAAAAGTTGCAAAATGTGAGATTCTAGAAGCTATTTGTGTGAAATAGCTTTAGAATATTAATTAGAGGTCCTTAAATAGCAATTTTCCCAATTTCTAATTTTTGGACAAATTTGGGCATGGATGAGTTAAAATAGAAAGTTTATCAAAAAGGGCATTTTGGTCATTTAACAATTAAGTGATTAAAATAGGAGAAAAGATGACAAAATTCATTCATCTTCTTCTCCAAGGTCACTAAAAATTTGAGAGAGCCATTGTTAGGGTTCTTCAAAAATTTCAAGCTTGCTAGTAAGTGCATCTAGCCTCGTTTTTGATATTCTTTGTATTTTTGAAGTCCTTGTTGCATGAGTAAGCTATTTTTAGCTATTTGATGAGCTATGATGGATGTTGAAAAATGTGGCCATGTATGACATGCATGTATTTTGATGTTTTATGGAAGATTATGAAAGCTTGCTATAGTAGAAACATCTTTTGCTAAATGAGTTTCCATAGAAAATGCATGTAGGGACTAGTTTGTAAAAATCTTGAGTTTTGTCATACATGTGTGTTGTGATGAGAATTGATGATTGCTTTAGTTGAGTAAGTGATTCGGCTAAGCATGAAAGGCTAGAAAGTTGAATAAAAATCACTTTACGAGCCTTGGGGGCAATAATGTTATTATGAGAAAGATTTGGGGCAAAAGAGTAATTTTGCCAAAGTATGAGATGTGGGTCAATTTGGTCAATCTGTGTATTGAATAAGCTGATTAATTCATTATAGATCAAGAAAGACAAAGCCCGGATCGAAACCGAGGCAAGAGCAAAGTGGTGGACTAATTGCACGTTTCTATACTTTTGAGTATCGAGGTAAGTCTATGCACAAATAATGCATTCATACTTACAATTTGTGGTCCCGAAACTACTGTTCCGATTTCACCGAAATTGGGCTGTTACATGCACTGTTTCAAATTCAACTATTTCTATGTTAACAGGTATTCCAGACTTTTATTATCAGTGAACATATGGTACTTCTCTCCATACAGGTAATGTCACCATATTTTTAAAGCAAACACAACAACTGCCAATTTTATATTGTGTTGGATAGTTTTTCTTATGCGACTTCAGCTTTTGAAAAGCATAAGCAATAATTGTAACACCCCTAACCCGTATCCGTCGCCGAAACAGCGTTACGGAGCATTACTAGACAAATAGAATAGTAAACCATTCAATTCATACATCAATGCAAAAATAATCTAATTACAATCAAATACATTCATAATATCCCTTAATCGAGCCCTCAAGGCCCTAAAAATACTATAGAAACAGTTCGGGACTAAATCGAAAATATTTGGAAATTTTAGGAAAAAGTTGAAAAATTTGGTCTGCAGAGGTCACACGGTTGGGTGGCTAGGCCGTGTGACTCACACGGCTGAGGCACACGCCCGTGTCTCAGGCCGTGTGAACATTCGAAATAGAGACACACGGTTGTGTCCCAGCTCGTGTCCATGCCCGTATAACTCACTGAATTAGGTCACACGGCCAAGCCACGTGCCCGTGTGCCAGGCCGTGTGCTAGGCTATGTAATTACCTGACTTGCATGCCTTGAACCTACAAGGGACACACGGCCATGTCGCATGGTCGTGTGTCACACACGGCTAAGATACACGCTTGTGTCTCAGGCCGTATGGATGAGAAAATGGCCAAAATCAAGCCATTCCTCTCAGCCTTCTTAAACACTAACCTAGGTACACTTGCATACATGATCAAAGCTTCAAAACATGCTTAAAACCTGCATAAAATGATTTATACATTAAACTACTAATCCATACAACCAATATGCCATTTAGGCCCCTCAAACATAAACATTAAATATACCAAAACATAAGCATTCTTAACCATTCATCAACTAACTTATTTCTAACCATTCCATTCTAGATTCAATACCATATCTTAGCTATACTAAATTCACTTCATAACATACTAACTTGTAATCTTAACATACATCACATAACCACTTAACACTTATTTTTCAAGATATCAAAATTACCAAAATGTTGTCGTTCAAACAACTTACACAACCAAATTCATACTTAACTATTTACATAACCAAAACATGAATATCAACATTCAAACCTATTACATGCCATATAATCTGGAATAAACGTTCCAAAAACTACTGATGCCGATCCGATCATCCAACCTTCCTAGAATCTACAATGATATTAAACAACATAAGTAAGCTTAATGAATCTTAGTAAGTTCGACGTATTAAACGATAAATCTTACCGAACTAATTATAATAATTCAAACAATAATAATCATCCAAGAGAACTCTCTGTCATTCACAACTTCAATTGATAAATTCATCCATTTTCAAATCAATATGAAGTAAATAACATATCTTTCAAATTCATTTAACAGATTACCTTACCGAGATTTTCCATTCAAAGAGTACATCGTCAACAGAAGCTCATAAGAGCTATTCCACCCGAACACGCCAAGAGAAGCTCGAAAGAGCTGAACAAAAGCTCGTAAGAGCTTAACAGAAGCTCATAAAAGCTAATCCACCCAAATCACGCCAAACAGAAAGTATAATGCGAGAGTTCGCAGCAAATGCTGAACCTCGGTTTACTTGGGTAATATGTTGATATCTCCCTCCAGTACCATCTTCACTTCAAACCCCTGTAATACACCAAAACACGAATGTACTCTAATCCTACGTTCAATCCAAACCGAGTATCAAAATTAATAACATATCTTAATTTACTACTCATTATCCACAATTGAAAATAAATATATAAGTTGTTCAATGATAATCTACTCAATAATTCATATGGATATTAAATTCTAAACCGTACGAACTTACCTGGACTTAATTTGAGTAGTTGCAAAATTTCAGGTACTATTCTGCTATTTTTCCTTTTCCACGAGTATCTACGGGATCTTGATCTAAAATGTAAAATTACTCATTTATTAGCATATATTTCATTTCCAAACCATTTTACAATTAATACCCTTTTATTTTCAAATTTACATAATTACCCTAAACTTTCACAATTTTTGCAATTTAGTCCCTTAACTCGAAATTCATCAAATTAACCAATTTTCTCAAGTCAATATTTTATCCAAATATACTATGCCCTCAAACAGCCCCTAATAAACATTAAATTCACTATCAAACCCTAATATTTTGACATTTTCCCAATTTAATCCTAAACCAAAATTTAACAAAAATCTATTTACAAAATCATCAAAAAACAAAATCAAAGATCCAAATACATGATATTCATCAAAAACATTCAATACTCATCAATGGAAACTTCAAAACTTTTTAACAGAATAAAAAAAGAAGGTACAGGCTAGCTGGACCTAGTTGCAACTGTAACACCCCTTACCCGTATTCGATGCTGGAACAGGGTACAAGGCATTACCGGACTTAAACACAAGCAAACATACAAAACTGAGAACTAATTTCCATCCAAATTTAAAACTTTTCACATACATTCATATCGTCCCTAAAACGAGCCTACGAGGCCCAAAACATACATTGGAAATAGTTCGGGACTAAACCGAGAACTTTATAAAAACATACAACACTTAGAAAATTTTTCATGTTGCAGGGCTCACACGCTCGTGTGGTCCAGGGGACACGCCCGTGTGACCATTGGACACACCCGTGCTAAAGGCTGAGTTCAAAATAGGGAGCTCTCTGACTTGTGCCACACAGCCATGCCACACGCCCGTGTGCTAGGCCATGTGGTCGATTTAATTTTCATGATTTTTCATAAAATAGGTGCAGACTTCACACGGCCATGGCACAAGCCCGTGTTCGAGGCCGTGCCATCCACACGGCTGAGACACATGCCCGTGTCTCTGTCCGTGTGCTTAATACTGAGCATTCTGTTTTGCAACAATTAAGGTGCAGGGGACACACGACCGAAACACACACCCATGGGGCAAGCCGTGTGTCACACACGGCCTAGACACACACCCGTGTGGACAAAAATAAGGCTATTTACCTAGCCATTTTTCACCCTTCCATGCATAAACCTACACAACAAACATAGAACCATTCCAAGCATATACCATCAATCAAATCAGCCACAACTAAGGCATCAACACCCCATTCACATGTTATCATTTATCATACACAAACATCACATATATCTCAACACAAATCATGCAATTTCCCACATCCATGAAAAGCATCATCATATGCATATATATACTTAAACCAATATTAGCTAATTTCAATGGCCATTTACAAAATGAATTATCAACCAACATAAGCCAACACATTTGGCTAAATCAATTATGACACATAACAAAATGACCAAGTCCCTATACATGCCATAACTCAAAATATTAAAATCAATGGTACCCAAAATATTAAGTTGATAGTGTGAATGGATCTCCGACAGTTTTCGATCCCTGAACTGGCTTGGTGACACTATAAGATAAGGGAAAAGAAAGGGGAGTAAGCTATATAGCTTAGTAAGTTCCTATGCAAAAAATAAGCATTATAATCACACATGTATCATACAAATAAACATGATGAACTTGGCATAAATAGTATCAAGATCATCTAATCATAACTTACTCATTCATAACCTTATCGAGGGATTCATCACATATCAAGCTCATTAGTAAATGAGTTTTACGTACGTACCTGTACCAACTCGCAACATAATCATAACCTTTCACAACTTTGACATACTCATTGAATTTCCCGTTGAACCACTTGGAATACTAAAGGATACTCGGGAGTCTCGCACACCCAATACCATACCAATGCCATATCCCAGATATGGTCTTACATGGGATCTCTTATTGATGCCAATAACTCCGCTATGATCTTACACGAAGTCTCATATCGATGCCATATCCCAGATATGGCCTTACACGTAATCTCAAATAACCCTAATGTCATGACATTCGTATCCTACCTATTCCTAAGGTTCAACCGAGATTTTCTCACTTGCCAAACTTTATCGATTACATCCAAGGATTCAATCTTAATTCATACAATATTAAAGCATTTAAAACATAAATAAAAGAATGCATTATTTACATACGAACTTACTTTGGTACCAAAAATAGTAGAAAGGGACCTAATCGTCAAACACCTTATTTTTCCCCCGATCTAGGTATGAACCTCGTTTCTCTTGATCTATAATAGAAAATTTAACTCATTATTATCCACATTTCTCAATTCAGTCCAAAAATCATATTATGGAAAAATTACATTTTTGCCCCTAAACTTTAATATTTTTACATTTTGGCCCCTAGGCTCGTAAAATAAAATCTATTCAATTTCTTCAAGACCCAAGCCTAGTCGAACCTCTTTCATGCTTATAACAGCCCACATTTTCCATTTAATCACACTTTTACACACATTTTGAAATCTTTTTACAAATAGGTCCTTTTGACATTTTCATCAAAAATCACCTAGCAAAAGTTGTTTTTCTAACATTAAACTTGCATAATCTACCATTAAACATCAAATTACACACATGTATAACATGGGTCAAACCCTAGAACTCAATCATCTCTCAAATTAATGGTAAAAATAGATAGATCGGATGATAACGACTTCAAAAATGTAAAGAGCATTAAAAACGAGGCTAGGATGTACTTACAATCAAGCTTGGAACTTGAACAAACCCTAGCTATGGTGACCTTCTAAATTTTGACTATGGTGAGGAAGATGGAAAAGGATTTTGGCTTGATTTTTTCCTTTTTATTCATTTAATAACCAAATGACCAAAATGTTCTTCACTTAAAACTTTGAAATTTTATCTCACCATGTCCATTTTTGTCCACTAACTTAACAAATGGTCTAATTACCATCTAAGGACCTTCAATATAAAATTTCATAGCAATTAGACACCTCTAGCATGTAGAACTCAACTTTTGCACTTTTTACAATTTAGTCCTTTTAACTAAATTGAGTGCCCAAACGTCAAAATTTTCGAACAAAATTTTCACAAAATCATTTTGTAAAACTGTAGGCCATAGAAATATAATAAAAATAAACTTTACTACGTCAGATTTGTGGTCCCGAAACTACTGTTTCGACTAGAACCAAAATCGAGTTATTTCAACTCTCCCCCCTTAGGGATTTTCGTCCCCGAAAATCTTACCAGAAAATAGGTTTGGGTACTGTTTTCACATAGCTTCCTCAGGTTCCCACGTAGCCTCTTTGGCTCCGTGTCGTTGCCACAAAAACTTTAAATAGGCTATGTTTTTATTTCTCAACTGTTTAACTTCCCGAGCTAAGATCTTGATCGGCTCTTCACCATACGTCATATCCGGTCGAATCTCAATCTCTGATGGAGAAATCACATGTGAAGGATCGGAACGGTATCGTCGCAACATCGACACATGAAACACATTATGAATTCTTTCCAACTCTATCGGTAAATCTAACCGATATGCCACTGGCCCTATTCTTTCAATAACTTCATACGGCTCGATGAAACGTGGACTCAACTTGCCTTTACGGCCAAATCTCAAAATCTTCTTCCATAGAGATGCTTTCAGAAATACTTTATCTCCAATCTGAAATTTGATCTATTTTCTTTTCAAATCTGCGTACGAATTTTGTCGATCTGAAGCTGCTTTCAAGCAATCGCGGATTACCTTTACCTTTTTTTTAGTTTCCCTAACCAAGTCAACCCCGTGAATCTATTTCTCACTAAGGTCGATCCAATACAAAGGTGTTCGGCACTTGCGGCCATACAATGCCTCATAAGGTGCCATCTTTATACTCGATTGAAAACTGTTGTTATAGGCAAATTCGACCAATGGTAGATATTTTTCCCAACTACCCTCGAATTCTAAAACAAAACAACGAAGCATATCTTCAAGAACCTGAATCGTTCTTTCCGATTGGCCGTCGGTTTGCGGATGAAATGTGGTACTAAAGTTCAACTTTGTACCCAAAGCTTCTTGCAACTTTTTCCAAAAAAGCGAAGTAAACCTCAGATCTCTATCCGAGGTAATAGAAATAGGCACTCCGTGCAATCTCACAATTTCAGCAATGTACAATTCAGCTAGCGTGTCAAGTGAGTAATCGGGTACGTACCGGAATAAAATGAGTCGATTTCGTCAATCTATCAACAACGACCCAACGGCATCTTTCTTTTTCTTAGTCAAAGGTAAACCCATCACGAAGTCCATCGGAATTCTATCCCATTTCCACTCGGGTACCATCACTGGCTGAAGTAAACCCGAAGGTACTTGGTGTTCAGCTTTCACTTCCTGACAAATCAAACATTTCGAAACAAACTCTGAAATATCTTGTTTCATACTTGACAACCAATACAATTTCTTCAAATCATTATACATTTTTGTACTACCCGGATGCACAAATAAACAACATTATGCGCCTCATGAAGAATTTTCTAAATAAGTTCATCATTTTTCGGTACACAAATTCTACCTCGGAACATCAAACAATCATCAGATCCGATATGAAAATCTAAATCATTGTAAAAGTTTGGTTTAGACCCTAGTCAGAATAGTGGTTTCAGGACCACAAATCCGAATAAAAAAATATTTTAATATTATTTTCTATGTCTGCATTAAATGATAAAGCTTGTGTGAAAGTTTCGTGAATTAATTTGTCCGTTTGCGTGTTTAATTTTGTGATTTGGTTGAATTAAATGGCATATAATATGTTGTGATGAAATATACTTGAATGAGTTGAAAAGGATGACCATTTGGTATGTTTTTGGTTGCCAATTTTGTTTGGTACGATGCTTGTAGGTGCTTGTATGGATTACCCAAAGTGTGGGTGGCATTTTGGCCTTGCAAATGGCCTATATTTGCCCACATGGTTGAGCACACGGGCGTGTGGCTCGACCGTGCTCTTCGTGGTTAAATTTCAAAATAAGTCAGACTCGACCACGGGCTGGACACACGGGCGTGTGACTGGCCGTGTAGTGCAAGTCAGGCTCAACCACGGGTGAGGCACACGGGCGTGTCCACGACCGTGTAGACAAGTCAGTATGTATGCCCTGTTTTGACACGGCTTAGAGACACTGGCGTGTTTGAGGCCGTGGGAGGCACATGGCCTGCCCACACGGGCGTGTGACCTCTGTAACTTTGAAAAAAAATTAAATTTCTGGGAATTTCCGTATGTGTTCGATTTAGTCTCGTCCCTATTCTTAAGCATGATTAGGGTCTCGTTGACCTATTTAAGGGACACTTTGATATGATTTGTCTAATTATGTTATGAAATGTCTGTAAAAGTTTCTGATTGTCTGGTAATGCCTCTTAACCCTAAATCAGCGATGGTTACGGGTTAGGGGTGTTACATTTGGTTGGTATCAACTAAGCTAGGTTTCAGCACTCATTTAGCTTGATTCAAGATCGTCGAAGCTAATGAAGGCTCAAGGACCGTCAAGGATCGTCATCACACTACTCAATCCTAATTTTGGTACCTTTTGAAAGTGTAAATATAAAGTATGGCATGTATAGGCTAGTCACTTTGAATTATGTTTGTGATATGTACATAGCCATGTGATATGGCTAGTAAATGATATGTTATGAATAAGTAGATAAGCTATGTTATGTGTTTTGTTAATGGTTGAGCATGTGGTAGTATTGATCTATGCTTTGGTGATGAAAAGTTGGTATAATATTGATGGAGTGATGCCATAATGAATTGGTAAGTTTATGGGTGAATATTACTCAGATATACTTGTGATTTGGTTGAATTAAATGGAATATAATATGTAGTGATGAAATGTACTTGAATGAGTTGAAAAGGATGACCATTTGGTATGTTTTTGGTTGCCAATTTTGTTTGGTACGATGCTTGTAGGTGCTTGTATGGATGACCCAAAGTGTGGGTGGCATTTTGGCCTTGCAAATGGCCTATATTTGCCCACACGGTTGAGCACACGGGCGTGTGGCTCGACCGTGTCCTTCGTGGTTGAATTTCAAAATAAGTTAGACTCGACCATGGGCTAGACACACGGGCGTGTGACTGGCCGTGTGGTGCAAGTCAGGCTCGACCACGGGTGAGGCACATGGGCGTGTCCACGGCCGTGTGGACAAGTCAGTATGTATGCCCTGTTTTGACATGGCTTAGACATACAGGCGTGTCTGAGGCCGTGGGAGGCACACGGCCTGCCCACACGGGTGTATGACCTTTATAACTTTGAAAAAAAATTAAATTTCTGGGAATTTTCGTATGAGTTTGATTTAGTCTCGTCCCTATTCTTAAGCATGATTAGGGTCTGGTTGACCTAGTTAAGGGTCACTTTGATATGATTTGTCTAATTATGTTCTGAAATGTCTGTAAAAGTTTTTGATTGTCTGGTAATGCCTCTTAACCCTAAACTGGTGATGGTTACAGGTTAGGGGTGTTACATTTTGTTGGTATCAGAGCTACGATTTAGTTGATTCTCGGACTAACGTAGCGTGTTAGAGTCTAGCTATACATGCCATATATATGAAATGTTATAGTGTGATGAATCCTGACGTGTAAAATGTGTTCTTCGTATAGTAATGGATCCTGAAAGAGCCGCAACTGATGATGTAGAAAGCAATGCGCCTACTCCCGCTCAAGGGACATCGCCATCGGATTTGAGACCGGCTACTAGCGGTCAAGAGGGAGAGGCTAAACAAGCCTTCTTCCAAATTATGAACAAGTGGTTCACTCAGTATATAAGAACTAATGCGACTATTTCACAACCTCCGCCCCCCGCCTAACCCTCCTCAGACTTCAGTTGTGCCTCCAGTTATAAATCTGAATCTATTGAATAAACCTTCGATTGACAAAATTCGTAAGTATGGGGATAAAGAGTTGAGGGCCACCAGTGATGACGATACCGAGAAAGCCAAGTTTTGGCTAGTGAATACTATTTGAGTATTTGATGAAATGTCATTGAACCCTGAAGAATGTATAAAGTGTGTTGTTTCTTTGCTACGAGACGCAACTTATCAATGGTGGAAGACCTTGATTTCCGTTGCTCCGAAAGAACGGGTCACATGGGATTTCTTTCAGTCTGAGTTCAGAATGAAATACATTAGTTAGAGGTTTATTGATCAGAAACGAAAAGAATTTCTTGAGTTAAAACAGGGTCGGATGACCGTGATCGAGTATGAACAGGAGTTCGTGAGATTAAGTCAGTATGCTCGAGAATGTGTATCCACCGAGGCAATAATGTGCAAAAGATTTTAAGATGGCTTAAATGAAGATATTTGTTTGCTTGTTGGGATTTTATAAATAAAAGAGTTCGTTGTGCTTGTTGATCGAGCGTGCAAAGTTGAGGCACCCGGGAAAGACAAAAGAAAAGCTGAGTCTGAAGTCAGAGATGCGAGAAAGAGATTTTTGAGAAAATCATTTCAGTCTACTTCAAAGAAATTCAGAGATGAGCATAGCCGTTCTCGAACTAATGTGGTATATTCGAATCCGAGAGGTCGAGCTAGATCACAAATGAATTCTAAAGCTCCAGCTACATCAATAGCTAGTGTGGGAAATATCTGATCCGAACGACCTGAATGTAAACATTGTGGTAAAAGACATCCAGGAAGTTGTAGATTGAATGATCGAGCCTGTTTCAGATGTGGATCCTTAGACCATTTTATCCGAGATTGCCCAGAGTCTATTGAGCAAAAGATTATTCAGAATCTGAGATCTGATAATGTTTCAGTGAAAGTTAGACCTTCACCAAATGCAAGAAATGTTAGTGGTAGTCAGAGATCTGTTAAAGACTCAGTTACGAGATCTGAAGCTAGAGCGCCTGCTAGAGCGTATGCTATCCGAGCCCGTGAGGAAGCTTCATCTCCGGATGTTATAACGGGTACATTTATTCTTTATGATACTTCTGTGATTACATTGATAGACCCAGGTTCTACACATTCGTATATATGCATGAACTTAGTATCCAGTAAGACTTTGCCTGTAGAGTCTACTGAATTTGTTATTAGAGTATCGAACCCCTTAGGTAAAAGTGTCCTGGTTGATAAAGTATGCAAGAAATGTCTGTTGATGTTTAGAGATGTCTGTTTTTCGGCTGATCTGATGTTATTACCTTTCGATGAGTTCGATATAATTTTGGGTATGGACTGGTTAACATTGCATGATGCTGTTGTGAACTGCAAAAGAAAGACTATTAATTTCATATGTCAGAATGATGAAATAGTTCGGGTTGAGTCTAATGATTTGAATGGATTACCGGCTGTGATATCAGTGGTGAAAGCTCAGAATTATGTGAAAAAGGGATATGAAGCTTATTTTGCTTATGTAATTGATTCAAAAGTGACTGAAAAGAAAGTTGAATCAGTGCCAGTGGTTTGTGAATTCCATGATGTATTTCCTGAAGAATTGCCAGGATTACCTTCGATACGTGAAGTTGAATTTGGTATTGAATTGTTACCGGGAACGACCCCTATTTCGATAGCTCCGTATAGAATGGCACCAACAGAGTTGAAAGAGTTAAAGTCACAGTTACAAGAGTTGACTGATAAAGGATTTGCACGACCGAGTTTCTCACCTTGGGGTGCTCCTCTTCTGTTTGTGAAAAAAGAAAGATGGCACGATGAGAATGTGTATTGATTATCGTCAGTTGAACAAGGTGACTATAAAGAACAAATATCCTTTGCCCAGAATTGATGATTTGTTCGATCAGTTGAAAGGAGCCATAGTGTTTTCAAAGATAGATTTCAGATCGGGATACTACCAGTTGCGAGTAAAAGATTCAGACATTTCAAAAACTGCTTTCAGAACGAGGTACGGACATTATGAGTTTTTAGTTATGCCTTTCGAACTAACGAATGCTCCTGCTGTTTTTATGGATCTGATGAACAGAATTTTCAGACCGTACTTAGATCAATTTGTTTTTGTATTTATTGACGACATCTTGATTTATTAACGTGATGAGACTGAGCATGCTAAACATCTGAGAATTGTGCTACAAACTTCGTGAGATAAGCAATTATATGCGAAGTTTAGTAAATGTGAATTCTGGTTGCATGAAGTCGGTTTTTTGGGACATATTGTATTAGCCTCTGGAATACGAGGTGATCCGAGTAAGATTTCTGTTATTCTGGAATGGAAACCTCCAAAGAATGTGTCTGAAGTCCGTAGTTTTCTGGGACTAGCTGGTTATTATCGTCGATTTGTAAAAGGATTCTCGATGATAACTACTTCGTTGACTAGATTGCTTCAGAAAGATTGGAGATTTGAATGGTCCGATAAATGTCAGAAGAGCTTTGATCAGTTGAGAACTCTGTTAACCGAAGCTCCAGTTTTGGTACAACTAGAATCGGGTAAAGAATTCGTGATTTACAGTGATGCTTCAATGAACAGTCTGGGATGTGTTCTAATGCAGGAAGGCAAAGTTATAGCTTATGCCTCGAGACAATTAAAGCCTCATGAAAAGAACTATCCGACACATGATCTTGAATTAGCTGGGATTGTGTTTGCATTAAAAATTTGGCGCCATTATCTTTTCAGTGAGAAATGCCACGTGTTTTTAGATCATAAAAGTTTAAAGTATCTGATGACTCAGAAAGACTTGAATCTACGACAGAGAAGATGGCTAGAGCTGTTAAAAGATTATGAGCTTGTGATAGATTATCATCCGGGAAATGCTAATGTTGTTGCCGATGCTTTGAGTCAGAAATCACTGTTTGCATTCGTGCGATGAATGCTCATTTGGACCTGTCTGATGATGGTTCAGTTTTGGCGGAATTTAAAGCTAAACCGTTGTTCTTACAACAAATATGTGATGCTCAGAAAGTTGATAATGAAATGTTAGCGAAACGAGCTCAGTATGATTCGAACTCTTATTATGAATTTTGAGTTGATGATAATGATTGTTTGAGATTTTGAGATCGAATTTGTGTTCCGAGAAATCTAGAGTTGATTCAGTTAATTTTGAATGAAGCTCATAATAGTCATCTATCTATTCATCCGGGTAGTACAAAGATGTATCATGATTTGAAGCAACACTATTGGTGGTCTGGTATGAAAAGAGATATCTCTGGCTTTGTATCGAAATGCTTAGTCTGCCAGAAAGTCAAAAATGAACATCAGGTTCCATCTGGTTTGCTACAACCAATTCTGATTCCCGAGTTGAAATGGAATAGAGTGACGATGAACTTTCTTTCTGGATTGCCATTGACTCGGAGAAAGAAAGATGCAATTTGGGTTGTAGTTGATCGATTGACGAAATCTGCCCATTTTATTCCGGTACGATCTGATTACTCCCTAGATAAGTTTGCTGAGCTTTACATTTCTGATATTGTGAGATTGCACGGAGTGCCATTGTCTATTGTGTCTGACAGAGATCCGAGGTTTACATCACGATTCTGGAAGAAATTGCAAGAAGCTTTAGGTACAAAATTGCATTTCAGTACAACTTTTCACCCGCAAACGGATGGTCAGTCCGAATGGATTATTCAGATTCTTGAGGATATGTTGAGATGTTGCATCCTTGAGTTTAATGGTATATGGGAGCAGTAGTTGCCATTGATTGAATTTGCGTATAATAACAGTTTTCAGTCGAGTATCAAAATGGCACCCTATGAAGCTTTGTACGGACGTAAATGTCGGACACCTCTGTATTGGATTGAGCTCAGTGAAATTAAGATACACGAGGTTGACTTGATAAAAGACACTGAAAAGAAAGTGAAAGTAATCCGTAATAGTCAGAAAGTAGCGTCAGATCGTCAGAAATCTTATGCGAACTTGAAATGAAAAGACATCGAGTTTGAGATCGGTGACAAAGTATTTTTAAAAGTATCTCTATGGAAGAAAGTACTCTGATTCGGACGTAAAGGTAAATTGAGTCCGAGATTCATCGGGTCGTATGAGATCATTGAACGAATTGGACCTGTTGCATATCGATTGTTGTTGCCACCAGAATTAGAAAAGATTCACAATGTATTTCACGTGTCAATGCTTCGTCGATACAGATCTGATCCATCACGATCCCTCCGTCTGAGATTGAAATCCGATCTGATATGACTTACGAGGAAGAACCAATCTGTATCTTAGCTCGCGAAGTGAAAGAATTAAGAAATAAGAAAATCTCATTAGTGAAAGTGTTATGGCATCAAAACGGGGTTGAAGAGGCTAAGTGGGAGCCTAAAGATACTATGAGACAACAATATCCGAATCTGTTTAACGGTAAGATTTTCGGGGACGAAAATCCTTAAGGGGGAGAATTGTAACAGTCCGATTTAGACCCTAGTCGGAATAGTGGTTTCGGGACCACAAATTCGAATTAGAAAAATATTTTAATATTATTTTCTGTGTCTGCATTATATGATAAAGCATGTGTGAAAGTTTCGTGAATTAATTTGTCCGTTTGCGTGTTTAATTTGATAAAAGGACTTAATTGTGAAAGATGCAAAATTAGCATGCTATATGTTAAAAGCACCTATGTGTCATGTCTTTATAAAGGTGAGGTACTTATAATGTAATTAGACTATTGTTAGTGGAGTATTCCATAAATGGCCATCCATTATAGGAATTTTATATGTTATCATTAATGGCAATGTAGTAAAATGATTAATAATGTTATTAAATGAAAACAAAACAAACATTTTGTCCATCTTTTTATGAACATAGCCGAATGTTCAAAGAAAAACAAGAAAGAAAACTAAGCTAGGTTTCAGCACTCATTTAGCATGATTCAAGATCGTCGAAGCTACTAAAGGCTCGGGGACCGTCAAGGATCGTCATCACACTACTCAATCCTAATTTTGGTACCTTTTGAAAGTGTAAATATAAAGTATGGCATGTATAGGCTAGTCACTTTGAATTATGTTTGTGATATGTACATAGCCATGTGATATGGCTAGTAAATGATATGTTATGAATAAGTAGATAAGCTATGTTATGTGTTTTGTTAATGGTTGAGCATGTGGTAATATTGATCTATGCTTTGGTGATGAAAAGTTGGTATAGTATTGATGGAGTGATGCCATAATGAATTGGTAAGTTTATGGGTGAATATTACTTAGATATACTTGTGATTTGGTTGAATTAAATGGCATATAATGTGTTGTGATGAAATGTACTTGAATGAGTTGAAAAGGATGACCATTTGGTATGTTTTTGGTTGCCAATTGTGTTTGGTATGATGCTTGTAGGTGCTTGTATGAATGACCCAAAGTGTGGGTGGCATTTTGGCCTTGCAAATGGCCTATATTTGCCCACACAGTTGAGCACACGGGCGTGTGGCTCGACCGTGTCCTTCGTGGTTGAATTTCAAAATAAGTTAGACTCGACCACGGGCTGGACACACGAGTGTGTGACTGGCCGTGTGGTGCAAGTCAGGCTTGACCACGGGTGAGGCACACGGGCGTGTCCATGGCCGTGTGGACAAGTCAGTATGTATGCCCTGTTTTGACATGGCTTAGACACACGGGCGTGTCTGAGGCTAGGGGAGGCACACGGCCTGCCCACACGGGCGTGTGACCTCTGTAACTTTGATAAATTTTTAAATTTCTGGGAATTTCCGTATGTGTTCGATTTAGTCTCGTCCCTATTCTTAAGCATGATTAGGGTCTCGTTGACCTATTTAAGGGACACTTTGATATGATTTGTCTAATTATGTTATGAAATGTTTGTAGAAGTTTCTGATTGTCCGGTAATGCCTCTTAACCCTAAACCGGTGATGGTTACGTGTTAAGGGTGTTACAATCACTACTCGATTCACAATGAACTCTTTTGGTTTGCAAATCACTGTCACATTTTTGAGCTTCGCAAATTTGTTGAAGGAATAACGGTCTAGCACTCAATTCGGCTAGGATCAAACAATTATCGGACAAAGTGAACCGTGTATTCATCGCTCTCAAAGAAAACAAAGTCTTTCTACTCAACTCATCTGCGACTACATTTGCCTTACCCGGGTGATAGTCAATCACTAGCTTATAATCCTTCAGTAACTTGAGCCATCTTCATTGCCGTAAGTTTAAATATTTCTGAGTCATCAAGTATTTTAAACTCTTATGATAAAAAAAGACATGACACTTCTCACCCGTATAAATGGTGTCTCCAAATTTTTAAAGCAAACACAATGGCGGCTAATTCCAAATCATGCGCAGGATAATTCTTCTCCTGCGGTTTCAATTGTCTCGAGGCATAAGCTATCACTTTTTTCCCTCTTGCTCAACACATATCCTAATCCATTCAGTGACGCGTCACTATAAATTACGAACTCTTTTCCCGGTTCAGGTTGCACTAAAACCAGCGCCTCAGTCAATAATGTTTTCAACTTCTCAGAGCTTTGCTGACATTTTTCTGACCATTCGAACTTAATATCCTTTTGCAACAGCTTAGTCATAGGAGTAGTAATCATCGAAAATCCTTTGACAAAACATCGGTGATAACTGGCTAAGCCCAAAAAGCTTCGAACCTCCGATACATTTCTCGGCGGTTTCCAATCAACAATTGCTGAAATCTTACTCGGATATACCCGAATACCATCTCCAGAAACAATGTCTCCCAAAAATCCAACTTCTCGGAGCCAAAACTCACTTTTGCTGAACTTAGCAAACAGTTTCTTATCTCTCAAGGTCTGCAACACAATTCTTAGATGTTCGGCATGCTCAGACTCATCCCGAGAATAAATCAAAATGTCATCAAAGAACACAACCACAAACTTATCTAAGTACGATCGAAAAAATCGATTCATCAAGTCCATAAAAATAGAAGGGGCATTAGTTAATCCAAGAGGCATAACAAGAAATTCATAATGCCCGTACCTTGTCCTGAAAGCAGTTTTCGGCACATCTGACTCTTTAACTCTCAACTGATAGTAGCCAGATCTCAAATCAATCTTCGAAAATATTGTTGCCCCTTTCAACTAATCAAACAAGTCATCAATTCTTGGTAAAGGATACTTGTTCTTTATAGTCACCTTGTTGAGATGTTGGTAATCAATACAAAGTCTCATAGATTCGTCTTTCTTCTTTACAAATAACACTGGAGCACCCCAGGGAGAAAAACTCGGTCTCGCAAAACCCTTATCTGTCAATTCTTGCAACTGATCTTTTAATTCTTCCAATTCAGTCGGAGCCATTCTATACGGAGCAATAGATATCGGCGAGGTCCCTAGTACTATGTCAATACCAAACTCAACTTCTCTAACCGGCGGTAACCCTGGCCGGTGGCAACCCTAGCAACTCTTCCGAAAATACATCTGGATATTCACAAACTACTAGTACTGATTCAATCTTTATTTCAGACACTCTTGTATTCAACACATAAGCTAGATAAGCTTCACAACCCTTTCTCACATATCTTTGGGCAGTCATTGAAGAAATCACAATAGGTAACTCACCCGACTCATCTGAATCAATTCGAAGAATTTCACCATTCTCACAATTCAATTCAATAATTTTCCGTCTACAATTCACTACAACATCATGCATTGTCAACCAATCCATTCCCAAAATGACATCAAACTCATCAAATGGTAACAACATTAGATCAGCCGAAAAACAGTGACATTGAATCATCAATGGACAATTCTTGCAAACTTTATCAACTAGCACATATTTGCCTAAGGGGTTTGACACTTTAATCACAAATTCAGTAAACTCAACAGGCAAGTTCTTACTAGCTACCAATTTCATGCAAGCATAAGAATCAGTCGATCCAGGATCAATCAATGCAATAACATTAGTATCATAGAGAGAAAAAGTACCAGTGATAACATCGGGAGATGTCACTTCTTCGTGAGCACGGATGGCATAGGCTCTAGCAGGTGCTCGAGCTTAGGATCTCACAGCTGTATCTTTCGTCACACATTTACTACTAGCTCCATTTCTGGTATTTCTCGGTGTTCTACCCCTATTAGTAGTATTACTCGGCCTCGCACTCTAAAATTTTTCTTTCTCAGCCATTTCAGGACAGTCTCGGATAAAATGCCCTTGAGAACCACACTTAAAGCAAGCCCAATCATTCATTCTACACTTGCCGGGATTATAACACCCCTTACCTGTGTTGACGCTGAAACAGGGTGCGAGGCGTTACCTAACTTAAACAAATACTAACATACATTTCCAGGTCATAAAAGTTCGTTCAAATTTAAAACTTTTCAAACTTTGTCTTAAAATATCTAATATGAGCCTACGAGGCCCAAAACACACTTTAGAAACGGTTCAGGACCAAACCGAGTTCTTTAGAAAACTTTGGAAAATGTCACTAAAAACAAGGGCACATGCCCGTATGGAAGGGTGACACTCTCGTGTGATCTCATAACATGGTCATGTTGAAGGACAGTGTAACTCGCACGGCCTAAGCATATAGGGACATGCCCGTGTCCCTTGCCCGTATGGATTTATTTCTCAATTCAAACCTACAGGGGTTTTCACACGGCCTGGCACACACCCGTGCCCATGGCCCGTGTCCCTCACACGGCCATGACACGTCTGTGTCTCAGCCCGTGTGTTAAAACATTGACATTCTGTTTCTTACATCAGCAACATTTTAGGGTCACACGGCCAAGGAACACACCCGTGTGCTCGGCCGTGTGGCTAATTTAATTTCGCATTTAAGGTGCATACTTCACACGGCCTGGGCACATGCCCATGTACAATGGTCGTGTCTTCTACACGATTGAGACACACAGCCCTGCCTCAGCCTGTGTGGTTACTACTGGGCATTCTGTTTTACCAAATTAAGGTGCAGAGGACACATGACCAGACTACACGCCTACGGGGCAGACCGTGTGTCACACACGGCCTAGACACACGCCCGTGTGGACAAAAACAAGGCTATTTACCAAGCCCTTTTGCCACCCATACTTGCACCAACATATGCCACAACCAAGACATACACACATTAATACCACTACACTCCATTCACATGCAAAACTTATCACATACTTCACCATGCAAATTGCACATTCATGAAAAACATCATCATTTACATATATCAATAACAAGTATTAGCCATCATCCATGGCCTTATACAAGATGAATCAATCTTCAAGTCAAGCCAACACATTTGGCCAAAACAATATGACACTTGACAAAAGACCAAGTCCCTATACATGCCATACTCAAAATAATAAATCTAACTATACCAAATGTTTAAATTGATAGTGTGATCGAGCCTCCGACGTCCTTTGATCCCCA
The DNA here is from genome assembly GCA_025698515.1 of Gossypium sturtianum. NCBI lineage: Eukaryota > Viridiplantae > Streptophyta > Magnoliopsida > Malvales > Malvaceae > Gossypium > Gossypium sturtianum. The sequence goes on from CM046950.1 coordinate 105,637,879, forward strand.
AGCTAGCTTGGCAATACTATAAGAAAATGGAAAGGAAAGGGAGTAAGCACAAAGCTTAGTAAGTTGCATGTAAATAAGTAACAACATCAACCATGCCTCTTTAAACACATAGCATATTATAAACCAGCACAACGTTCTTGATTTAACAAGGGTAGATTTACTACATATTTACACATCACAAGTATAAGCCAAAGATTACAAGATCATCCCGAAATCATTCTCATAGATAGAACTTACTCAATTTCATCCTTACCATTAAGGCATCATAACTAAGCTCATATCTCATTAGTTTCGAGTAAGAACCTGTACCACTCACAACATGATCATATCCTTTCATATCTTTATCTTAAGCTTTATATAATCCGTGGAACCATTTGGAATACTAAAGGATATCCAATAAGCCTCACACAATAGGGTAAAATGCCGATGCCATGTCCCAGGCATGGTCTTACACTAGCACACATATCACCCAAATGTCATGGCATGGATATCCAATCTATTCCTAAGGTTCAACCGGGAGTTTTTACTACATCAATTCTCATCATACAAATTCACAACAATAATCATACACTTTATGCCATACTAATTGTTCAATACATAATAACAATAAAGTTTTATTATTTACGTACAATTTACCTCGGTATACAAAATATGGGCGACTAGTTTGATTTAGTCCAATAGCTTGGTTTTCACCCGGTCTAGGTCCGGACTCTGTTTTTCTTGATCTATAATGACAAATTCACTTATTTAATCACTACATTAATCAAAACAATCCAAAATTCCTACTTTGGCAAAATTACCATTTTGCCCTTAGACTTTCACATAATTACGATTTTGCCCCTAGGCTCGTAAAATGATTTTAATCAAATTTCCTCCTTTATCATGCCTAGTCGAACCTTTATTACTCTTATAGCAACTCACAATTTCCAATTATTTCACACATTTACAACATATTTTATAAACTCCACAAAATGGCCCTTTTAGGTATTTTCATGAAAACCCATTTCACAAAAGTTGTTTATTTAACAACCAATATTGATTTTCTTCCATAAAATTTCAGAAAACAACATTAATAGTCTCATGGAAAGACCCTATACTCTCAACCATTTTTCAAAATAGTCCCTCCATTAGCTAGCTTAAGCTACAAGGGTCACAAAATTACAAAAATCATCAAGAATGACCATCTAAAACACTTACTTGCAAGAGGGAAGTTTGGCTGAAACTTTAAGCTGTAAAAACCCCCCATTTTTGTTGTAATTTTTGGTGGTAAAGAGAAAGAATGAAAAGGATGAATCTTTCTTTTTATTTTATGATTATTTTATCAATTAAGTCACCAAAAATCTACCTAACATTTGACCAATTTCATGAATTAAAATTTCATGTGCAGCCACCACTTTTATTGGTCTATTTACTTAATAAGGACCTCTACTTTAGTGTTCCATAGCTATCTAACACCTTTAGCTTGTATAAAAAAAGTTTCGTACTTTATGCGATTTAGTCCTTTTTCAAAATTAAGCAAGTAATCACTAAAATTAATCCACCAAAATTTTCATGAACTCATATAATCATGCTATAGCACATAAAATAATATTAAAAATAATTTTTCTAGCCTCGGATTAGTGGTTTCGAAACCATTGTTCTGGCTAGCCCCAAAATCAGGCTATTACAATTCTCCCCCCTTAGGGATTTTCGTCCCCAGAAATCTTACCGTTATAAAGGTTTGGGTATTGATCTCTCATAGTGTCCTCGGGCTCCCATATAACATCCCGATTTAGGGCCTAGTCAAAATAGTGGTGCGAGACCCCAAATTCGAAGTAGTAAAATGAGTTTTGAGGTTTAAGATATGTTTGCATGATAGTATGAAAGTTTCATGTAGAAATTTTATGAAATTGTCATTGAATGGTCCATTAGGACTAAATTGCAAAAGTTGCAAAATATGAGGTTCTAGAAGCTTTTAGTATGAAATAGCTTTGGAATATTAATTGGAAGTCCTTAAATAGCAATTTTCCCAAATTATAATTTTTGGACAAAAATGGACATGAGTTAGAAATTTTGAAAGTTTAGTGAGAAGGGCATTTTGGTCATTTATCAATTAAATGATTAAAAAGGGAAAAAGATGACAAAAATCTTATTCATCTTCTTCCCCTTGTGTCGAAAATTAGAGAGACTCCATAGCTAGGGTTGTTCAATTTTTGAAGCTTGCTAGTAAGTGCATCCTAGCCCCGTTTTTAATATTCTTCGTATTTTTAGAGTCCTCGTAGCATGAATTAGCTATTTTTAGCTATAAGTTGAGCTAGAATTCATGTCCATAAATATACCCATGTATGACATGCATGTAAAATGATGTTTTATGGAAGATTATGAGAGTTTGATGTTAGATAAACATCTTTTCCTAAGTGAATTTCATGAAAAATGTTAGTATGGACTAATTTGTAATAGTTATGAAATTGGTCATAAATAATAGAAATAGTGGGAATTGATTGTTGCCATAGTTGAGCGTATGAATCAGCTAAGCATGAAGCTCGTGAAAGTTGAATAAAAATCACTTTACGAGCCTACGGGCAAAAGTGTAATTATGAGAAAGTTTAGAGGCAAAATGGTAATTTTGCCAAAGTATGAGTTATGAGTCAATTTAGTCAATATGAGTATTAAATGAGCTAAATTATTATTATAGATCAAGAAAAATGAAGCCCAGATCGAAACCGAGGCAAGAACAAAGTCGAGGACTAAATTGCATATCTACATACATTTTGTATATTGAGGTAAGTTTGTGTGATTTCTAAGCTTTATGATTAATATCATTGAATTGCTTAGTATGATGTTAAATATATTTTAATTCCATGAGATTGTTTAATGCTATGTTAAACAAAGAAATCAATGAGATTAAGCATGAGAAAGTTCTGATTGAAGTTGAATTACTTAGGATACTCGATCTATCACATGAGACAAGAAAGCCCGTATAAGACCAAGACAAGGCAAGGCATCGGCAATCAAGCAAGTTATCATGTAAGACCAAGAAAAGTCTTGGCATTGAAGAGTTATTATGAGATGAAGACCCATATAAGCCCAAGCCAAGGCATGGCATTGGTGAGTCTCCAAGCAAAGATGTCATGTAAGTCCAAGACAAGTCTTGGCATTGAAAAGCTATCATGAGATAGAGATCCTATGTGAGTCCAAGCCAAGGCATGGCATTGGTGAGTAATAAGGAAGATTTCACGTAAGTCCAAGCCAAGGCTCGGCATTGACCAATTCATGAGTAAAGATACCAAGTAATACCATTTCAAGACATGGCAATGGTAAGTTCCCAAGGGAACACACAAGGAAGACTTCGTGTAAGTCCATGTCAAGACATGGCATCGATACCAAGTTGAGAGATCCCATCTAAGACCATATCTAGGATATGGCTTTGGCATTGAGATATATGTGAGATGAGATTCAGTATCCTCGGTTGTTCATAGTAATTCATCGGGCAAAAGAGTAAAGAATAAATAAGAAAGTAAGAAAGTTAAGCAAGTAAAGCTATCATCAAAATATGCTAGTTAAAGTTAATTAAAAGTATTATTCATGTTATGAATGATGAAGTTAAGATTATGCTTACCATAGCAAAATATGCTAATCTATGTGATTAAGTGATACAGGTACCTTGTTTACCTTACAAGCATGAGACTAGTAAGTACCATGAGATATGTAAGAATTATTAAGAGTAAGTGAGCTCAAGCATATGAGTTCGGAAATGCCTTTATTTATGATGAATGAGTTATGTTAAGCAAATATGTTGCTATATGCACTACATGCAAACTTACTAAGCTAAATGCTTACGTCTTTAATTCTTTCTTTCCATGTAGTCCCGCCAAGCTAACTCGTGGATCATTGACGTCGGAGCTCGAAGCACACTATCAATCGCTATTTTGGTATAGCCAAGTTGTTTATATTAAGTATGGCATGTATAGGAAGCATTTCATTTTGAGTTATGTTTTAAGAAGAGCCAAAGTGTTGACTATCAAGTTTAGTATTCTTTTGTATATGGCTAAAGAGATTGGCCAATATTTGCCAAGTTTATTTATACCAATGTTGATGATTATACATCATTGTTCATGTTTTCATGTAGTACTTGAGTTGTTGAATAGGGTATTAAATTGATCTTGATTTCAGAGTGAAAAAAAAAAGGCTTGGTAGATAGCCTTCTAATCTCTCACAGGAGTAGAGACACGGGCGTGTGTCTAGACCGTATGGGAGGCACGGCTAGAACATGGGCGTGTGCCCAGGCCGTGTGAAGTTTTCACCTTGCACTTGGAATTTGAATCGCCACACGGTTGAAGCACACGGGCATGTGTATGGACCGTGTGGATAAGTCAAAATGCCAAGGTTTGGCACACGGGCTGGGGCCACGGGTGTGTCAAGGCCGTGTGAAATTAGTCAGTGTCGACCACGGGTGGAAGACACGGGCATGTCTTAGGGGTACACGGGCATGTCCCAAGTCACACGGGCGTGTGACCCCTATTTTAAGGAAAAAGTTTACAAAGTGAGCAAAAGTTTCTGGTTGAACTCCGAAAGTTTCCGAACATGATTTTAAGGCCTCGTAGGCTGGAAACACAGAAATTTATATACTTTTTCATGCCCCTTTTGACCCAAATTCATGCGGTTTTGAGTAAATTCTTGTCAGAAAATAATTAAATATTATAAAAAAATTAAATTGTGCTAAAAATATGAACATGATGAATTTTAATTAATTTTATAGTTAATTTTGATTTATTTTGACTATTTTAGACAGATTCGCACAAAGGACGAAAATTGGCTCGGCAAACACTGCTCGAAGAATAAACCCGAGAAGCAATTTGAAGTATCGAGGCGAATTTATTTCCAGCCCAAGATGGTCCAATTATGAATATTTAATCATAACATAATTAATTTTAATTTATTCCCAATTTAATTTGGGTTAAATAAATTAATCTTAATTAATTATGAAAAAGGCCCAGTTGAACCGCATCAGTTGAACCAAACCAGTTGAACCAAACCAGCCACTAATTGGGCAGCCCAAACCGTCCACATTGCTGGCCCAAATCAGATTATTAGCTGATTAACTAATCTTGCAAAGAAGCCCTTGAAGACCTTTCAAAATTGCATTCAAACCCCTCCAAAAATTATGGCTTTGTAGATTTGCCCCATGCTATTTTTTAGCAAAGTTGAATCCATCAACTTTGCCACATAGGTGGCCGGCCAAGGGAGGCCTCTTTTTCTATTGCTATTTGCTATTTTTAGCAGCCTTGATCAGCTATAAATACACCCCCTTGATGCTAATTCAAAACACACCTCAAGCATCCAACATTCTCTTCTATCACTTTCTCTCAATTTCCATTTTTTCCATTTTCCCTTTGTGTGTTCTTGTGCCGATTTATCCTCTTGGAAAAGAGGTATTTTTCCAGACATTTGGAGCAGCAATTGGAGTGTTCATAAGCCACCTTGATAGCCGATGCCAACGAAGAACGAAGAACGGAGCAATCAGTCAAGCCACGGAGAAACACCGGATTTGCTTCTTGTTCCCTATCTCTTTTAATTTTCGTTGTTGTTTTGACAAACATGTTTATGAATATTTATGCTTTTGGAATGATTAATTTAGTAAATTTAGCTTGAATTTAATTCGTGTTGGGTTGATTGCATTTCGTCCTATTAAATTATTAAAATTGAGTTTATACTGTTAAAAGGCCTCGATAAAATGCTTGATTAAGTAAAATCATGTTTAAGTTATCTAGCATTCTAATTGTTTAGATAGCTAATGAATTAATTATTTAAACGCATTGGAATTGTAATTAATGGACACAATACTTAATCTGTGCATGCTTAATTCTTCTAAGGCAGCTGAAGATTAAATTAGCATTTTATTTGGAGATACATATGCCTTGCATAACTTGCAAGATTTTTGTGATTAAGTGTTTCAAGGTAAAAATACTTTGTTAACTCACATGATCTTTTATATGCTTATTAGGTTGAATTAATCAGTTGAATTACATAGGAATATGTGAGAGATTGTTTAATTTAATAAGCATGTATGTGCAATAACATGTTTACTTTTAGAAGTCTGTTTAATCGATCGAATTTGCATAGAAATATGTACAAGAGATGAATGGATTTTTATTTGTAAGTATGTTCATAAGTTAGCAAATTACCGAGTTGCCATGTTTTAACAAGTATAAACACGATTTTAATAATTCTAAGGTAAGAAATGTGATTAATCCAACACAATTATATCTTCTTGATTAAAACCAGCATTTGAAATCGTGCACTAGAACTTTGTTTTATTTTATTTTACTTTGTTTTTTTTAGTTTTTAAATTTTTATTAAATCCAAATATTTTCCCTTCACCAAAGTGTTTAAAATCATTTTCATAAATAATTCTTTTTACAAAGATTCGTGGGTACGATAACTCGACATTTACTTGTCACTTTATTACTTGTTACGATTGTGTACACTTGCACATTTCAACTGCTCCAAGTTTTTGGCGCCGTTCTTGGGATCTGCTTTTTCAAAGCCATTATTTGTGAATTTGTTTTACATTTTGGTATTTATTTTCCGTATTGAAATTTTTAATTACTCAATTTTTCTGTGATTATTTTAGGTGTTTATGAGTATTGACCAGATTATTGAATTACTCCTGTGGACCCCCGAATAGAACGAACCTTTCGACAACGAAGAAGACAAGCAAACCAGAGAAGGACCAAAGAGATGAACTTCGAGAATATGAACCAAGGAAACGGAGCAAACCCTGCTCAGAATCCTATCCTTATTGCTGATGATGGGGATAGAGCCTTAAGACAATATGCCGTGCCAGTATTTAACGATCTTAATCTGGGTATTAGGAGACCCAAAATTGAGGCACAACAATTGAGTGGCTTGACCATGTTCCGGATGCTTGAGACGGTGGGCGATTCGATGGAATGCCTCATCAAGATCCTCATCTTCACTTAAGACTATTTATGAAAGTGAGCGATTCTTTCAAGTTAGCCGGAGTTTTCGAAGATGCCTTACGATTAAAGTTGTTCCCATATTCGTTAAGGGATAGAGCTCGTGCCTGGTTGAATTCATTGCCACCGAACTCTATTTCTACATGGAAAGAGTTAGCCGAGAGATTCCTCATGAAGTATTTTTCGCCAAGTAAGAATGCTAAGCTGAGGAACGAGATCACTGCTTTCCACCAAATGGATGACGAGTCCTTGTATGAGGCATGGGAAAGATTTAAAGAGTTGTTACGAAAATGCCCTCATCATGGAATCCCTCATTGCATTCAACTTGAGACATTCTATAATGGTCTCAACGCCCACACAAGGATGGTAGTGGACGCCTCTGCTAATGGTGCTCTCCTTTCTAAGTCTTATAATGAGGCTTATGAAATTATTGAGAGGATTGCCAGCAACAATTATCAATGGCCAACCAGTCGAGCAGCGTCAGGAAGACGAGTCGCTGGAATTCATGAAGTAGACGCTCTTACCTCACTCGCATCTCATGTATCATCGATATCCTCAATGCTTAAAAATCTTACTGCTAATGGGTTAATAGTTTTACAGCACAACCGCCTAATCAATTTGAAAATATAGCCTGTGTTTACTATGGGGAGGGACATTTGTTAGAAGAATGTCCGTCGAACCCAGAATCTGTATACTACATGGGTAATCAGAACCAAAACCGAGGAAGGCAAGGTCTGCAATCAAATTTTTATAACCCATCGTGGAGGAACCACCCAAATTTCTCCTGGAGTAACCAAGGGGCTGGAACCAGTACCACTTACACTCAACCCAGACCAACCCAGTCGCCTAATTTTCCACAACAAGTTTAGAAACCAGTTCAAGCTGAGGCATCCAATAGCCTGGAGAGTTTGCTAAAGACATACATTGCAAAGAATGATGCATTGATCCAGAGCCAAGCAGCTACATTGAAGAATTTGGAGAATCAAGTGGGCCAACTTGCAACTGAACTTAGAAACCGACCACAGGGTACCTTACCCAATGATATGGAAAATCTGAGAAATCAGGGAAAGGAGCATTGCAAATCGTTGACATTGAGGAGCGAAAAGATAGTAGAGCCCAACACTGTCAAAGTTGAAAAGGAGCAAGCTGATGCTCAAGAAGAAGTTCAACCAAGTGTTAAAACCCCAGTTTCACCAGAACCAAAATCTGCAAAACCATGCAAAGTAACCTCAGGACCAGTCAATTCTGATCAACCAACAACTTCATTAGATGCAGTATTACACGCCAAAGGCGAATCAACGAGAATCGATTCGATAATGAAACCACCACCACCCTACCTCAAAGACTTGAAGGTCAGGCGGAGATTCAATTCAAGAAGTTCCTTGACGTACTCAAGCAACTTCACATTAACATTCCGTTGGTCGAAGCACTTGAGCAAATGCCGAACTACGTCAAGTTTATGAAAGATATCTTATCTAAGAAATGAAGGCTTGGAGAATTTGAGATGGTAGCTCTAACGAAGGAATGTAGTGCATACCTTCAGAACAAACTACCCCCAAAATTGAAGGATCCTGGATGTTTCACCATACCATGCAATATTGGATCAACATATTGTGGTAAAGCATTATGTGACTTAGGCGCAAGTATCAACTTGATGCCTATGTCAATATTTAGGAAGTTGGGGATAGGAGAAGTTAGACCAACTACGGTTACCCTTCAACTAGCAGATCGATCATTAGCGCATCCAGAAGGAAAAATCGAGGACGTATTGGTACGTGTAGATAAATTTATCTTCCCTGCTAACTTTTTAATTCTAGACTTTGAAGCAGTCAAAGAAGTGCCAATTATCCAGAAGACCATTCTTAGCAATGGAAGGACCCTTATTGATGTGCAAAGGGCGAGCTAACTATGCGTGTTCGGGATGGTCGTAACATTTAATGTTTTTAAGTCAATGCGATTTCGACACAATGGATGATTGTTCTGCGAAGAGCGATTTAGAGGAATTAATAGTAGAGAAGGAACTTAATCGTGTTGAGGATCCACTGGAAAGAATTTTGACATCAGATCCCCCAAATGATGAAGAGGAGGATGAATACTTAGCTTTGCTAGAAGCTAATCAAAAGGGATTTAATCCGCAATCCCATTTTGAATCTTTGGAATTAGAGAAAAGAGATTACAGCCAGCCAAATGCATCAATCGAGGAGCCACCTAAGTTAGAACTCAAGGTATTAGCTTTACACTTAAAATACGTTTATTTAGGTAACGCTTCTACTCTGCCTGTGATTGTTTCAGCAGAATTAACTACTGAATAAGAAGAGAAACTTATCATAGTTTTGAAACAATTCAAGAAGGCTATTGGATGGACCATAGCCGATATTCGCGGTATTAGCCCATCTGTATGCATGCACAAGATCATATTAGAAGATGGCGAGAGAGTAACGATTGATGGACAACGGAGACTGAACCCCATCATGAAAGATGTAGTGAAAAAGGAAATTATCAAGTGGTTGGATGCGGGTATAATTTACCCCATCTCAGACAGTTTATAGGTGAGTCTAGTCCAGTGCGTGCCGAAGAAAGGAGGTATCACGGTCGTGGAGAACGAGAACAACGAGTTGATACCAACGAGGACGATTCACGGATGGAGAATCAGACGATTATCGAAAGTCGAACAAGGCGACTAGGAAAGATCGGTTTCTCTATCGTTCTTGGACCAGATCTTTGGATAGACTCGCAGATTTCGAGATTACTACTCACGTTTTCTCGACGGATACTCGTGGTATAATCGATTACGATAGCACCTAAGATCAACACAAAACAACATTCACCTGCTCGTACGGTACATTTGCATTTAGACGAATGCCATTTGGTTTATGTAATGCACCTGCTACATTTCAAAGATGTATGATGTCTATTTTTACTAACATGGTTGAGAAGTATTTGGAAGTTTTCATGGACGATTTCTCGGTATTCGGAGATACTTACGATGATTGCTTAGCCAATCTAGCTAAGGTTCTGAGGCGATGTGAAGAAACGAATCTTGTACTCAACTGGGAAAAGTGCCATTTTATGGTACGAAAAGGAATTTTTCTAGGCCATCAGATAACGAGACATGGGATCGAGGTGGATAAAGGAAAAGAAGACGTTATCGAGAAACTCCCACCTCCAACATCTGTAAAAGGTGTTAGGAGCTTTTTGGGCCACGCCGGTTTCTATCGAAGATTTATCAAGGACTTCTCCAAAGTGGCTAAACCTTTATGCAAGCTATTGGAGAAAGACTTGGTATTCAAGTTTGATGAGGAATGTTTAAAAGCCTCAATGATCTGAAGAGTCATTTAATCACGGCACCCATCATCGTCACACAAGACTGGGATTCGCCATTCATATTGATGTGTGATGCAATTGACTTCGCCATTGGAGCTTTCATGGGCCAGCGAAGGAACAAAGTTTTTCATCCCATCTACTACGCAAGTAGAACTCTAACCGGAGCTCAACTGAACTATACGGTAATAGAAAAAGAGTTACTTGCTACTGTGTTTGCCTTCGACAAGTTTTGATCTTATCTTGTAGGTACCAAAGTGATTGTCTATACGGACCACTCCGTAATTAAGTACTTATTAGCCAAGAAAGATGCTAAATCGAGATTGATCCGGTGGGTGCTTCTACTTCAAGAGTTCGATCTAGAAATTCAAGATCGAAGGGGAGTAGAAAACCAAGTAGCAGATCACTTATCCAGATTAGAGCCACAAGAGGGAAATTCTCCACTTTTACCGATCCAAGAAACATTTCCAGATGAACACATATTGAAGGTAAATCATGTCCATGATATTCCATGGTTTGCTGATTTTGCTAACTATTTAGCTTGTGGTTTGATGCCGATTGATAAAACGTGATCGAAAGGAAAAGTTTCTTCACGATGTGAAGTACTATTTCTGGGAAGAGCCATATTTGTTTAAAAAGTGTGCAGATCAGATGATTAGGAGATGTGTGACAGAAGATGAAATACCGAAGATTTTATACCACTGTCATTCAGCTCCAAGTGGGGGACACTTCAGAGGTACTCGTACAACGGCCAAAGTATTGCAAGCCGGATTCTTTTGGCCAACACTATTCAAGGATGCATACACTTACGTAAAGAATTGTGATCGATGTCAGAGTGTTGGAAATGTCACCAACAGAAATGAGATGCCTCGAACAAATATCATTGAGGTAGAATTGTTCGATGTTTGGGGTATTGACTTTCTTGGTCCTTTCCCTCCATCTTTTGGTCACAAATACATATTGGTAGCAGTAGATTATGTGTCCAAGTGGGTCGAGGCTGAAGCTTATCCGACGAACGATGCCAAGGTTGTGATGAAATTCATGCAGAAACATGTGTTCACAAGGTTCAGAACCCCAAGAGCTATTATCAGCGATGAAGGGACCCACTTTGTGAACAAATGGTTAAAATGGTTGCTAGATGAACATGGAGTGAAACACAAGGTTGCTATAGCTTACCATCCGCAGACAAATGGGCAAGCTGAGCTAGCAAATAAGGAGATCAAAGGCATACTTGAGAAGATAGTTTGCCCGAACCGACGAGATTGGTCCAAGAGACTAGATGATGCTTTATGGGCTTACAGAACAGCATACAAGACACCCTTAGGAATGTCACCCTACAGGTTGGTCTTTGGGAAAGCATGTCATCTACCTCTGGAGTTACAGCATAGAGCTTACTGGGCTCTTCGACAACTCAATTTGGATCTCAAGCTTGCTAAAGAGAAACGAATGCTCCAACTCAACGAGCTAGAGGAATTTTGAATGTTCTCATATGAAAATGCCAAATTACTCAAAGAAAGACTCAAGAAATGGCATGACAAGCATATCCGAGTTCGAGAGTTTGAAGCAGGTCAGCAAGTCTTATTATTTAATTCCAAATTGAAGTTCTTTCCAGGTAAGTTAAAATCACGTTGGTCCGGTCCATTTACGATTCATCGTGTCTATCCATACGGAGTTGTTGAACTCCAAGGTAAGGGAGGTAATTTTCGAGTCAATGCTCAGCGTTTGAAACACTACTACGGAGAAAAACATGAACGGGATAAAATCTCGTTCAGTTTATCTGATCCTTAGATTTTCTTGCTTTCAATAAATTATTTAGGGTATATTTTCGAGTTTATTATGTTCAAATAAATTCTGTCTAGGAGATTGGAACTTAAGCGGGACCGCTTGTGACCCTCCAATCTTTCCCGGAATTGATTTTTACATAATTTTCCAAAAATTAGCCCCTAAATGACAAAATAAATTCTTGGTTGTTCAAATAAAAAGGTCAATTTTGACCCAAGTCTTAAATTGCAACTCAATTTCAAATTTTCATTAAGTCTAGGGACTTAATTGAATTATTTTCAAAATTTGGTTGCTATTTTCGTAAATAATTAAAACTAGGTGCCTCTCTTTGTAAATATTTTTAAAAAGGCATCTAGAATAAATATTTTTATTTAATATCATACTTATAAATTATTGATAAACTTTAATATATAATTATATTCATTATAATTTATATATTAACTTTTATCAACTTAGCTTAGGATTAGAATTAATTTTATTTTATATTTATCTTGGCAATTTAATAGCAATTGATAATTTTATACATGTATATTTAATTATTAATTGTTGTTAATCTTGAGTAAATTTAGAATTGGACTCTTATTTTTAATTCTTTAATTGTTCTAAGAGTTCTACTCTAATTCATACTTCTCCTCTATAAATTGCACCTTTGTTCTCCCCATTTACTCATCATTCAAATCCCTATCACCAAAACACCAAAGTGCCGCAAGTCCCTAGCCACAAAGAACCATTCAACCACACACCCGCCTCAAAGACACGCCGCACGCCAGCGCCAAGAAATGCCTGTGTCGTGGCCTTCATGTCTGCTGCCTTCAGCCCGTGTGCTTGCTGCGCACCATCGCCCCACACACCCGACAAACCCGTGGCCTACCCGCCGCAAGGCCTTAGCGCCCACCGCCGCATGACCCCTCGCACCTTGCTTTGCCTTGCGTGCCTATGCGCACACTCCTCCTTCACCCAACCTAAGCCAAAAGCCTTCTTTAATTTCCATCTTTTGTTCATTAGTTATTTTATTTTCAGAGTTCTTAATTTTTACGAGGAAGGTGGTAAGAAATTTTTTTTTCCTTAAGTTTACTTTTTATTCAATTATTTAATTTTTCAATTTATTGAAATATTAGTAATTGTTATTAAATTTTCAAGAAACTATTTTTTTTTTCTTTCCATCTGATATTCAGGTTAATCATGTCTCGCAAAAGAACTCGTGCCTCCGCCCAAATCGATAAAACACAAAGCAAATTTCACTGTGAAGAAGCCGAAGTAAGATACGAAAGTATCTTCAAAAATCAACAGATGCATCCAGAGAAAGGCTTCACATTGAAGGAAAGCAACTACAGAGATTTTATGGCTCGTATTCGTCAAGTTGCTGAAGCCCTCAATTGGGAATTGTTTTGTGAAAAGAGACCAAGTGTGGATGAGGAAATAGTTTGTGAATTCTACGCGAACTTAACCTCAAGCGAATTGACTGAAGTTCCAGTCCGCGGAATCAAGGTACCAATAAATTCAAATGCTATTAATGAATTCTTTGAATTACCTGATTTCGACAACGACGAATATTCCTCTCTGTTGAGCAACATTAAGCCTGAAAAATCTACAAGAAATCCTCGAAGAACTCACGCCTTCGTGTTCTAAGTGGACTGTGTCAAAGCAAGGAATCCACACGTGTCGACGAGAGTATTTGACACAACTTGCGAAGGTATGGTTCTATTTCATTCGTTTCAGCCTTATGCCTAGTTCGCATGGGACTACAATCTCATTAGAGCGAATGGTCTTATTATATTCGATTCTAATTGGAAAGACCATTGATGTGGGAAAAATCATTCTGAGAGAAATGCGAAATTGTGCCATTAGACGCTCTGGCCCAGCCTATTTCCCCTTTACGATCACAATTTTGTGCTTAAAAGCAAAACTCCTAGTGGACGTAAAGAAAACAAAGTATAGTCAAGGCACAATCACCGATTGGGACCTTTACCGAGTAGCCGGAGATTCTGTTCTTGAACAACGAATTGAAGAGAGCGAGGATCCCGAAGAGGCAGAAGATGATCCCACAGAAATCCAGCCAGAGCAATCAACTGAAGTCCCTAATGAGGCAGAAGCAATGAAACCAGAAGCTGAACCTGATATCGAACCCTTAATGTTTGGAGCTCAACCGCCTAGCCCAGATCTTCGTGATGAGCTGTTAAAGCTGATGGACTTAATGCAACACATGCAATGGCAGCAACAAGCCTACTGGAGATATGCAAAAATAAGAGATGACTCGATGAGGAGTGCCCTAAAGAAAATTTATAATGACCCATTTATTTTTGTGCCTGAGTTTCCAGATTTCATATTTGAACCATAGGTGTCATCATCAAAGAGGGAGCAAGGCGATTCATGCAAAGATAATACTAATGGAGCAAAAGATGATTCAAATTTGGAAGGGTCGGTGAACAAATAAAAAAAGGGGAGGACTTCAACTTTCGTTTATTTCTTTCTTAAGTTTTTTTAGGATTAGGTTAATTAGGAATTTTTATTTTTGCACAATAAAATAAGAGATAGGAATCATGAATAAAATCTGAACAAGTCACAAAGGCTAAAGTGTGGCAATATATATATACATGTCTAGGATTAGATTTTAGAAAGAGCCTGGTACTTAAGCAGTCAATTTGACTCACCTCCTCTTTTCTAATTATCCTACCTGGTGTATAGTATCTATTCACTTTAAACAATAAGGACATTGTTCACTTTAAGTGGGGGGGACTGAAAATTTGAATTGATTCCACTCAGAATAAAATTTTCTTTTAATTATGATTAGGATATATTTTGTTCAATAATTTGAAATTTTGTTAAGTATGTTTAACTTCAGTATTAATAAAGTTCTTTTATTTCAATAATTTATTATGTTAGCTTAATAAAGATATGAATGTATTTTTAATAAAGCATGTAAATTCGTACCATAAAATTTTTAATTCCCTACGAAAAAATTAGGCATGCATGAAAGTTTAAGTCTTTAGAATTGACTTAGTAATTTCTTGAGGCGAAATCCTAGGAAGCATGGAATGTTGAAAATGATTTAGGCAACTGTTGTTTGGACCGTTTGAGCCTTTCAAGCCGACCCTGATAAAATTATCCTTTGGAACCCAAATTTGAAACTATATGGCCTAATTTTATTTGGACCTATGCAATATTTAGCCATCAATTTTCTCTTCATTACTTCTAAATTTGTCCCAAACACTAGACTCAGTACTATTCAGAAGATCATTTGAAAATAAGTTTGGGGGAGTTGAAAAGGAGTACCAATTGCTCGAAAAAATTGTAGTACATGAAGCAAGTGCTCGAATGTGAGCTTGAAAAATAAAATTTAAAAAAAAAACATGTACTCGAAATAAATGGTCGAAAGAGCAAAAGTCGGTGTATCAAGGGTGGGAATTCTGAAGGTTCGATTTTAAGCTGAGTCTAGGGTTTTTAAGCCAAAAATTTTTCTATCTTGTACCTACCCTTAAGCCCAGCCACGTTACAACCGTATTAAAGACCTATTGATTCAAAATTCCAATGTTACCTACATTAGTGGAGAGAAATTGCTCTGTTCAACATATGAAGACAATAGTTAAGCTTAATGATTGCAGTTTACTTTTTGAATAAGGAATTAAAATCAAATTGGTAGCGAGGAACATGTCTTTATTAAGAAAAATTTAAGTCTAATTTTGCTAGTATTGTAACAACCCAAACCCGGCCCAAACACTACGACCGAATTTGATTTGTTACCGAGTAAAACCTTGTGAACACCATTTCGAAAAACAATAAATTTTCATTGAAAATCCCTCGTTTTCGGTTGTCTTGTCAAAGCTACCCTTAGGTTTAATTTGGAATTTTAATTAAGTCTAATTGTTATACTGGCTTTCAAGTGTGCCGATGGCACGAATAAACTTTTTCGTGTTACTAAAGAAAACATGTGATTTAATTCAATTTAATAGTATAGTCTAAGCAAATATCCAACGTAAAAGAAAATAACACAAATATAGTTTATGGAGGCCTTATTACAACCAAAGGAAAAAAAAAGCAAATATCAAGTTCTATAAATTTAAAACCACTGCATGGCCACCTCGAGTTCAACCGGCTCCTCAACCGCCATCTACGAGTCACCTGAAAAATGTTAAAGGAGAAGGTGAGTCACCAAGACTCAGTATGTAACCCTTCCCCCATTTGAAAACAACGTTTCATACACAACATATAACAGTCAATATGCAGAGTATCGTGTACCCATCCTAGCCAACCAAACACCTTTGTCTACCCCATGTGGTACCAAACCACTGGTGACCGTAGTCACGATGTGTTACCAAAACACTGGTGGTGCCAAACCACTGGTGACATATAGTCACAATGTGCTACCAAAGCACTGGTGTCCGTAGACACAAATCGGGTGATGGGGCCAACCCATCGTGTGATACCAAATCACTGGCAGACGATCCCATATCTCAAGTGGGGCCAACCCACGGTGGTGTGTAACCACGGGGACAAGACGCTATGAGGTACCAAACCTCTGGAGGTACCAAACCTCTGTGACATATAGTCACAATGTGCTACCAAAGCACCGGTGCTCGTCAAAGACGATATCACCGCCCCCTCCTCTCATCAACCCATGTCAAGCGCTAACAACGTAACATACATATATCACATGTATCAAATAATCCATGCTTCCCAAAAGCATTATTATCAATCTCATACAAATAGAGACTTACCGGTATCCTCGCTTGTACCATTAAGGCACTAATGCCATATCTACATAGAGCAGATTTACACATAACATACACTTATTACACTTTATTAACTATTATAAGTGTGTATGTACACACCTGTCACCCACGAATAACCTAAATCCCGGATGAAGAAGTCGGCCACCTTAGATCCACTAGCCCCTATATTCGGCCAAACATGGGAGTTAGTACTATGGCCTATTCGGCCAAACCGAATATTAAAAGGGTTCTCTTTTTGAACCCTAATCCTTACCCGAGTGTCTTTGAACCCAAATCACTATACTCTGAATGATTTTACTTCCAAAATCGGCAACTATTAGTAGCCACTTAATAGCCTTTGGCTTTTCCTTAATCATTTGAAGAATAATCTTTTATAAGTAAGCACTTACCACCACTTACCCAAAACCGATTGTCAGAGAATGCAAGATCTGATCTCACTGCTTTGAGATCCCGAAGTGCCTATCATTGATTCACACTTTGGTTAGAACCCTTGCTACTGATTGCAGAAATCGGCACCTCTCATTGTAAAAGAAATCGACGAGAAAAAGAAAGAAAAGGGAGGATGGACATTCGGCCAAGATCACTTACCACCTCCTCAACCGATTGAAGGAGAGTCTAGAGGAGATTATTCACGCTTGCTATTCGGCCAAGATGCTACCAAAAGAGAAAGAGAATTTTCGGCACTTCCAATGGTATATTCGGCCAGAGAGAGTTAATAGGGAAGAAAAGAAGTTTCGGCTAAAGAGCTTGAAAGAACAAATAAAAGAGCACAAGGGAGAGGGGTTAGGGTTTTTCGGCAACTAGCAAAATTGAAGAAAAGAAAAGAATGGTGCTAGGTTGCTCCTTTTATAGACATTCGGCACCCCTAGTAGCATTGCCGTCCACTCCTCTCATGAGGAGTCCAAATTTCGGCCAACTCCTTGTTTCTCTCTTGGCCACTAATTTGAAATAATTCAAATCACTTTGAATTAATAAAAATAATCTCCTAATATCCCATCCATTATCCTTGAATATCTTCTCCTAATTACTATAAATAAAACTCTTCTATTATCCTCTAATATTTACACCTAATAAAAGAGTTTGAAGGGAGAAAAACTCTCCCCCCTTGTGCCGTCCAAAAAAAAGAACTAAAAAGGGATTTCCGTGACTCGAACACAAGCTCTCCCTTGCTCCTGGGTGGCGTCACATGTAGCTCTTAAGTGGGCTTCTTTTTGCCACTTTACCAAGGGCTTTTTAGTGTTAAATTACCCATATTTATTCTTATAACACCACTTACCAAGGCTTCCTTCTTTTAAAATAAAAAAACGAAATTTCCTACCAAATCGAGCCAACACAAAGCCTTAAATTGATCAATATTATTCCATAAATAATGACTCAGCAGTTCATACATAAGAAAAATAATTTATTTCCAAATAGCCCCGTTCTTGGGATGTTACAGTTCTACCCCCCTTAGAATAAATTTCGTCCTCGAAATTCCTTGATCAAAAGAGATGGGGGTATTGCTGCCGCAACACCTCCTCGGGCTCCCACGTAGCTTCTTCCACTCCGTGGTTCCGCCATAGCACTTTTACTAAAGGCACTGCCTTCCTACGTAGAACTTTCACATCTCGGTCTACAATCTGAACCGGTTCTTCCTCAAAAGATAAATCCGTGTTCACCTCAATCTCTGCTACTGGCACAACGTGCGAAGGATCTGACCGATACCGTCTCAAAGATTGATACATGGAATACGCCATGAATCGACTCGATTCTGCAGGCGGCACTCTAGCCGATAAGCCACTTTGGTCCTACTCGCTTCACAACGATATATGGGCCAATGAACCTTGGGCTCGACTTCCTTTTCGCCCAAATCTCAACACCTTTTTCCAAGGCGACACTTTCAGAAAGACCTTGTCCCCCACAGCATACTCCACTTCCTTGCGTTTGAGATCGGCATAAGACTTTTGCCTATCCGGCTTCCTTGAGACGAGTCCGAATCACCTTGACTTTGTCTTCCGTCTCGGTTACCGCTTCGGACCCGAACTTGTCTTTCTCCCAACTCCGTCCCAAAGATGTAGGAGTACGACACTTTCGTCCATATAGGGCCTCGTATGGAGCCATTTGAATACTCGCTGATAACTATTGTTATAGGCGAATTCCGCTAGTGGTAGGTACTCCTCCCAACTACCACTAAAATCCAAGACACGACCTCTTAACATGTCTTCTAAAATCAGATCACCCTTTCCGATCAGTCCGTCGATCGTGGATGGAAAGCGCATCTTGAAATCTAACAACTGTACCCAAAGCTTGATGCAACGCTTTCCAAAACCTTGACGTGAATCGGGATCCCTATCCGAGATAATCGACATCGCACGCCATGCAACCTCACTATTTCACCCACATATAGCTTCGCTTAGCTTCGGAGTGAGTAATCCACTCACCGCATGAAGTGAGTGATTTAGTCAAAGCGATCCACAATTACCCAAATCTGCGTCCTTCTTGGTGGGCGTAAGGGGTAGCCACTAACAAAATCCATGGTGATCCTCTCCCATTTCCATTGAGGAATCTTTATCGGTTGAAGTAGTCCCGATGGTGACCGATGTTCGCCTTAACCCGCTGACACGCGTCGACACTTCCTACGAACTCCGTTATCTCACGCTTCAACCTGTGCCACTGTAATCAAGCTTTCGCAAATCTCCATACATCTTGCTTCCCCGGGATGCATAGCGTATGGGGGCTGCTATGTGCATCTTGGAGAATTTTACGCCTTAATTCAGTATCCTTTGGCATACATACTGCCCTTGAAAACAAAGCGCTCCTTCACTAGACAGATCGTACCCTTCCAAACCACCGCCTTGAACTTGTACCTCTTAGAGCTCAAGCCTTCATCCACTAACCGCTTTTCTTTAATCTCCTCAATCCAAGTCGGCTTTACTCAAGTTACGCCAAAAGACTCCCATCATCATACTGAGACTTAACCGAGCGAACATTGCTCTTAAGTCCGTCACCACCTTCCGGCTCAATGCGTCGGCTACCACATTAGCCTTACCGATGGTACTCGATTGAACAATCATAGTCCTTTAGTAGTTCAATCCACCGACGCTGCCTCTCGATTCGAGATCCTTCGAGTCGAGATACCTCAAGCTTTTGTGATCCGTGTAGACCATCGACTTCTCTCCATACAGTAATGTCTCCATATCTTCAGCAAAAAGACGCCATCCGCTAACTCCAAGTCGTGCGTTGGGTAGTTAACCTCATGCGATCTTAACGGACGGGATGCATAGGCTACTACCTTCCCATCTCGCATCAACACACATCCCAAACCGGGTGTGAGATGCATCACAATAAATCGTGAATAACTTTCCCGCTTCAGTCGTACCAAAACCGAGCTTCCGTCAAAATCTTCCTTAACTTATCAAAGCTTTCTTGCTCGCTTCTCCGTCCATACAAATGGGACACCTTTCCTTAGCAACTTAGTTAACGGCGCCGCTATTAGAGAGAATCCTTCCACGAATCTCCGATAGTATCCAAATAAACCTAAAAACTTCTCGTATTTCACCACCGTCCTAGGTGGTTTCCACTCCAATACAGCTTCAATCTTGCGAGGGGTCTACCCTAATTCCTTCACCGACACTACATGACCTAAGAAAGCCACCTCCTAAGCCAAAATTCACACTTACCGAATTTGGCATATAATCGCTTCCCCTTAATACTTGCGTAACTATCCGTAGATGCTTGTCATGCTCCTCTTCTCGTCTTTGAATAAACCAAGATGTCGCCTATAAACACCACGACGAAACCGGTCCAAGTCTTCTTGGAATACTCTATTCATCGTGTCCATGAATGCCGCCGCGCATTAGTCAACCCAAATGGCATCACCAAGAACTCGAATGCCCATACCGAGTTCGAATGCCGCTTTGTGAACATCACCTCCTTCACCCTTAATTGGTGATAACTCGACCTAAGGTCTATCTTCAAAACACCGAGGCACCTTTCAGCTTGATCAAACAAGTCGCCAATCCGAGGCAACGGATACTTGTTCTTGATCGTTAACTTATTTAGGTCGACGATAGTCGATGCACATCCGCATAGAACCGCCCTTCTTCTTGACAAACAACACAGTGCTCCCCACGGAGATATACTTGGTCGTATAAACCCTCTATCCAAGAGCTCTTGAATTTGAGCCTTTAGCTCCACCAATTCCTTTGGTGCCATTCGGTATGGTGCTATGGACACAGTGCCGCCTGTGTAGCAAGTCTATACCGACTCGACTTCTCGATCCGGAGGCAAACCCTAAGTTCTTCCGGGAACACATCAAAGAAATTCCCAACCGTTCGGACCTTTTTAATTACTAACCCTTTAGCTTCCAAAGCACATATTTGAACCAGATACGCCTCACAACCCTTCTTGACCATCTTTTCACCTTCAAGGCGCTACTACATTGGATAGATAATTCCTTCGATCTCCTATCATAACCACTTCATCACCTTCATCGTCTTATGGACCATGCGCTTAGCCACAAGCAATCCAAACTCGCTTGGTACTTAACCAACCAATCCATACCAAGGATCAAATCGAACTCCCCAAACGGTAGTTCCATTAGATCACCACAAATACTAACCCTTGAAGTTCTAGGGGTACGCCTCTATAAAGTTTATCTACGACTACGGAGTGACCTAAGGGGCTAACTACATGTCATCTCCCTAGAAGCGGCTTTGAGTCTAGGTCCATAGTTCCTACCACACTACTAGCAATGTACGAGTGCGCCGAGCCCACATCAATCAATGCAACATAAGGAAAACCGAAAATTAGAAACGCACGGTTATAACATCCGGTGCGTCACCTTCTTCGCGACACCTCATTGCAGAAACTAAGCCGTGTGCCTAGCCTCTGTGTTGCTGAACCCCGCCTTGAGTTCCACGACCTCGGTTAGGACCGTTGTTTCCTCTACCATTACCACGACCCTCTCCGTGGTCCTACATTTCTATCCTCGAGCACGGCTTACGTCCTTCCGGTCGCTTCTTAGCTAGTTTTGGGGACAATCTCGACGCGATGCTCCAAAGATCCACACTCAAAGCATCCTTTATCACCGGTCCAACATCCTCCCCAATGGGTCTTTCCACACGATTGCACCGAGTCGGCCTCTCGATTAGCGATCGTGGGCCTTGTTTACTGATTGGGCCCACTTGGCCTAGCCTTTTCTCGAGCACTTCCGCTTGACCCACCGGCCCAAAACTTCTCTTCGATTGTTCTTACTATAGTTCTCGCCTCACGGCCTCCTTGATTCCTTCCGGCTACCTTAGCCTTTTCCACAAGAGACGAAAACTCACGAACTTGTCATGCGGGCAATTAGTAACCTCAAATCATCTCGAGTCCATCCTCAAAGCGGACACACAATACTCATGCTCGTGAGCCACGATGCCTCTCGCATATCTACTCACCTTAAAAATTCCGCCTCATATTCCGACACGGACTTAGTTCCTTGAACTAATCCCGAAAAAGCCTTTCTCTGGCGTCGGTGTAGCTAATGCCCACATACTTTTTCGATGGCGGTTCTCAAATACTCCCAAGTCAAATCATCGGTACAGTAGCCCCATCTCTGACCGTAAGCCACCACCGATATGCTTCATCCTTCGTGGCGACACCGCCCTTTCAACCTTCTCTTCCTCGGTCCAGTCAAGGTCATCCATGATCCTTTCAGTTGACTCTAGCCAATATTCCACAGACTGGGTGCCACTCGACACACCTCGGAATACCTCCGCTCCGTTAGATCGAGTCGCTCGGGACAGATTTTCGAGCTCCCACATTTCCACCAGCCCCACCACCATCTCCAAGACTCAGAATACGCCTTATGATACCGACTCGCCACCGAGTCCTCGCTCCGGCTCCTCTCTAAAAAGTAGGAGGTGGTGGTGGCAATGGTACCTCATTCTCCGAACCTTGTCCTCGACTGACGGGTTCGCACACCGTCATCCTACCCCTACCACGCCCACGGCGTCCACGTCCCTCTAGAACTCATTCTATCTACCGCGCTTTTAATCTGATTAAAAAAATTTTATGCGTTAGCATTTGTTTCACTTTATTACTCGCGAAGAAATTTTATGGATAAGGTTTAATCAGAGATTCTTTCGAGCAAACAATGTTTCAGTTTCCTATCCTAGTTCACACAAAGAAGTCCATGCATCCATTCCTTAATACTTTCCATACCTATTCACTCATCGGACATTTCGCCATTTCTAACCCAGGGGTATTTTCGTCCTTTTTCCTACAGGGGTATTTTCGAAATTTTCCAGAACCAAAATATGCTGCTGACGATTCCCAAGCTAAGTTTTTGACTATTTGTAAAATGGCTGAAATTTTTGGGCAAAAATCATTGAATCAATATTTTATGGGTCAGGGGCATTTTGGTAATTTTTACTCCTAAGGGTATTTCTGTAATTTTCCACAAGTCAAGTTTTCCGAGAAAAACATTGTATACCTAGTGTTCTAGGGTTTAAGAGAGTTATTGGACAAATTTTGGAAACATTAGGGCTTGTTATTCATTCCATTTTGAAAACAAGGCTAATTCCTTCTCGGTTTTAATCATTTTGTTTAGCCCATGACCGCGCCTTCCCCGGTCGTAGGTGAACCAAAGCTACGCACTGTGCGTAATTCAAGTGAAGAGGAGGTGGGTCACGCGGACCGCTTAAATACCAAGCTTTCACTAAACCTTTCTAGACATGCGCATGCAGGTTACCACACCACCGAGCCCTCTCGAGTTAGGGTGAACTGAAGCTACGCACTGTGTAGGATACTGCGAAGAGGAGGTGAGTCACGAGGACCGCTAAATACCAAGCTCTTCCTGATCCAATCCTAGACATGCGTCTGTGGGTTACCACACCCCAGCTCATTGACTAAGTCATAGGTTGGTTTAGTTCTTTAAGTCTTATGCATCGTTGTGTTTGAGTAATCTAGCCTTAGGGTCCAAGTCCTATAAATCTATCTACGCTTCCATGCTTCCTACCCTTCTACTGAATATAATTCACGTAAAGGTTTAGATGTACTTACAGGCGGATCGGTGCTGAGACTCGGGCCATGCTTTGCTAAAAACCCAAAAACAATTCAAAAGGCCTACTAAAACATTTTTGGGCCTTGGGCCCCACAATGAGCTTTGAACTGGGCTCGATACCAATTCAGAACAACCCAAACCCGGCCCAAACACTACGACCGAATTTGATTTGTTACCGAGTAAAACCTTGTGAACACCATTTCAAAAACAATAAATTTTCATTGAAAATCCTCGCTTTCGGTTGTCTTGTCAAAGCTACCCTTAGGTTTAATTTGGAATTTTAATTAAGTCTAATTGTTATACTAGCTTTCAAGTGTGCTGATATGGCACGAATAAACTTTTTTCGTGTTACTAAAGAAAACATGTGATTTAATTCAATTTAATAGTATAGTCTAAGCAAATATCCAACGTAAAAGAAAATAACACAAATATAGTTTATGGAGGCCTTATTACAACCAAAGGAAAAAAATAAGCAAATATCAAGTTCTATAAATTTAAAACCACCGCATGGCCACCTCGAGTTCAACCTGGCTCCTCAACCGCCATCTACGAGTCACCTGAAAAATGTTAAAGGAGAAGGTGAGTCACCAAGACTCGATATGTAACCCCTCCCCATTTGAAAACAACGTTTCATACACAACATATAACTTGATCAATATGCAGAGTATCGTGTACCCATCCTAGCCAACCAAACACCTTTGTCTACCCCATGTGGTACCAAACCACTTTGGTGACCGTAGTCACGATGTGTTACCAAAACACTGGTGGTGCCAAACCACTGGTGACATATAGTCACAATGTGCTACCAAAGCACTGGTGTCCGTGAGACACAAATCGGGTGATGGGGCCAACCCATCGTGTGATACCAAATCACCGCGCACGATCCCATATCTCAAGTGGGGCCAACCCACGGTGGTGTTAACCACGGGGACAAGACGCTATGAGGTACCAAACCTCTGAGGTACCAAACCTCCGTGACATATAGTCACAAGTGTGCTACCAAAGCACCGTGCTCGTCGAAGACGATATCACCGCCCCTCCTCTCATCAACCCATGTCAAGCGCTTAACAACAGAACATACATATATCACATGTATCAAATAATCCATGCTTCCCAAAAGCATTATTATCAATCTCATACAAATAGAGACTTACCGGTATCCTCGCTTGTACCATTAAGGCACTAATGCCATATCTACATAGAGCGATTTACACATAACATACACTTATTACACTTTATTAACTATTATAAGTGTGTATGTACACACCACACCCACGAATAACCCAAATCCCGGATGAAGAAGTCGCCACCTTAGATCCACTAGCCCCTATATTCGGCCAAACATGGGAGTTAGTACTATGGCCTATTCGGCCAAACCGAATATTAAAAAGGGTTCTCTTTTTGAACCCTAATCCTTACCCGAGTGTCTTTGAACCCAAATCACTATACTCAATGATTTTACTTCCTGAAATCGGCAACTATTAGTAGCCACTTAATAGCCTTTGGCTTTTCCTTAATCATTTGAAGAATAATCTTTTATAAGTAAGCACTTACCACCACTTACCCAAAACCGATTGTCGAGAATGCAAGATCTGATCTCACCGCTTTGAGATCCCGGTGCCTATCATTGATTCACACCGTTAGAACCCTTGCTACGATTGCCAAATCGGCACCTCTCCTTGTAAAAGAAATCGACGTAAAAAGAAAGAAAAGGGAGGATGGACATTCGGCCAAGATCACTTACCACCTCCTCAACCGATTGAAGGAGAGTCTAGAGGAGATTATTCCTGCTTGCTATTCGGCCAAGATGCTACCAAAAGAAAAGAGAATTTTGGCACTTCCAATGGTATATTCGGCGAGAGAGAGTTAATAGGGAAGAAAAGAAGTTTCAAGCTAAAGAGCTTGAAAGAACAAATAAAAGAGCACAAGGGAGAGGGGTTAGGGTTTTTCTAAGCAACTAGCAAAATTGAAGAAAAGAAAAGAATGGTGCTAGGTTGCTCCTTTTATAGACATTCGGCACCCCCTAGTAGCATTGCCGTCCACTCCTCTCATGAGGAGTCCAAATTTCTCGCCAACTCCTTGTTTCTCTCTTGGCCACTAATTTGAAATAATTCAAATCACTTTGAATTAATAAAAATAATCTCCTAATATCCCATCCATTATCCTTGAATATCTTCTCCTAATTACTATAAATAAAACTCTTCTATTATCCTCTAATATTTACACCTAATAAAAGAGTTTGAAGGGAGAAAAACTCTCCCCCCTTGTGCCGTCCAAAAAAAAGAACTAAAAAGGGATTTCCGTGACTCGAACACAAGCTCTCCCTTGCTCCTGGGTGGCGTCACATGTAGCTCTTAAGTGGGCTTCTTTTTGCCACTTTACCAAGGGCTTTTTAGTGTTAAATTACCCATATTTATTCTTATAACACCACTTACCAAGGCTTCCTTCTTTTAAAATAAAAAAACGAAATTTCCTACCAAATCGAGCCAACACAAAGCCTTAAATTGATCAATATTATTCCATAAATAATGACTCAGCAGTTCATACATAAGAAAAATAATTTATTTCCAAATAGCCCCGTTTTTGGGATGTTACAAGTATAATAATTTTTGGAGGTAATTTGAACGATATGAATGCTTAAGTAGCATAACTATCAAATTTCTTATTTTCGAGCATAAGTATATCAAATTCATAAATTTGAGAAAAAAAGTTGTTCTGGCGGAGTTTTTCAAAGGTGTTTCTGAGAAAATTCTTTCCAAATTTGTGCATTACTCGGGTCGAGCAATGAATTAAGTTTGGGGGTGTGGAAACACAGAAATTTATATACTTTTTCATGCATTTTTTGACCCAAATTCATGCAGTTTCGAGTAAATTCTTGTCGAAAAATAATTAAATATTATAAAATAATTAAATTGTGCTAAAAATATGAATATGATGAATTTTAATTAATTTTATAGTTAATTTTGATTTATTTTGACTATTTCAGACAGATTCGCACAAATGGCGAAAATTGGCTCGGCAGACACTGCTCGAAGAATAAACCCGAGAAGTAATTTGAAGTATCGAGGCGAATTTATTTCCAGCCCAAGACGGTCCAATTATGAATATTTAATCATAACATAATTAATTTTAATTTATTCCCAATTTAATTTGGGTTAAATAAATTAATCTTAATTAATTATGAAAAAGGCCCAGTTGAATCGCATCAGTTGAACCAAACCAGTTGAACCGAACCAGCCACTAATTGGGCAGCCCAAACCGTCCACATTGTTGGCCCAAATCAGCTTATTAGCTGATTAACTAAGCTTGCAAGGAAGCCCTTGAAGACCTTTCAAAATTGCATTCAAACCCCTCCAAAATTATGGCTTTGTAGATTTGCCCCATGCTATTTTTAGCAAAGTTGAATCCATCAACTTTGCCACATAGGTGGCCGACCAATGGAGGCCTCTTTTGTGGCTGCTATTTGATATTTTTAGCAGCCTTGATCAGCTATAAATACACCCCCTTGCTGCTCATTCAAAACACACCTCAAGCATCCAACATTCTCTTCTCTCACTTTCTCTCAATTTCCATTTTTTCCATTTTCCCTTTGTGTGTTCTTGTGCCGATTTATCCTCTTGGAAAAGAGGTATCTTTCCAGACATTTGGAGCAACAATTGGAGTGTTCATAAGCCACCTTGATAGCCGAGTCCAACGAAGAACGAAGAACGGAGCAATCAGTCAAGCCACGGAGAAACACCGGATTTGCTTCTTGTTCCCTATCTCTTTTAATTTTCGTTGTTGTTTTGACAAACATGTTTATGAATTTTTATGCTTTTGGAATGATTAATTTAATCAATTTAGCTTGAATTTAATTTATGTACGGTTGATTGCATTTCGTCCTATTAAATTATTAAAATTGAGTTTATACTGTTAAAAGGCCTCGGTAAAATGCTTGATTAAGTAAAATCATGTTTAAGTTATCTAGCATTCTAATTGTTTAGATAGCTAATGAATCAATTATTTAAACGCATTAGAATTTTAATTAATGGACACAATACTTAATCTGTGCATGTTTAATTCTTCTAAGGTAGCTGAAGATTAAATTAGCATTGTATTTGGAGATACATATGCCTTGCATAACTTGCAGGATTTTTGTGATTAAGTGTTTCAAGGTAAAAATACTTTGTTAACTCGCATGATCTTTTATATGCTTATTAGGTTGAATTAATCAGTTGAATTACATAGGAATATGTGAGAGATTGTTTAATTTAATAAGCATGTATGTGCAATAACATGTTTACTTTTAGAAGTCTGTTTAATCGATCGAATTTGCATAGAAATATGTACAAGAGATGAATGGATTTTTATTTGTAAGTATGTTCATAAGTTAGCAAATTACCGAGTTGCCATGTTTTAATAAACACGAGTTTAATAATTCTATGGTAAGAAATGTGATTAATCCAACACAATTATGTCATCTTGATTAAAACCAGCTTTTGAAATCGTGCACTAGAACTTTGTTTTGTTTTATTTTACTTTGTTTTTTTTTAGTTTTAAAATTTTTATTAAATCCAAATATTTTCCCTTCACCAAAGTGATTAAAATCATTTTCATAAATAATTCTTTTACAGTCCCTGTGGGTACGATAACTCGACATTTACTTGTCACTTTATTACTTGTTACGATTGTGTACACTTGCACATTTCCACCGTTCCAAGTTTTTGCCTGTAGGGTGACATTCCTAAGGGTGTCTTGTATGCTGTTTTGTAAGCCCATAGGCCCATGAATTGTATGATTTGACTAAGAAAGAGAAGTTTTAATTCGAAACAAAATTTTACAGCCTGAAAGTACATGTTTTAGTAAGTTCAAGTATAGTAATGTCTCGTATCCAGTCTCAGTTTCGGACTCGGGTATCGGGTCGTTACATCCCATGTGGCCTCTTCAACCCCATGTCTATGCCATAGTACTTTCACTAGTGCTATACTTTTATTTCTCAATTGTTTGACCTCTCGATCTAAAATCTTAACCGGCTCTTCACCATAGGTCATATCCGGTCGAATTTCAACTTCTTCTAGTGAAATAACGTGTGAAGGGTCAGAACGATAACGGCGCAACATAGACACATGGAAAACATCATGGATCTTCTCTAACTCGGACGGTAAAGCTAATCGACATGCTACCGGTCCAATTCTCTCAGTCACCTCATAAGGTCCAATAAACCGTGGACTTAATTTGCCTTTCCTACCGAATCTGGGGACTTTCTTACCCGGAGATACTTTCAAAAACACCTTATCAACGACTTGAAACTCAATTTCTTTTCGCTTCAGATATGCGTAGGATTTATGTCTATTCGAAGTGGCCTTCAAACAGTCACGAATGACCTTTACTTTCTCTTCGGTCTCTTTGATTAAGTCAACTCCGTGAATTTGATTTTCTCTGAGTTCGGTCCAATACAAGGGCGTTCAGCACTTACGCCCATACAAAGCCTCATAAGGCGCCATTCTCAAACTCGATTGATAGCTATTGTTGTAGGCAAACTCTACCAGCGACAAATACTTTTCCCAATTACCTTGGAATTCAAGGACGCAACATCGCAACATGTCTTCAAGAATCTGAATTAGTCTTTCTGACTGACCGTCGGTTTGCGGATGGAAAGCCATGCTAAAATTAAACTTTGTCCCCAAAGCTTCTTGTAACTTTTTCCAAAACCACAAGGTAAACCTCGAATCTCTATCCGAAATAATTGACGAGGGCACTCCGTGAAGTCTCACAATTTCAGAAACATACAAATCGGCCAATTTCTCAAGTGGATAACTGGCACGCACCGGTATAAAATGAGCTGACTTAGTTAGCCTATCAACCACAACCCATACAGCGTCTTTCTTCTTTGGCGTCAACGGCAATCCAGACACGAAATCCATAGTAATACGGTCCTATTTCCATCCGGGAACCATCACAGGCTGAAGTAAACCCGAAGGTACTTGGTGTTCGACTTTCACTTGCCTACAAATTAGGCACTTAGAGACAAACTCTAAAACGTCTCTCTTCATTCCCGACCACCAATACATTTTCTTCAAGTCATTATACATTTTCACACTACCCGAATGGATAGACATACAACTGCTATGTGCCTCATGCAAAATTTTCCGAATAAGCTCATCATCTTTGGGTACACAAATTCTATCTCGAAACATTAAACAGCCATCTGAACTAATCAGAAAGTCTGATTCTATACCCGTCTCGCACTGAGTTATCTTAGCTTGCAATTCTTTATCACCTTTCTGAGCTTCGCAGATCTCTTGCAAAAACATTGGTTTCGCTCTCAACTCAGCTAAACTCGAACCATCTTCGGTTACTAACAACTGAGTGTTCATAGCCCTCAAGGCAAACAATGACTTCCTACTCAAAGCATCGATAACCACGTTCTCCTTCCCCGGGTGATAGTCGATCACCAGTTCGTAATCTTTTATGAGCTCTAGCCATCTTCGTTGGCGAAGGTTCAGTTCCTTTTGGGTCATCAAATACTTTAAACTTTTATAGTCGGTGAATACTCGGCATCTCTCGCCATACAAATGGTGTCTCCAAATCTTCAGTGCGAACACTATGGCGGCTAACTCTAAGTCGTGAGTCGGATAGTTTTTCTCATGCGGCTTCAATTGTCTCGAGGCATATGCTATTACCTTGCCTTCTTGCATGAGCACGCATCCTAATCCATTCAAGGATGCGTCGCTATACACTACAAATACTTTTCCTGATTCCAATTGCACTAAAATTGGAGCTTCAGTCAACAACGCCTTTAGTTTCTCGAAACTCTATTTGCATTTTTCCGTCCATTCAAACTTGACATCTTTCTGTAGCAACCCCATCATTGGAGTAGCAATCATGGAAAATCCTTTAATGAATCGTCTGTAGTAACCCGCTAAGCCTAGAAAGTTTCTAATCTCTGATACATTCCTCGGCGGTTTCCACTCAACAATAGCGGAGATCTTACTCGGGTCAACCCTAATCCCATCACCCGACACGATGTGTCCTAAGAATCTGACCTCTCGGAGCCAAAACTCACTTTTACTAAACTTGGCATACAACTGCTTATCTCTTAAAGTCTGCAAAGCAGTTCTCAAATGCTTCGCATGCTCACTCTCATCACGAGAATAAATTAATATATCATCGATAAAAACAACAACGAACTTATCCAAGTACGGTCAGAAAATACGATTCATTAAATCTATAAATATTGCAGGAGCATTCATTAAGCCAAAGGGCATGACGAGGAACTCATAATGGCCATACCTCATCCGAAATGTATTTTTCGGTACATCTTGTTCCTTAACTCTCAACTGGTAATAACTGGACCTCAGGTCTATCTTAGAAAACACTGTAGCTCCCTTCAATTGGTCAAAAAAATCGTCGATCCTTGGAAAAGGATACTTGTTCTTAAATGTAACCTTGTTGAGCTATCTGTAGTCTATACATAACCTCATCGACCCGTCTTTCTTTTTCACAAAGAGTACCGGAGCACCCCACGAAGAATAGCTTGGTCTTGTAAAACCCTTATCCGTTAACTCTTGTAGCTGAACCTTCAAATCTTTTAACTCCGAAGGTGCCATCCTATAAGGGGCAACCGAAATAGGTGCCGTACCAGGGACCAACTCAATACCAAACTCGACTTCCCTAGCTGGAGGCAATCCGGGCAACTCTTCTGAAAACACATCCAGGTACTCACATACCATAAGCACTGACTCAATCTTTACTTCCGACTCTTGGGTATTCAACACAAATGCAAGATAGGACTCATACCCTTTTCTCATGTATTTCTCAGCAGTCATAGAGGAAATCAGTACAGGAAAGCTATCTGATTCACCTGATTCAACTCGAAGGATATCCCTATTTTCACATTTCAGTTCAATAAACTTACTACCACAGTTTACTAACACGTTATGAACAGTCAACCAATCCATGCCAAGAATTAGGTCAAATTCATCAAACGGTAGTAGCATGAGGTTAGCCGAAAAATAATGACCTCTAATCATCAAAGGACAATTTCTACACACTTTGTCAACTATCACATGCTTGCCTAATGGGTTTGACACTTTTATCACAAATTCTGTAGACTCAATAGGCATATTCATGCTAGACACTAATTTCACACAAGCATATGAATGGGTAGACCCCAGATCAATCAAAGAAACAACAGAAATATCGTGAAGAGAAAAAGTACCCGTAATCACATCCGGTGACGATGCCTCTTTGCGAGCGCGAATGGTATAAGTCCTTGCAGGCGCTCAGCCCTCGGACCTCACGGAAGAATCTCTAGGCGTACCTTTGCTGTTAGCCCCACTTCCTGGGTTCTTCTGTGGTCTACCTCTAGAAGGAGCATTACTCGCTCGCACATCTTGCTTTCTGTCTTTCTCATCCATCTCAGGACAGTTTCGAATGAAGTGGTCTAGTGAACCGCACTTGAAACAGCCTCTATCATTTCCTCGACACTCATCGAAATGTCATCTACCACACTGCGAACACTCCGATTTATTTGGTCGAGCACTACCAACACTCGCAATAGAAGTGGTTTGAGCTTTAGACGTTGTGTACTGCTTATTCTTATTTCTACTCGAGAATCCCGCTGAAGCATTTGATCGGGTAGAGAATTCTCTCGATTTCTTGGATAAGGACTAAATTGATTTTCCCAACTATCTTTTCTTTGAGTCACGAGACTCAATATCAGCCTTCCTTTTTTCTTTGGCCAATTCCTCGGCCTTGCAAGCTCTTTCAACGAGCACCACAAATTTCTTTAACTCTAGAATGCCAACTAAAAGTTGAATGTCTTCATTCAATCCATCCTCAAATCTCTTACACATGATGGCTTCAGTGGATACGCACTCTCAATCATATTTTCTGAGCCTCACGAACTCACGCTCATACTCTGTTACTGTCATTCGGCCTTGCTTCAATTCTAGAAATTCATTCCTCTTCTGGTCTATAAACCTCTGACTAATATACTTCTTTCGGAGCTTTTCTTGGAAAAACTCCCATGTAACCCTTTCCCTTGGTATAACCGACACAAGGGTGTTCCACCATTGGTAGGCCGAGTCTACAGGAGTGACACAACACACTTCATGCACTCCTCAGGTGTGCAAGACAATTCATCGAATACCCTAATGGTATTTTCTAGCCAGAATTCTGCCCTCTCTGGGTCATCATCTATATTCGCTCTAAATTCCTCAGCCCCTTGCTTTCGTATTCTATCTACCGAAGGTTTTTCCCTTCTAATCATTTCCACTACTTGGGGAGCTGTAGGAGCAGGCTGAGGGATTGGAGTGGGTGGAGGAGGTGGAGCGTTCGGGTTTGCACGAAAAAACTCTGAATACCAAACGTTCATCATATGGAGGAAGGCTTCTCTCGCCCCTCCGCCCTGACTCAGTGTCACAGGCCCACTTTCGACTGGCGCGGTCCCTTCTGCGGAAGCCGATGCATTACTTTCGACATCATCTGCCACTACTCCGTCGGGATCCATTTACTATATAAAAACACATTTTAAATTGTCAGGAGTCGTCACACTATCATAATTCATATATGGCATGTATAGCTAGACTCGTACACACGCTAGGTGTAACATCCCTTACCCATGATTGATTCTAGAACAGGGTACGAGGCGTTACCTAACTTAAACACATACTAATACACATTTCCGGGTCATAAAAGTTCGTTCCAATTTAAAACTTTTCAATCTTCATCTTAAAGTCCTTAATATGAGCCTACGAGTCCCAAAACATACATTAAAAGTTGTTAAGGACTAAATCGGTAACCATAGAAAACTTTAGAAATTTTCACTGAAAATAAGGGCACATGCCCATGCGGACTTGGGGCACGGCCGTGTGGCTGGCATAGCCATGTCCTTAGTCCATTCGCGAGCCTGACATGTGCTTCACGAGAATTCAGGATGTCACACAGCCTGCCACACGCCCGTGTCCATGGCCCGTGTCCCTCACACGGCCACGACACGCCCGTGTCTCATCCCATGTGTTAAAACCTTGACATTTTGTTTATGACGTCAGCAACATTTTAGGGTTACACGGCCAAGGCACACTCCCGTGTGCTAGGCCGTGTCATAAATTTAATTTCGCATTTAAGGTGCAGACTACACACAGCCTGGGCACATGCCCATGTCCTATGGACATGTCTTCGACACGGTTGAGACACACGGCCGTGCCTCAGCCCGTGTGGTTACTACTGGGCACTCTGTTTTACCAAATTAAGGTGCAGGGGACACACGGCCAGACTACATGCTCACGGGGCAGACCGTGTGTCATACACAGCCTAGACACACGCCCGTGTGTCTACCCGTGTGGAAAAAAACAAGGCTATTTACCAAGCCCTTTTTGCCACCCATACTTGCACCAACATAAGCCACAACCAAGACATACACACATCAAGACCACTACACTCCATTCACATGCAAAACTTATCACATACTTCACCATGCAAATTGCACATTCATGAAAAACATCATCATTTACATATATCAATATCAAGTATTAGCCATCATCCATGGCCTTTTACAAAATGAATCAATCTTCAAGACAAGCCAACACATTTGGCCAAAACAATATGACATTTGACAAAAGACCAAGTCCCTATACATGCCATACCAAAATGATAAATCTAACTATACCAAATGTTCAGATTGATAGTGTGATCGAGCCTCCGACGTCCTTTGATCCCCGAGCTAGGTTGCCGATACTATAAGAAAATGGAAAGGAAAGGGAGTAAGCATAAAGCTTAGTAAGTTGCATGTAAATAAGAAACAACATCAACTATGCATCTTTAAACACATAGCATATTATAAACCTGCACAACATTCTCAATTGATGTAAAGCATAACTTACTCATTTCCATCCTTACTAATCATACAACATAAATCGAGCTCATTTCTCATGAATCTCGTGTAGGTACCTGTATCACTTACAACATAGTCGTAACTTTTCTCACTTTTGACACAAGCTTTAAATTACCCGTTGAACCAGTTGGGATACCAAAGGATACCCGACAAGCCTCACACAATAGGGTACGATGCCGATGCCATGTCCCAGACATGGTCTTACACTGGCTCACATGTCGAGGCCAATGCCATGTCCCAGATATGGTCTTACACTAGCTCTCGTCTCAATGCCGATGCCATGTCCCAGACATGGTCTTACACTGGTTCACATAATGTGGCTGATGCCATGTCCCAGACATGGTCTTACACTAGCACACATATCAACGCCGATGCCATGTCCCAGACATGGTCTTACACTGGCTCTCATAATGTGGTCGATGCCATGTCCCAGACATGGTCTTACACTAGCACACAAATCACCCAAATGTCATGGCATGGATATCCAATCTATTCCTAAGGTTCAACCGGGAGTATACCACCTCAAATTTTGTCATGCATATTCTTAACAATAATCAGACATTTTATGCAATATCAATTGTTTAATGCATAATAACAATAGAGTTGTAATATTTA
The DNA here is from genome assembly GCA_025698515.1 of Gossypium sturtianum. Lineage (NCBI taxonomy): Eukaryota > Viridiplantae > Streptophyta > Magnoliopsida > Malvales > Malvaceae > Gossypium > Gossypium sturtianum. The sequence continues at coordinate 105,673,189 of CM046950.1, forward strand.
CGTACAACTTACCTCGGTATACAAATTATGGGCGACTAGTTCGATTTAGTCCAATAGCTTGGTTTTCCCTCGGTCTAGGTCCGGACTCCATTATTCTTGATCTATAATGACAAAATTTACTTATTTAATCACCATATTAATCAAGACATTCCAAAATTCCTACCCTTAGACTTTCACATAATTACAATTTTACCCCTAGGCTCGTAAAACAATTTTAATTGAATTTCCTCCTTTTACAAGCCTATCCGAATCTTTATTGCTCTTATAGCAACTCAAATTTTTCAATTACTTCACACATTTACAACCTATTTTATAAACTTCACAAAATAGTCCTTTTAGGTGTTTTCATGAAAATCCCTTTCACAAAAGTTGTTTATTTAACAACCAAGATTCATTTTCTTCCATAAAATTTCAGCAAACAACATGAATACTCACATGGTAAAACCCTAGACTCTTAACCATTTTGCAAAATAGTCCCTCCATTAGTTAGATTAAGCTATAAAGGTCACAAAAATACAAAAATCATCAAGAATGACCATTAAAAACACTTACTTTCAAGGGTGAAAAGTTGCTGAAATTTCAAGCTTCCAAAACCCATATTTTTGCTAAAAATTTCGGTGGAGAGGAGGAAGATGAATGGTGATATCTTTTTCTCTTTATTTTATTTTATTTTATCAATTAAGTCACCTAAAATCTACCTAACCTTTAACCAATTTCATGAATTAAAAATTCATGTCCAGCCACCACTTTTATTGGTCTATTTACTCAATAAGGACCTCTAGTTTAGTGTTCCATAGCTATTTAACACTTTTAGCTTGTAGAACAAAACTTTTGCACTTTATGCGATTTAGTCCTTTTTCAAAATTAAGCATGCAATCACTAAAATTAAGTTACCAAAATTTTCATGCACTCATATAATCATGCTATAACATGTAAAATAATATTAAAATAATTCCTCTAACCTCAAATTTGTGGTCTCGTAACCACTATTCCGATTAGGCCCAAAATCAGGCTGTTACAATTCTCTCCCCCTTAGGGATTTTCGTCCCCAAAAATCTTATCGTTCAAAAGGTTTGGGTATTGATCTCTCATAGTCTCCTCGGGCTCCCATGTGGCCTCTTCAACCCCATGTCTATGCCATAGTACTTTCATAAGTGCTATACTTTTATTTCTCAATTGCTTGACCTCTCGATCTAAATTCTTAACCGGCTCTTCACCATAGGTCATATCTGGTCGAATTTCAACCTCTGTTGGTGAAATAACGTGTGAAGGGTCAGAACGATAACATCGCAGGATAGACACATGGAAAACATCATGGATCTTCTCTAACTCGAGTGGTAAAGCTAATTGGTATGCTACCGGTCTAATTCTCTCAGCCACCTCATAAGATCCAATAAACCGTGGACTTAATTTTCCTTTCTTACTGAATCTGAGGACTTTCTTCCATAGGGATACTTTCAAGAACACCTTATCACTGACTTGAAATTCAATTTCTTTTCATTTCAAATCCGCGTAGGATTTCTGTCTATCCGAAGCGGCCTTCAAACAGCCACGAATTAGCTTTACTTTCTCTTCAGTCTCTTTGACTAAGTCAACCCCGTGAATCTGATTCTCTCTGAGTTCGGTCCAATATAAGGGCGTTCGGCACTTACGCCCATACAAAGCCTCATAAGGCACCATTTTCAAACTCGACTGATAACTATTGTTGTAGGCAAACTCTACCAATGGTAAGTACATTTCCCAACTGCCTTGAAACTCAAGAACACAACACCACAACATATCTTCAAGAACCTGAATTACTCTTTCCGACTGACCGTCGATTTGTGGGTGGAAAGAAGTACTAAAATTCAGTCTCATCCCTAACGCTTCTTGTAACTTTTTCCAAAACCGTGATGTAAACCTCGGATCTCTATCTTGAATGATCGATAAAGGTACCTCGTGAAGTCTCACAATTTCAGAAACATACAAATTGGCCAATTCCTCAAGTGGATAATTGGTACGCACCAGTATAAAATGAGCCAACTTTGTTAGCCTATCAACCACGACCCATACAGCATCTTTCATCTTTGGCGTCAACGACAATCCAGACATAAAGTCCATGGTAATACGGTCCCATTTCCACTCGAGAACCATCACAGACTGAAGTAAACCCGAAGGTACTTGGTGTTCGACTTTCACTTGCTGACAAATTAGGCACTTAGAGACAAACTCTGAAACGTCTCTTTTCATTCCCGGCCACCAATACATTTTCTTCAAGTTATTGTACATTTTCACACTACCCAGATGGATAAACATACAACTGCTATGTGCCCCATGCAAAATATTTCGAATAAGCTCATCGTCTTTGGGTACAGAAATTCTGTCTCAAAACATTAAGCAGCCATCTGAACAAATCTGAAAGTCTGATTCTATACCCATCTCGCACTGAGTTATCTTAGCTTGCAATTCTTTATCACTTTTCTGAGCTTCGCAGATCTCTTGCAAAAACATTGGTTTTGCTCTCAACTCAGCTAAAATCAAACCATCATCGGTTACTAACAACTGAGTGTTCATAGCCCTTAAGGAAAATAATGACTTTCTACTCAATGCGTCGGCGACCACATTCGCCTTTCCCGGGTGATAGTCAATCACCAACTCATAATCTTTTATCAACTATAACCATCTCCGCTGCTGTAGGTTTATGATCGCTATGATTTCAGAGTTTTAAATTTATAATGATCGAACCTGGAACTAACTATAACAACGATTGAGGCAAGTGCACATATCGAACAGTAGTATAACTTAGGCAAGACCGGATTGTCGAACCCAAAGGAACCAAAAGTACTAATACTAACTTTCTTTTTATTATCTAGCCTAAAATAAGTGAAGTTGTTATTTAATCTAAATTTAACTAACTACTAAGCTAAAGACGCAAAGACAAAAAAGAATGAATTGGGGAAATACTGTTGGAAAAATTCAGTTGATTAAGACGATACCCTTAGAAAGAATCCACCTAGACTTCACTTGTTATCTAACTCTGAACTGCATTTATTTATTCACTTGACTTGATCCGTAAGACTCCCGAATGTATATTAAACCCTCTCTCGAAGCGAATAACGTCTAACCCTAGGTAGATTAATTGAAATCGCTTTCTAATTAAAACCCTTAGAATTGCATTAACTCGATCTATGGACTCCCATATTAGGTTTCACCCTAATTCGGAAAAATCTCGTCACCCTATATCTAGGCGCGCGATCAACTCCGCTTAATTATGCTAGATCTACTCTTAAGCAGGGACTTTTGCTCCTCCACCTAAGCATATCAAACTTGAATCAATATCCTGGAAATATCAACACAAGAATTAAGAACACATAATTAAGAACAAATCAAGTATTTATCATATAGTTCAAAGAAACGATAACAAGATTCATCTAAGTTTCATCCCCTTCTGTATCTCAAGGGTTTAGTTCATAATGATAAAATAAAACATCTCGTAAGAAAAGATAAAACAAAACATAAGAAATCCCTAAAACCCCTGAAGGAATTGAAGGAGAGATCCGCCGTCTTGAGTAGAATTCACTTCTTGAGATGGATCAACTGGCTATCTTCGAGTGTTTCCCACAAATCGACCTTTCTATTCTCGCCTCCTTGGCCTAGCTCACCACCCCTTCTAGGTTATACTTAGGGTGTTTATATAGGCTTTTGAAATAGGTTTCTTTGCCCCTAAGTATCCTTTTCTGAGTGAAATTGCTCTTCTCCACGACAGGGACTCGGCCATGGCACACACCCGTGTAAATCGTGATCAGGCCGTGTTCGGACTTTTAATGAGGTGACACACCTGTGTAAATCGTGATCAGGCCGTGTTCTAGTCTATCAAGGAGACACGGCTGTGTTAACTCAAGTCCAGGCCGTGTCGATTTTCACTTTGGCCCAATTTGGTCTGTTTTGAGCCCGTTTCTCGTTCTTTCCATCCTCCGGTGCTTTCCTGAGTATAAAACATGAAAAGAAAGGATTAAGAGCACCTTTTTACATAAATCAAAGGATAAATTATCCAAAAGTATGCTAAATGTGGGATTAAATATGTTACTTTTACGATTTATCACATACCCCCACACTTAAGCTTTTGCTTATCCTCAAGCAAAATTCTCAATTTACAATTAAAAACTTTCCATGATTCAATATTCCTATCAACAATGTCTCATCATAATTCATAGATAATTTATACATGGATAATTTAACTCAAAGAGCCCTCAAGATTCAAACAATATAAGTCATACATTTGTAGCACAAAACATAGGTGCTTCCCCTAATCTAAATAATTACCTTTAATCCAAAACCTACAAGGATTGACATCCTCACAAAAGATTCACTCAAATCACTCGAAGTGTTTAAGGTTCAGAATTAAGCACTCAAACGTCAAACCTGAAAAGTTAATCCCATAGGCTTGCATGAAAATCAAATCTCCACCACTGTAATATGAGATGATGCACAAATCAAAAGGTCTTTGAATGGGTTGTAACGGGCTTGGGTTAAGGTGTGGATAAAGGCTGAATTAGAGGGTTAGAATCGAGATTGAATTGACAAATTACCTAACTAGAAACAATGAACTGAAAAAAAGTAATTACATCAATTGAAATCTAATAATACGAGCTTCTTCTTCAATAATTGGAATTTAACGTATAAGCTCACCTAATCTCAAAAATAATAATGAATATACTTCGATTTTTTCTTTTAAGAACAAGTCACAAATATTTACAATAATAAGAGAGTACTTTAACAACTGAAATATAGAACATAGTTAGGCAACTGCTCAAAATCAAATCTCGACAAAAAGGGTAGTAAAAAAGGATGGTGATAACAAATACAAAGGGTTTTGGGTTAATATCAGTGGGTGAGTCAATAAAAAGGGTTGTTAGGATCAAAGGGGTTCACTAGGGGTTAATTATGAAGGTAGGCTTTTTATGGGGTAAGTGGGTTAAATCCTAGGTGCCTTTATCATTTCTGTATATCAAATCAAAGATGTGGTCTCAACATGTATAATCGAGGCAAGTTCTAGAATAACAGTTCAATGTTGACACACTCATAGTCAAAAAGTGAACATGAAAAAAGGATATATGCTCTATAAGGCTCAAAATCTCACAAAAAATTATGGGTATTTTGATATCAACCTCGTAAATTTCAAATTTCAAAGTAATATTCAAATTCAGGTTAACAACCTAGAAAATTTTTTAATTCTGAAAAATAGACTTATCATGCTTGATTCTCTAATATTCTTAGAATTTAATCATCAATGCGCAATTATCAATGACTTAATTCAAGACATATCAATAAAAATCATAAATCATAGGAAATTTCATTCTAATCATAATATGAGAAACTTACTTAAAGAAACAATATATAATTCAGGGATTTTCAAATAATACTATAGTTAACCCCCCCACACTTAAGATGTACATTGCCCTCAATGTACAAAGATAGATGATAGCCAAATAATAAAATCATAAGATAGGGAGAGAAGTGAAACTTCCTGAATTTTGGATGGAGTTAATGAAAAGAAACCGGATAGGATTGGAGAGGTGAACGTGGGGGAGCGCCTTGAACCGTTTGAATTTGAATCCTCGAAGCAGTCGGCATGATTTTATTGTATCTTAAGCTAAATCTAAATGGTATGAAGAATAAGAAGATAATAATAAAGAAAATAAAAATAAAAATAAAAGTAAATAATGGAAAATGAAAAATGAAAGACAACTGAAAAAGAAAAAGTAAGAGGGGGTTTAAATAGAGATGCAGCCCGTGTTTTGGGAAAAATTTTATCCTGTTGCCACACATCTACGGCCACGCCCTTTTTCCTACCTATGGTGCCCACATGGCCACGGCCACAGCCGTGTGCAAGGCCGTGTGAGTATGGAAAACCTGCGCCTAAACATGGAAATAAATAAAACTAAACTAATTAGTAGGGTTAGTGCTCGGGTTGCCTCCCGAGAAGCGCTCATTTAAAGTCTTGAGCTAGACTTACCTGTTATTCGCATAATTAGGGTGGTTTGATGAGGTGAAAATCCTTTCTCATACGATCTATTCAATTTTTGATATATAGTTTAAGTCGAGTAGTGTTAACCTTAAAAGTGATGAATTTAGGACTAGTTACTCGATTGTTCCATCTGGGAAGATTTTGAGTACCTGATCTCCTATCTTAAGCTGGGTTGTCCCATCGTTAAGTTTCTCGTGGAGTTGCCTCGTTTTTGCTTCGTGTATTTCTAGTTTCCCTTTGAAGTGTGTCTTCCACTCGTCTAGTTCATCGATCCAAAGCTTTCGTTCCTCATGAATTTATTCTTTATTGACATGAGGTCTAGGATCTGGCATCTGCGAAAGATCTTCAAGAAACGGCAAGTTAATATGAAATTTCTTTGGAAGTTTAAGAGACTTACCGACTTGTTCCTCTGTGTGGTCTTTCTTTATTGTATTGGGGTATGGCACACGAGGTTGGTACTCTGTATTTTACCGGGTTTGGTAAATCCTGGCTTACCTCAACCTTACCTTCACTTACCACAGGCTCTTGCCTCGGGTCAGATTCCACTAACCTTTCACTGTCATGAGCTGTTACGACTTGAATTTGCTCTTTTGGGTTAGTTTCAGTGTTGCTTGGTAGACGCCCTTGTGGTCTTTCGGAAATTAACTTTGCAAGTTGTCCAACTGACTTAGTAAGTTCCCCAACTTGGTTCTCGATCCCTTTGATCGATGCTTGTTGATTATTAAGCGTTGTCTCAGTTTTTTGGAGACGGGTATCTGTGGCTGCTATGAATTTTGTCAGCATCTCCTCGAGGTTTGAATCCTCTTCCTGTTGGTAAGGTGGTTGTTGAAAATTTGGAGGAAGTTTCGGTCCTTGCCTACTTTGATCATCCCACGAGAAATTAGGATGGTACCTCCATCCTGCATTATAAGTGTCACTATAAAAATTATTTTGAGGTCTAGAATAGTTACCCATATAGTGGACTTGTTCGTTCTCTATGCCATATCCGTAGGGTGGGTACTCAAGATTCGCCACGCCTCCGCTTGTTTCATACTGCATAACTAGATGTATCTGCGAAGAACACAAATCATCAAACTTTTTATTTAACATCTCTAACAGGTTTGATAGCCTGGTTATTGGGTCGAGGTTGTAGATATCGGCTGCTTTTGTTGGCTTTGTCCTCATAACTTGCCACTGGTAGTTATTCAGTGCCATCTCCTCTATCTGCCAAAATAAAATAAAAAAAAATTTAGCAAAGTAAAAATAAAAATAATAATAATAATAATAATAATAATAATAATAATGGCTAAAGTAATAAAAATTGAGCTTTCTTAATATTTTAGTTCCCCGGCAACGGCGCCAAAAACTTGATCGCTGTGATTTCAGAGTTTTAAATTTATAATGATCGAACTCGAACTAACTATAACAACGATTGAGGCAAGTGCACCTATCGAACAAAGAGTATAGCTTAGGCAAGACCGGATTGTCGAACCCAAAGGAACCAAAAGTACTAATACTAACTTTTTTTATTATCTAGCCTAAAATAAGTGAAGTTATTATTTAATCTAAATTTAACTAACTACTAAGATAAAGACGCAAAGACAAAAAGAATGAATTGGGGAAATACCGTTGGAAAAACTCAGTTGATTAACACGATACCCTTAGGAAGAATCCACCTAGACTTCACTTGTTATCTAACTCAAACCGCATTTATTTATTCACTTGACTTGATCTGTAAGACTCCCTAATGTATATTAAACCCTCTCTCGAAGCGAATAACGTCTAACCCTAGGTTGATTAATTGAAATCTCTTTCTAATTAAAACCCCTAGAATTGCATTAACTCGATCTATGGACTCCCATATTAGGTTTCACCCTAATCCGGCAAAATCTCGTCACCCTATCTCTAGGCGCGCGATCAACTCCGCTTAATTATGCTAGATCTACTCTTAAGCAGGGACTTTTGCTCCTCCACCCAAGCACATCAAACTTGAATCAATATCTCAAAAATATCAACACAAGAATTAAGAACACATAATTAAGAACAAATCAAGTATTTATCATATAGTTCAGCAAACGATAACAAGATTCATCTAAGTTTCATCCCCTTCAGGTATCTGAAGGGTTTAGTTCATAATGATAAAATAAAACATCTCAGAAGAAAAGATAAAACAAAACATAAGAAATCCCTAAAACCCCCTGAAGGAATTGAAGGAGAGATCTGCCGTCTTGAGTAGACTTTCGGCTTCTTGAGATGGATCAACTGGCTATCTTCGAGTGCTTCCCACAAATCTGACCTTTTCAACTCGGCTCCTTGGCCTAGCTCACCGCCCCTTCTAGGTTATACTTAGGGTGTTTATATAGGCTTTTGAAATAGGTTTCTTTGCCCCTAAGTATCCTTTTCCGAGTGAAATTGCTCTTCTCCACGACAGGGACACGGTCATGGCACACGCTCGTGTAAATCGTGGTTAGGCCGTGTTTGGACTTTTAATGAGGTGACACGCCCGTGTAAATCGTGATCAGGCCGTGTTCTAGTCTATCAAGGAGACACGACCATGTTGGTTCAAGTCCAGGCCGTGTCGATTTTCACTTTGGACCAATTTGGTCCGTTTTGAGCCCTTTTCTCGTTCTTTCCATCCTCCGGTGCTTTCCTAAGTATAAAACATGAAAAGAAAGGATTAAGAGCACCTTTTTACATAAATCAAGGGATAAATCATCCAAAAGTATGCTAAATGTGGGATTAAAATATGTTACTTTTACGGTTTATCAGTTTAACTCCTTTTGAGTCATCAAATACTTTAGACTTTTATGGTCGGTGAATACTCAGCATCTCTCGCCATACAAATGGTGTCTCCAAATCTTCAGTGTGAACACTATGGCGGCCAGCTCTAAATCGTGTGTCGGATAGTTTTTCTCATGTGGCTTCAGCTGTCTCGAGGCATAAGCTATTACTTTGCCTTCTTGCATAAGCACACACCCCAATCCATTTAAGGATGCATCTCTATACACCACAAATTCCTTTCCCAGTTCCAGTCAACAATGCTTTTAGTTTCTCAAAACTCTGTTGGCACTTCTCTGTCCATTCGAACTTGACATCTTTATGTAGCAAACTCGTCATCGGCGTAGCAATCATAGAGAATCCTTTAAGAAACCATCTGTAGTATCCAGCTAAGCCCAAAAAGCTTCTAATCTCTGATACATTCCTCGGTGGTTTCCAATCAACGATAGCTGATATCTTACTCGGGTCAACTCTAATTCCATCACCTGACACGATATGTCCTAGGAATCCGCCTTCTCAAAGCCAAAATTCACTTTTTATAAACTTAGCATACAACTACTTATCTCTTAAAGTTTGTAAGACAGTTCTCAAATGCTCCGCATGCTCACTTTCATCACTAGAATAAAATAATATGTCATCAATAAAAACAACTACAAACTTATCCAGGTACGGTCGGAAAATACGGTTCCTGAAATCCATAAATACTACAGGAGCATTCGTTAAGCCAAAGTGCATGACGAGGAACTCATAATGTCCATACCTCGTTCGAAATGCATTTTTCGGTACATCTTGATCCTTAACTCTCAGCTAATAATAACCGGACCTCAGGTCTATCTTAGAAAACACTGTGGCTCCCTTCAATTGGTCAAACAAATCGTCGATCCTTGGCAAAGGATACTTGTTCTTCAATGTAACCTTGTTGAGCTATCTGTATCCTATACATAACCTCATCGACCCGTCTTTCTTTTTCACAAAAAGTACCGGAGCACCCCACGGAGAATAGCTCGGTCGTGCAAAACCCTTATCCATTAACTCTTGTAGCTGAACCTTCAACTCTTTTAACTCCAACGGCGCCATCCTATACGGGGAAACTGAAATAAATGCCGTTCCAGGGACCAACTCAATACGAAACTCGACTTCCCTAGTTGGAGGCAATCCGGGCAACTCTTATTGTAACAGCCCGATTTAGGGCCTAGTCAGAATAGTGGTTGTGAGACCATAAATTTGAAGTATAAATACGTGTTTTATGGTTTTTATGAGGTCTATGACATGTTTGCATGATTGTGTGAAAATTTCATGAAGAAATTTTATAATTTAGTGATCAATTTATTCATTCGGAATAAATTGCAAAGATTAAAAAATATGAGATTCTAGAAGATTCAAGTATGAAATAGCATTAGAAAAATCATTAGAGGTCCTAATTTAGCAATTAAACCATTATATTTGATAATGGACAAAAATAAACATGGGAAGGAAAAATCTAATGAAAGGGACCTTAAGGGCATTTTGGTCATTTGGTTAATAAGTTAATAAAAAGGGAAAAAGAAGTCAAAAATTGTGTCCATCTTCTCCATGCTTGGCCAAAAATCTCAAAGACACCATAGCTAGGGTTACTTCAACTTTCAAGCTTGATTGTAAGTACCTCCTAGCCCCGTTTTTAAAGTTCTTCCTATTTTTGAGATCCTCGTAGCTCGATTTAGCTATTTCTAGCTATATTTTAAGCTAGGGTTCATGTTCTAAAATTTACCCATGTATGACATATATGTATTTTGATGTTTAATGGAGGAATATGAAAGTTTGATGTATGATAAACATCTTTTTCTAAGTGATTTTCATGGAAAATTCATAAAAAGGACCTAGTTGTAAAAGTGATAAAATGTGTAGTAAAAATCAGTTTTGAAGAAAAATATGAGCTATTATAAGTTTAAGGTAGGTTCGGCTAAGCTTGGGTAACCAAGGAAATGAGTACATTTCATTATACGAGCCTAGGGACCATTTTGTAAATATGTGAAAGATTAGGGGCAAAATCTTAATTTTGCCAAAGTACATTTCATTATACGAGCCTAGGGACCATTTCATTACACAACCATTTCACGACACTAAGTCATTCATCCATCAATTATACTCATTATCAATCATATGGTCCCTTTTTGAGGTCTATAAGACCTTAAACACATGCTAGAATAGGGTCGGGACTAAACCAAACACTTACGAAAGTTTTTAAAATTTCAAATATTCACCAAGTCTGTTGAGGTCACATGCCCGTGTAACCAGGCCGTGTGCCCCACACGGTCACCAGACACCCCCATGTGTCTAAGCCGTGCCAAAACAGAGTAAGCATTCTGACTTCTCCACACGGCCACCAAGCACGCCCGTGTGCCCTTAAGCCACAAACTAACTTATTCACATGCCGACTAGGCACGCCCGTGTGCCACGATCGTGTACAACTAACCTATTACTGACTTTACCCCACGGTCATTAGACACGTTCGTGTGTCATAACCGTGTAGGCAAAACAGGCCATTTGCAAGGCCAATTTGCCACCCACACAAGGGTCAAACCTACAAGCACATTTAAGCATACTTCCACACACAAATTGGAAACCAATTTTCATGTCAAGTGATCAACATATCATCTCATATAATCTCATTTCTAAACATGTCAACTTAGGAACTAAATTACACAATTTGAACACATTCAATACCAAACATGATTCATCCCCAAATTCACTAAATCATAGTAGCATCATACCATCACTAAGATTACCATTCATAAGACATTTTCTTTACCCACAAACTATACCAAAATATTCATCATATATCAAAGCCATACATGTTTAAAGCCAACACACATCTAGCCACATCACAAGGCTATTTACACATCTCGAACATGTCTTACAAAACTAGCCTATACATGCCATATTTCAACTATGTACATCTTTCCCCAAAGTACCAAAATAGATTGCCGATAGTGTGATTGAGATGCTGACGATTCCCGAATCCGAGGTAGCTTTACTGACACTGCAAAGCAGAGAAACAAATCACACAGTAAGCTTTCCAAAGCTTAGTAAGTTCGTAACATAACAAATTTAAATAAAACAAACCACCACATAGATTATTTCACATATACATATATATCCTACCATCCAAAACTAAAATGCTCATTTAACATTTCATAATCTCATTCATAGATTCATCAACCACATAGGTTCCGAGCGTACCTTAGCCAACACCTAGTAGTCAGTTACATTTGCTACTCAATACTCACTTTTCCCTTTCAATCAACTTCCGTCTCTTCTTTGATTCAATCGCACACTTAGTGCCCCGATATTTAGCCGAAGCTTAATTATCATCGCACACATAGTGCATTTATATCAAACCGCTCTTCAATCAGTATCGCACACACAGTGCTGATCATCTCGATCACGTTTTCGAATACGCACACCTAGTGCCATATAACTCAAATTCAACTCTCACATAGCATCCAGATTTCATAGCATTTAACATAACTAAATGTTCGTATTATGTCCGAACTTACTTCGGACGTTGAACTATCGCAATGGTCGGTCAATCGAGCACTTTATATTTGCCTCGATCTCGATCCGAACCTCTCCTTTCTTGGTCTATACACATTCAAATTCAATCCATTCAATCACCAAATCATTCATTTTAGTCCAAACACACATATTTAAGGCATTTTACAAAATAGCCCTCACATTTTCACATTTTGACACTTTAGTCCTTAATTCATAAAATCATCAAATTCACATAATTTCTCCTCACACAAGCCTAGCCGAATTTTCCTTGTGTTCATACAAGCCCACACATTTCATTTATTTCACATTTTAGTCCCTCAATTTACACTTTTCTCAATTTAACCCAAATTACTCAATTTCATCAAAACTTCCAATACAAACTATGTTAACCCAACACTAAGCTTTCATTTTCCACCATCAAACATTCAAGAACTCACATGTCCATCAATGGTACATTTCAAAGACATCATCAATTCACAAAATTTAAACATGGGTTTGGAAGAGCACAAAGCAACGATTACGAAAACGTAGAAATTATCAAAAATTGATCAAAAATCATACCTCAATTGAGCTTAGCAAGTGCCAAAATTTCAAAAGCTTTTAAAACCCTTTTCTTTCTTCCACAATCGGTGTAAAATATGAACAACTCCATGCATTTTCTCTTTATGTTTTATTATTATTAACATAATATACATTTTACTATTTTATCCTTTATTATTAACATAATATAACACATGATAGTTGGTTATAATTGTCCAACTACCATCCACTCACTATATAATGGCTAAATTGCTTTATAAGGCCATTTCATTTAAAAGCCATAACACATACATACTTCAACAATCAGCACACAGCTTTTACACTTTATGCGATTAAGTCCTTTCTCATAATTTGATACACAGTCGATAAAATTATCACACAAAATTTTCACACAGGCTATTTCACATATAATCTACACCAAAAATAATATTAAAATATTTTTACGACCTCGAATTTGTGGTCCCAAAACCACTGTTCTGACTAGGGTCTAATTCGGCTGTTACAACTCTCCCCCCTTTAGGGATTTTTGTCCCCGAAAATCTTACCGGTAAATAGCTGTGGATATTGCTCTCTCATAACATTTTCAGGCTCCCACGTAGCCTTTTCAATTCTGTGCTTGTGCCACAATACTTTCACTAAAGAGATTTTCTTATTTCTCAACTCTTTGGTCTCTCGTGCCAAAATTCGGATCGGTTCTTCACTATACGACAAGTCTGACTGGATCTCAACCTCAGTAGGAGCAATCACATGAGACGGGTCTGATCTGTACCGTCGAAGCATTGACACATGAAACATGTTATGAATCTTTTCTAACTCAGGTGGCAACATCAATCTGTAAGCAACCGGGCCAACTCGTTCAGTAATCTCATACGGTCCAATGAACCTCGAACTCAGCTTTCCCTTCCAACCAAATTGAAGTATATTCTTTCACGGAGATACTTTCAAAAACACTTTATCACCCACCTCAAATTCAATATCTTTTCGTTTTAAATATGCATAAGACTTTTGACGATCTGAAGCCGTTTTCAAACTGTCACGTATCACTTTCACTTTCTGCTTAGTCTCTTTTATAAGATCAACCCCGTGAATTTTATTCTCACTTAGCTCAGTCCAATACAGTGGAGTTCGACATTTTCGACCATAAAGAGCCTCATACGGTGCCATTTTAATGCTAGATTGAAAACTGTTGTTGTACGCGAATTCAATCAATGGTAAATGTTTTTCCCACGTAGTCTCGAACTCAAGTATACAACATCTCAACATATCTTCAAGAATCTGAATGATTCGCTCGGATCGACCATCCGCTTGCGGATGAAACGCAAAGATCAAAATGTAATTTTGTGCCTAAAGTCTCTTGCAATTTCTTCCAAAATCGTGAGGTATATCTCGGATCTCTGTCCGACACAATAGATAGTGGCACCCCGTGCAATCTCACAATCTCAGTAATATACAATTCAGCCAGTTTATCAAGTGAATAATCTGTTCTCACTGGAACAAAATGAGCTAATTTCGTCAATCTGTCAACTATCACCAAGATTGCATCTTTCTTTCCCGGAGATAAAGGTAATCCCGACACAAAGTCCACCGTGATCATTTCCCATTTCCACTCAGGAATCATAATCGGTTGCAACAATCCAGACGGAACCTGATGTTCGACTTTAACTTGCTGACAAATTAAACATTTCGACACAAAGTCAGAGATGCCTCGTTTCATACCATGCCACCAATAAAACTGTTTTAGATCATTATACATTTTTGTACTCCCAGGATGTACAATTAATTAACTATTATGAGCCTCTTTTAAAATAGCTTGAATCAGCTCTGAATTTCTCAGAATACAAATCCAATCTCTAAATCTCAAACAATCATCACTATCAACTCGAAATTCTGATTCAGCATTCGATTCACATTGAGTTCATTTAGCCATCATTTCAACATCACTTTTCTGAGCATCACAAATTTGATGTACAAACATCGGCTTTATTTTCAACTCGGCCATAACCGCACTATCATCACACAGATCTTTCTGAGCATTCATTGCTCGCAAAGCACATATGGACTTTCGGCTCAAAGCATCAGCTACAACATTAGCTTTACCCGGGTGGTAATCTATCACAAGTTTGTAATCTTTCAACAACTCTAATCATCTTCTCTGTCGCAAATTCAATTCTTTCTGAGTCATCAAGTACTTCAAACTCTTGTAATTTGTAAAGATATGACACTTCTCACCAAATAAATAATGACGCCATATTTTCAATGCGAACACAATCGCGCCAATTCAAGGTCGTATGCGTTGGGTAGTTCTTTTCATGCGGCTTTAGTTGCCTCAAGCATAAGTAATGACTTTACCTTCTTGCATCAAAGACACAGCCCAAACCATTCAACGAGGCATCATCAGAACTATGAATTCTTTGCCCGATTCGAGTTGAACCAACACCGGTGCTTCACAACAACACTTTCAATTGTTCAAAACTCGATGGCATTTTTCGACCCACTCGAATCTAACATCTTTCTATAGTAACTTCACAACTGAGTCGTAATCATCGAGAAGCCTTTCACAAACTGCCTATAATGTCCCGCTAGTCCCGAAAACTACGGACTTGGACACATTTCTGAGGTTTCCATTCTAATATAGCGAGAGATTTTACTAGGATCAACTCGTATCCCAAAGAAATGACACAATATGCCCTGTAAAACCAACTTCACGCAACCAAAATTCACATTTACTAAACTTAGCATACAAATCTGCTTCTCACGCAGAGTTTGTAACACAGTTCTCAAATGCTCGGCATGCTGCATCTCATCACACGAATAGATCAAAATATCATCAATGAACACCACTACAAAGCGATCCAAATACGGTCTGAATATCTGATTCATCAGATCCATAAACACTGCAGGAGCATTTGTTAGTCCAAAAGGCATCACTAAGAATTCGTAATGTCCGTACCTCGTTCTGAAAGCAGTTTTCGGCACATCGGATTCTTTAACTCTTAACTGATGGTAACTTGATCTCAAATCTATCTTTGAAAACACTGTAGCTCCTCTCAGCTGATCAAACAAATCATCAATACGAGGCAACAGATATTTGTTCTTTATCGTTACTTTGTTCAACTGTCTATAATCAATACACATTCTCATAGTTCCATCTTTCTTTTTCACAAATAACACAGGAGCTCCCCAGGGTGAGAAACTCGATCGTACAAATCCTCTGTCAGTCAACTCATGCAACTGAGACTTTAACTCTTTCAATTCTGTTGGTGCCATTCTATACGGAGCTATCAAAATGGGAGTGGTCCCCGGAACTAATTCAATACAAATAAAACTTCCCGAATTGGAGGTAATCCCGGTAACTCTTCAGGAAACACATCTGGAAACTCACATACCATAGGCATAGATTCAACTTTCTTTTCCGAAACTTTTGTATCAATCACGTACGCCAAATAAGCTTCACAACCCTTTTTCACATAGTTCATAGCTTTCATCGCAGATACAACAGCTGGTAATCCTTTCATATCATTAGATTCTATTCGAACTAGCTCACCATTCTGACTTTTCAACTCAATACTCTTTCTTTTACAATTCACGATGGCATTATGCAGAGTAAGCCAATCCATACCCAGAATTATGTCAAACTCATCGAATGGTAGTAACATCAAATTAACCGGAAAACAAACATCCCGAAACATCAATGGACAATTCTTGCACACCTTATCCACCAAAACACACTTGCCTAAGGGATTTGATACTCTAATCACAAATTTAGTAGACTCAACAGGTAGAGTCTTACTTGATACTAGATTCATACACACATATGAATGAGTAGATCCTGGATCTATCAATGCAATGACATCAGTATCAAATAAAGTGAAAGTACCGGAGATGACGTCTGGAGATGATGCTTCCTCTCGTGCACGTATAGCATAAGCTTGGACAGGTGCTCTCGCTTCTGACCTCATAGCTGTGTCAGTAGTCCCCATTTGGATTCCACTCACATTTCTAGTGTTTCTGGGTGGTCTACCTCTAGCCGTCACATTACTCAGTCTTTCATTCTGAACATTTTCCTCTTCAACCATCTTTGGGCAATCTCGAATAAAATGATCTCGGGATCCACATTTATAACAAACTCTATTGTTGTACTTGCCCCAGCATTCTCCCACATGTCGTCTTCCACACTGTCTACACTCAGGTTTGTTACTTTTAGCACTATCAACACTTGATTCTACTGGAGCTTGAGTTCTCAGACAAACACTTAGTCTTGCGCGATCTCTATTTGGATGTCCAAATGAAGTATTTGATTGGTTGCTTGTATCTCAAAATCTCTTCTTCGAAGGTTGAGAAAACCTACTCATCGATCTTTTTCTTTCATCACGAGCTTCAGAATCAGCTTTCTTCCTTTCTTTACTTAGCTCCTCGGCTTTGCATGCTCTTTCAACTAACACAACAAATTCGTTTATGTCAAGTATCCCAACCAATAACTTAATATCCTCGTTCAACCCTTCTATGAAGTGTTTACACATAGTAGCTTCCTCGGCCAAACACATTTCCGCATATCGGCTCGACTCTCACAAATTCTCGCCGTACTCAATAATCGATAAACGACCACTTTCAACTCTAAAAACTCTTTACGCTTTACGATCAATGAAGCGTTGACTGATATACTTCTTTCTGAACTCAACTTGAAAGAAGTCCCAAGTGATTCTCTCTCTTAGAACCACAGAAATCAATGTTTTCCACCAATTATAGGCTATATCTCTCAACAATGAAACTGCACACTTAATACACTCATCAGGAGTCAACGATATTTTATCGAATACTCGAATTATATTTTCGAGCCAAAACTCGGCCCGCTCGGCATCGTCATCAGTTGTGGCCCTAAACTCTTCGGCCCCATACTTCTAGATCTTATCCACAGGAGGTTTATTTAATCGAATCGGATCTATCACTTGTGGCACAACAGGTACTTGTGGAGGTGGAGGTTGTGGAGCAGCCGGATTCATTCGAACAAACTTCGAAAATCACTCACTCATCATACAGAAGAAGGCTTGCTTTGCCTCTCCTCCCTCACTACTATCATTCGGCCTAGATGTGGCTGGCGCTGTCCCTTGAGCGGGAGCAGGCACGTTACTCTCTACATCGTCAGTAACTGATTGATCGGGATCCATTACTATACAAAAACACATTTATAACTGTCAGAATTCATCACACTATCGCAATTTCATATATATGGCACGTATAGCTAGACTCACAAACACTACGTTAGTCCAAGAATCGACTAAACTGTAGCTCTGATACCAATGAAATGTAACACCCCTAACCCAAAACCATCGCCGGAATAGAGTTAAGAGGCGTTATCGATCAATCGAATCATTACACAACCATTTCACGACACTAAGTCATTCATCCATCAATTATACTCATTATCAACCATATGGTCCCTTATTGAGGTCTATAAGACCTTAAACACATGCTAGAATAGGGTCGGGACTAAACCAAACACTTACGAAAGTTTTCAAAATTTCAAATATTCACCAAGTCTGATGAGGTCACACGCCCGTGTAACCAGGCCGTGGGCCCCACACGGTCACCAGACACCCCATGTGTCTAAGCCGTGCCAAAATAGAGCAAGCATTCTGACTTCTCCACACGGCCACCAAGCACGCCCATGTGCTCAGGCCGTGTGCCCTTAAGCCACATACTGACTTATTCACATGGCAACTAGGCACGCCCGTGTGCTATGGCCGTGTACAACTAAGCTAGCTACTGACTTTACCCCACGATCATTAGACCAACCACAAAGTCGAAGCTTATATTATTTCGCACACACAGTGCTGATCATCTCGATCACGTTTTCGAATACGCACACCTAGTGCCATATAACTCAAATTCAACTCTCACATAGCATCCAGATTTCATAGCATTTAACATAACTAAATGTTCGTATTATGTCCGAACTTACCTCGGACGTTGAACTATCGCAACGGTCGGTCAATCGAGCACTTTATCTTTGCCTCGATCTCGATCCGAACCTCTCCTTTCTTGGTCTATACACATTCAAATTCAATCCATTCAATCACCAAATCATTCATTTTAGTCCAAACACACATATTTAGGGCATTTTACAAAATAGCCCTCACATTTTCACATTTTGACACTTTAGTCCTTAATTCATAAAATCATCAAATTCACATAATTTCTCCTCACACAAGCCTAGCCGAATTTTCCTTGTGTTCATACAAGCCCACACATTTCATTTATTTCACATTTTAGTCCATCAATTTACACTTTTCTCAATTTAACCCAAATTACTCAATTTCATCAAAACTTCCAATACAAACTATGTTAACCCAACACTAAGCTTTCATTTTCCACCATCAAACATTCAAGAACTCATATGTCCATCAATGGTACATTTCAAAGACATCATCAATTCACAAAATTTAAACATGGGTTTGGAAGAGCACAAAGCAACAATTACGAAAACGTAAAAATTATCAAAAATCGATCAAAAATCATACCTCAATTGAGCTTAGCAAGTGCCAAAATTTCAAAAGCTTTTAAAACCCTTTTCTTTCTTCCACAATCGGTGTAAAAGATGAACAAATCCATGCATTTTCTCTTTATGTTTTATTATTATTAACATAATATACATTTTACTATTTTATCCTTTATTATTAACATAATATAACACATGATAGTTGGTTATAATTGTCCAACTACCATCCACTCACTATATAATGGCTAAATTGCTTTATAAGGCCATTTCATTTAAAAGCCATAACACATAGATACTTCAACAATCAGCACACAGCTTTTACACTTTATGCGATTAAGTCCTTTCTCACAATTTGACACACAGTCGATAAAATTTTCACACAAAATTTTCACACAGGCTATTTCACATATAATCAACACCAAAAAAATATTAAAATATTTTTACGACCTCGGATTTGTGGTCCCGAAACCACTGTTCCGACTAGGGTCTAATTCGGCTGTTACATCGGCCCTCGAACCTTACGGCGGAATCTCTAGGCGCACCTCTGCTGCTAGCCCCACTTCCCGGGTTCTTCTGTGGTCCACCTCTAGAAGGAGCTTTACTCGCTCGCACATCTTGCTTCCTGTCTTTCTCATCCATCTTAGGACAGTTTCGAATGAAGTGGTCTAGTGAACCGCACTTGAAACAGCCTCTATCATTTTCTCGACACTCACCGAAATGTCGTCTACCACACTGCGAACACTCCAGTTTATTTGGTTGAGCACTACCAACACCCGCAATAGAAGTGGTTTGAGCTTTAGACGCCGTGTACTGCGTATTCTTATTTCTACTCGAGAATCTAGCTGAAGCATTTTATCGAGAAGTGAACTCTTTCGATTTTTTGGAGGATGACTGAAATAATTTACCCAACTGTCTTTTCTTCGAGTCCCGAGACTCGATTTCAGCTTTTCTTTCCTCTTTGGCCAATTCCTCGGTCTTACAAGCTCTCTCAACGAGCACCACAAATTCCTTGAGCTCTAGAATGCCAACTAAAAGTCGAATGTCTTCATTCAATCCATCCTCAAATCTCTTACACATGATGGCTTCGGTAGATAAGCACTCTCTCGCGTATTTGCTGAGCCTCACGAACTCACGCTCATACTCCATTACTGTCATTCGGCCTTGCTTCAATTCTAGAAATTTCTTCCCCTTCTGGTCTATAAACCTCTGACTAATATACTTCTTTCGAAATTCTTCTTTGAAAAACTCCCATGTAATCCTTTCCCTTGGTACAATCGACACAATGGTGTTCCACCATTGGTAAGCTGAGTTTCGTAGGAGTGACACAACACACTTCATGCACTCCTCAAGTGTGCAAGACAATTCATCGAATACCATAATGGTATTTTCTAGCCAGAACTCTGCCCTCTCTGGGTCATCATCTATATTCGCTCTAAATTCCTCAGCCCCTTGCTTCCGAATTCTGTCTACCGAAGGTTTTTCCCTTCTAATCATTTCCACTGCTTGGGAAACTGTAGGGGTAGGCTGAGGGATTGGAGGGGGTGGAGGAGTTGGAGCGTTCGGGTTTGCACGAACAAACTCCGAATACCAAACATTCATCATATGGAGGAAAGCTTCTCTAGCCCTTCCGCCCTGACTCAGTGTAACGGGCCCACTTTCGACTGGCGTGGTCCCTTCCGCAGGAGTCGGTGCATTACTTTCAACATCATCTGCCACTGCTTTGTCGGGATCAATTTACTATATAAAAACACATTTTAAATTGTCAGGAGTCGTCACACTATCATAATTCATATATGGCATGTATAGCTAGACTCGTACACACGCTAGGTTAGTCTGAGAATCGACTAAACCATAGCTCTGATACCACTAAATGTAACACCCCTTACTCGTGTTTGACGCCGGAACAGGGTACGAGGCATTACCTAACTTAAACACATACTAATACAGATTCCGGGCCATAAAATTTCATTCCAATTTAAAAGTTTTCAATCTTCATCTTAAAGTCCTTAATATGAGACTACGAGGCCCAAAACATACATTAAAAGTGATTCAGGGCCTGTGTGTCACACACAGCCTAGACACACGCCTGTGTGTCTACCCATGTGGACAAAAACAAGGCTATTTACCAAGCCCTTTTGCCACCCATACTTGCACCAACATAAGCCACAACCAAGACATACACACATTAAGACCACTACACTCCAATCACATGCAAAACTTATCACATACTTCACCATGCAAATTGCACATTCATGAAAAACATCATCATTTACATATATCAATATCAAGTATTAGCCATCATCCATGGCCTTTTACAAAATGAATCAATCTTCAAGACAAGCCAACACATTTGGCCAAAATAATATGACACTTGACAAAAGACCAAGTCCCTACACATTCTATACTCAAAATGATAAATCTAACTATACCAAGTGTTCAGATTGATAGTGTGGTCGAACCTCCGACATCCTTTGATCCTCGAGCTAGCTTGGCAATACTATAAGAAAATGGAAAAGAAAGGGAGTAAGCATAAAGCTTAGTAAGTTGCATGTAATTAAGTAACAACATCAACCATGCCTCTTTAACCATATAGTATATAATAAACCAGCACAACATTCTCAATTGATTTAAAGCATAACTTACTCATTTCCATCCTTACTAATCATACAACATAAATCGAGCTCATTTCTCATGAATCTCGTGTAGGTACCTGTATCACTTACAACATAGTCGTAACTTTTCTGACTTTTGACACAAGCTTTAAATTACCCATTGAACCAGTTGGAATACCAATGGATACCCGACAAGCCTCACATAATAGGGTACGATGCCGATGCCATGTCCCAGACATGGTCTTACACTGGCTCACATGTCGAGGTCAATGCCATGTCCCAGACATGGTCTTACACTAGCTCTCATCTCAATGCTGATGGCATGTCCTAGACATGGTCTTACACTGGCTCACATAATGTGGCCGATGCCATGTCCCAGACATGGTCTTACACTAGCACACATATCAACACCGATCCCATGTCTCAGACATGATCTTACACTGGCTCTCATAATGTGGCCGATGCCATGTCCCAGACATGGTCTTACACTAGCACACATATCACCCAAATGTCATGGCATGGATATCCAATCTATTCCTAAGGTTCAACCGGGAGTATACCACCTCAAATTTTGTCATGTATATTCATAACAATAATCAAGCATTTTATGCAATATCAATTGTTTAATGCATAATAACAATAGAGTTGTAATATTTACGTACAACTTACCTCAGTATACAAATTATGGGCGACTAGTTCGATTTAGTCCAATAGCTTGGTTTTCCCCCGGTCTAGGTCCGGACTCTGTTTTTCTTGATCTATAATGAAAAAATTTACTTATTTAATCACCACATTAATCAAGACATTCCAAAATTCCTACTTTAGTAAAATTATCATTTTGCCCTTAGACTTTCACATAATTACGATTTTGCCCCTAGGCTCGTAAAAAAAATTTAATCAAATTTCCTCCTTTTACAAGCCTAGCCGAATATTTATTGCTCTTATAGCAACTCAAAATTTTCAATTATTTCACACATTTACAACTTATTTTATAAACTTCACAAAATAGTCCTTCTAGGTGTTTTCATGAAAATCCCTTTCACAAAAGTTGTTTATTTAACAACCAAGATTCATTTTATTCCATAAAATTTCAGCAAACAACATGAACACTCAATGGTAAAACCCTAGACTCTCAACCATTTTGCAAAATAGTCCCTCCATTAGTTAGCTTAAGCTATAAGGGTCACAAAAATACAAAAATCATCAAGAATGACCATTAAAAACACTTACTTGCAAGGGTGAAAAGTTGCTGGAATTTCAAGCTTCCAAAACCCTTATTTTTGCTGAAAATTTTGGTGGAGAGGAGGAAGATGAATGGTGATATCTTTTTCTCTTTATTTTATTTTATTTTTATCAATTAAGTCACCTAAAATCTACCTAACCTTTGACCAATTTCGTGATTTAAAAATTCATGTCCAGCCACCACTTTTATTGGTCTATTTACTCAATAAGGACCTCTACTTTAGTGTTCCGTAGCTATTTAACACTTTTAGCTTGTAGAACAAAACTTTCGCACTTTATGCGATTTAGTCCTTTTTCAAAATTACGTATGCAATCACTAAAATTAAGTCACCAAAATTTTTATGTACTCATATAATCATGCTATAACATGTAAAATAGTATTAAAATAATTTCTCCAACCTCGAATTTGTGGTCTCGAAACCACTATTCTGACTAGGCCCAAAATCGGGCTGTTACACTGGGTTAGTTCGAGAATCGACTAAACTATAGCTCTGATACCACTAAATGTAACACCCCTTACCCGTGTTGACGCCAGAACAGGGTACGAGGCATTACCTCACTTAAACACATACTAACATACATTTACGGATCATAAAATTTCATTCAAATTTAAAACTTTTCAATCTTTGTCTTAAAATCTCTAATATGAGCCTACGAGGCCGAAAACACACTTTAGAAACGGTTCGGGACCAAATTGAGTTCTTTAGAAAACTTTGGAAAATGTCACTAAAAACAGGGGGAACACGCCCGTGTGGAAGGGCGACACGCCTGTGTGATCTCATAACATGGTCATGTTGAAGGACAGTGTAACTCGCACGGCCTAAGCATATAGGGACATGCCCGTGTCTCTTGCCCGTATGGATTTATTTCTCAATTCAAACCTACAGGGATTTTCATACGGCCTGGCACACGCCCGTGCCCATGGCTCGGGTCCCTCACACGGCCATGACACGTCCGTGTCTCAGCCCATGTGTTAAAACCTTGACATTCTATTTCTGACGCCAGCAACATTTTAGGGTCACACGGCCAAGGCACACAACCATGTGCTAGGCCGTGTGGTGAATTTAATTTCGCATTTAAGGTGCAGACTTCACATGGCCTAGGCACATGCCCATGTACAATGGCCGTGTCTTCCACACGGTTGAGACACACGGCCGTGCCTTAGCCCGTGTGATTACTACTGGGCATTCTGTTTTACTAAATTAAGGTGCAGGGGACACACAGCCAGACTACACGCCCACGGGGCAGACTGTGTGTCACACACGGCCTAGACACATGCCCGTGTGCCTACCCGTGTGGAAAAATACAAGGCTATTTACCAAGCCCTTTTCCCACCCATACTTGCACCAACATAAGCCACAACCAAGACATACACACATTAAGACCACTACACTCCAATCACATGCAAAACTTATCACATACTTCACCATGCAAATTGCACATTTATGAAAAACATCATCATTTACATATATCAATAACAAGTATTAGCCATTATCCATGGCCTTATACAAAATGAATCAATCTTCAAGTCAAGCCAACACATTTGGCCAAAACAATATGACACTTGACAAAAGACCAAGTCCCTCTACATGCCATACTCAAAATGACAAATCTAACTATACCAAATGTTCAAATTGATGGTGTGATCGAGCCTTCGACGTCCTTTGATCCCCGACCTAGCTTGGTGATACTATAAGAAAATGGAATGGAAAGGGAGTAAGCACAAAGCTTAGTAAGTTGCATGTAAATAAGTAACAACATCAACCATTCCTCTTTAAACACATAGCATATTATAAACCAACACAACGTTCTTGATTTAACAAGGGTAGATTTACTACATATTTACACATCACAAGTATAAGCCAAAGATTACAAAATCCTCCCGAAATCATTCTCATAGATAGAACTTACTCAATTTCATCCTTACCATTATGGCATCATAACTAAGCTCATATCTTATTAGTTTCGAGTAAGAACCTGTACAATTCACAACATGATCATATCCTTTCATATATTTATCTTAAGCTCTAAATAATCTGTGGAACCATTTGGAATACTAAAGGATATCCATTAAGCCTCACACAAGAGGGTAAAATGCTGATGCCATGTCCCAGACATGGTCTTACACTGGCTCTCATAATGTGGCCGATGCCATGTCCCAAACATCGTCTTACACTAGCACACAAATCAACGCCGATGCCATGTCCCAGACATGGTCTTACACTAGCACACATATCACCCAAATGTCATGGCATGGATATCCAATCTATTCCTAAGGTTGAACCGGTAGTTTTTACTACATCAATTCTCATCATACAAATTCACAACAATAATCATACACTTTATGCCATACTAATTGTTCAATACATAATAACAATAAAGTTGTATTATTTACGTACAACTTACCTTGGTATACAAAATATGGGCGACTAGTTCGATTTAGTCCAATAGATTGGTTTTCCCCCGGTCTAGGTTCGGACTCCGTTTTTCTTGATCTATAATGAAAAATTCACTTATTTAATCACTACATTAATCAAAACAATCCAAAAATCCTACTTGGGAAAATTTATCGTTTTGCCTTTAGACTTCCACATAATTACAATTTTGCCCCTAGGCTCGTAAAATGATTTTAATCATATTTCCTCCTTTATCAAGCCTAGCCAAACCTTTATTACTCTTATAGCAACTCACAATTTCCAATTATTTCACACATTTACAACCTATTTTATAAACTCCACAAAATGGTCCTTTTAGGTGTTTTCATGAAAACCCCTTTCACAAAAGTTGTTTATTTAACAACCAAGATTCTTTTTCTTCCATAAAATTTTAGCAAACAACATAAATACTCTCATGGCAAGACCCTAGAATCTCAACCATTTTGCAAAATAGTCCCTCCATTAGCTAGCTTAAGCTACAATGGTCACAAAAATACAAAAATCATCAAGAATGACCATCAAAAACACTTACTTCCAAGAGGGAAATTTGGCTGAAACTTTATGCTGCAAAAACCCCCATTTTTGTTGTAATTTTTGGTGGTGAAGAGAAAGAATGAAAAGGATGAAGCTTTCTTTTTATTTTATGATTATTTTATCAATTAAGTCACCAAAAATCTACCTAACCTTTGACCAATTTCATGAATTAAAAATTCATGTCCAGCCACCACTTTTATTGGCCTATTTACTCAATAAGGACCTCTACTTTAGTGTTCCATAGCTATCTAACACCTTTATCTTGTAGAACAAAACTTTCGCACTTTATGAATTAAGCAAGTAATCACTAAAATTAATCCACCAAAATTTTCATGCACTCATATAATCATGCTATAACACATAAAATAATATTAAAAATAATTTTTTTGGCCTCAGATTAGTGGTTCCGAAACAACTATTTCGACTAGCCCCGAAATCGGGCTGTTACAGGGATGTCTTCTTCCACAATGTTGACATTCAGGTCTATTAGACTTTACATTACCCACACTTGCCATTGAAGTAGCTTGAGATTTAAGACTCGAATGTTGCCTCCCACGATCTCTGTGTGAATACCCCGCTGAAACATTCGAACGGGAATACATTTCTTTAGATTTCTTTGACTGAGATGGAAATGACTTACTCATCGGTCTTTTCCTCGAATCTCTAGCTTCAAGATCAGCTTTCCTCTTTTCTTTATTCAACCCTTCGGCCTTACAAGCCCGTTCAACCAATACCACAAATTCTTTCACCTCTAAAATCCCAACTAACACACGAATATCCTCATTCAATCCATCCTCAAATCTCTTGCACATAATAGCCTTGATGGAAACACACTCTCGAGCATATTTACTAAGTCTGACAAATTCTCACTCATACTCTGTCAGTGTCATACGACCTTGTTTCAGCTCAAGAAATTCCTTATGTTTCTGATCGATGAACGCTGACTAATATATTTCTTTCAGAACTCCTCTTGAAAGAATTCCCATGTAACCCTCTCTCTTGGTACCAGTGATACCAGTGTATTCCACCAGTGATATGCAGAATCTCTCAGAAGTGAGATGGCACACTTTAAACACTCATCTGGTGTGCAGGACAACTCATCAAATACCCTGATGGAGTTTTCAAGCCAAAACTCGGCTCTCTCAGGATCATCATCCATATTAGCTCTAAAATCTTCAGCCCCGTGCTTTTGGATCTTATCAGCTGGGGGCATGTTCATTCTTACAAATTCCATACCTTGTGGAGCTACGAGAACCGATCGAGGAATAGGTGGGGGTGGAGGAGGTTGGGCATTTGGATTTGTTTGAACAAATTCCGTGTACTACTCATTCATCATGTGGAGAAAGGCTTCCCTACCCCCTTCTCCCTAACTAACCGTAGGAGGTCTACTATCAGACGGCGCTGCCCCTTGAGCGAGAGCCGACACATTACTTTCAACTTCATCAGCTTCAGCTCGATTGGGATCCATTTACTATATGAAAACGCATTTTAAAATTGTCAGGAGTCATCACACTATCACATTTCATTTATGGCATATATAGCTAGACTTTCACACACGCTACGTTAGTCCAAGAATCGATTAAATCATAGCTCTGAAACCACTAAATGTAACACCCCTTACCCGTATTCGACGCCAAAACAGGGTACGACGTATTACCAGACTTAAACACAAGCAAACATACAAAACCGAGATGTAATTTCCATCCAAATTTAAAACTTTTCACATAATTCATATCATCCCTAAAACGAGCCTACGAGGCCCAAAAAATACATTGGAAATAGTTCGGGACTAAACCGAGAACTTTAGAAAAACATACAACACTTAAAAAAAATTCATGTTGCACGACTCACACGCCCGTGTGGTCTAGGGGACACGCCCGTGTGGTCCTTGGACACGTCCGTGCTACAAGCCGTTTTCAAAATAGGGAGCTCTCTGACTTGTGCCACACGGTCGTGCCACACGCCCGTATGCTAGGCCGTGTGGTCGATTTTATTTTCATGATTTTTCATAAAATAGGTGCAGACTTCACACGGCCAGGGCACACGCCCGTGTTCGAGGCCGTATCTTCCACACGGCTGAGACATACGCCCGTGTCTCTGTCCGTGTGCTCAATACTGAGCATTCTGTTTTGCAACAATTAAGGTGCTAGGGACACACGGCTGGAACACACGCCCATGGGGCATGCCGTGTGTCTACCCGTGTGGACAAAAATAAGGCTATTTACCAAGCCATTTTGTCACCCATCCATGCACAAACCTACACAAAAAACATAGAACCATTCCAAGCATATACCATCAATCAAATCAGCCACAAATAAGGCATCAATACCCATTCACAGGTTATCATTTATCATACACAAACATCACATATATCTCAACACAAATCATGCAATTTCCCACATCCATGAAAAGCATCATCATATGCATATATATATACTTAAACCAATATTAGCCAATTTCAATGGCCATTTACAAAATGAATTATCAACCAACATAAGCCAACACATTTGGCTAAATCAATTATGACACATAACAAAATGACCAAGTCCCTATACATGCCTTAACTCAAAATATTAAAATCAATGGTACCCAAAATATTAAGTTGATAGTTTGAATGGATCTCCGACAGTTTTCGATCTCCGAGCTGGCTTGGTGATGCTATAAGACAAGGGAAAAGAAAGGGGAGTAAGCTATATAGCTTAGTAATTTCCTATGCAAATAATAAGCATTATAATCACACATGTATCATACAAATAAACATGATGAACTTGGCATAAATAGTATCAAGATCATCTAATCGTAACTTACTCATTCATAACCTTACCGAGGGATTCATCACATATCGAGCTCATTAGTAAATGAGTTTTACATATGTACCTGTACCAACTCGCAACATAATCATAACCTTTCACAACTTTGACATACTCGTTGAATTTCCCATTGAACCACTTGGAATACTAAAGGATACTCCGGAATCTCGCACACCTAATACCATACCAATGCCATATCCCAGATGTGGTCTTACGTGGGATCTCTTATCGATGCCAATAGCCCAGCTATGGTCTTACACGAAGTCTCATATCGATTCCATATCCCAGATATGGTCTTACACGTAATCTCAAATAACCCTAATGTCATGACATTCGTATCCTACCTATTCCTAAGGTTCAACTGGGATTTTCTCACTTGCCAAACTTTATCGATTACATCCAAGGAGTCAATCATAATTCATGCAATGTTAAAGCATTTAAAACATAAATAAAACAATGCATTATTTACATACGAACTTACCTCGGTACAAAAAATAGTAGAAAGGGACCTAATCGTCAAACACCTTATTTTTCCCCCGATCTAGGTCCGAACCCTGTTTCTCTTGATCTATAATAGCAAATTTAACTCATTTATTATCCACATTTCTCAATTCAGTCCAAAAATCATATTATGGCAAAATTACATTTTTGCCCCTAAACTTTAACATTTTTACATTTTGGCCCCTAGGCTCGTAAAATGAAATCTATTCGATTTCTTCAAGACCCAAGCCTAGCCGAACCTCTTTCATGCTTATAACAGCCCACATTTTTCATTTAATCACACTTTTACACACATTTTGAAATCTTTTTACAAATAGGTCCTTTTGACATTTTCATCAAAAATCACCTAGCAAAAGTTGTTTTTCTAACATTAAACTTGCATAATCTACCATTAAACATCAAAATATACACATTTCTAACATGGTTCAAACCCTAGACCTCAATCATCTCTCAAATTAATGGTAAAAATAGATAGATCGGATGATAACGACTTCAAAAATGTAAAGAGCATTAAAAACGGGGCTAGGATGTACTTATAATCAAGCTTGGAAGTTGAACAAACCCTAGCTATGGTGACATTCTAAATTTCTACTATGGTGAGGAAGATGGACAAGGACTTTGGCTTGATTTTTTTCCTTTTTATTCATTTAATAACTAAATGACCAAAATGTCCTTCACTTAAAATTTGAAATTTTATCTCACCGTGTCCATTTTTGTCCACTAACTTAACAAATGGTCTAATTACCATCTAAGGACCTTCAATTTAAAATTTCATAGCAATTAGACACCTCTAGCATGTAGAACTCAACTATTACACTTTTTACAATTTAGTCCTTTTAACTAAATTGAGTGCCCAAACGTCAAAATTTTCGAATGAAATTTTCACGAAATCATTTCGTAAGACTGTAGATCACAGAAATATAATAAAAATAAACTTTACTACGTCAGATTTGTGGTCCTGAAACCACTATTCCGACTAGACCCAAAATCGGGCTGTTACAGCAACGATCTTAAAAACATAAAAATTACAAGAAACCGAATCAAATAGAGTCACACGCAAGAGTATAAAGTGTTCAAACCTCCAATTTAAGCTCCCATGGTTTTTCGACAATGAAAATTAGAAAGATGAAGAGAAAATGTCTTTTTCTTCTTTTAATTTTGTTTTAATTTCTTAAAAATTACTATTTTGCCATTAAAGTATAAAAGGTTTAATAAATTAACTACATAATGTTGTCCAAGACCAATTCTAAGGAATATTTATTATATTGGTCCTTTCTAATTTAATAATCAAGCTACTAAATCACTTAAATACTATAATTTCTATATTTTGTCCCTTTTTACAATTTAGTCCTTTTTCTTTAATTAACTAACTAAACATTAAAATGTCTTAACGAAATTTTAATACAATCTTAATAATACTCAGTAAATATTTATTAAAATATTTACGGCTCGGTTTATAAAAATGAGGTCCCGATACCTCATTTTCTAAAACCACTTGACTTTAAGGTCATACCACTTGAACCTAATTATTATTTCAAATAGTATAATTTACCGATTCAAATTTTATTTTAACTCTATAATTGTCTCGTAAATATTAAATAATAATATTTACAAACTTACTCATCTCTGTGGTTCCGTAACCATTTTTTCCGACTCCACTGAAAATCGGGCTGTTACAATAACCTTGTCTTCTTACATCAGAATGCAACCTAATCCGTTGAGTGACGCATCATTGTAAAAAATGAACTCTTTTTTAGATTCTGGTTGTGTTAACATGAGAGCTTCTGTTAGAATTGTATTTAATTGATCAAAACTCTGTTGACATTTTTCAGACCAGATAAATTTAACATCTTTCTACAACAACTTAGTTAATGGTAAAGCAATCATCGAGAAGCCTTAGACAAACCGTCTATAATATTCGGCTAAACCTAAGAACTTCTCACCTTACATTTTTTGAAGGTTTCCAATTTAGAATCGCGGTGATCTTATTTGGATCAACCTGGATGTCTTCCTCTGAAATCACATGACCTAAGAATCCAACTTCTCGGAGCTAGAACTCACATTTACTTAATTTCGCATACAACTATTTTTCACGTAAAGTTTGTAATATTATTCTCAGGTGTTGGTCGTGTTCAGTTTCATTCTTTGAATAGATCATAATATCATCGATAAATACAACCACTAATCTATCTAAACACGTCTGAAAAATCCCGGTTCATCAAATTCATTAACGCAATAGGGGCATTGGTCAAACCAAACGGCACCACAAGAAACTTAACTGGAAAAATATAACATACATAAGGAATTAAACATAATTCACAATATAACTTACATAAGGATTTAAACATAATTACAACATATGAACTTACCTAGCAAAACCGAAAGACAAGTTGAACTGTAAGGATTATTCGATAATTTTTCCTTTTCCCCAATTATCCTCAACTTGATTAAAATCCCGATCTATATAATAAATTTCAAATTATCAATTCCAAATATCTTATAACATCTAATTATATGCATATGAATATTAATAATCATTTTTACAAAAATTCTTTGAAGTTTTACATTTTATTCAACTTAGTCCCTAAAATCAAAATTGTCATAACTTTCAAATTTGAGCTTCAATTTCAAAACCGGTCTCAATAAAATCCTTATACAACCCTCTAATATCTATAATTATAGAAATTTAACGTAAATTTTGAACCCTTTATACTTAAGTCCCTATGTTAAAAAGTAACAATTTTTACTTTACAAATTAGTCTTCTTCTTTTTTTTCACTTTTAAGCTTAAAATCTATCAATTTAGTACAAAGATTTAAGATTCAACAATGGAAACTTTTAGAAACTTTAACAATTTTACCAAATAATCTCTAGGCTACCTAAATCAAGCCCTCGAGATCTCAAAAACATAATATTTACAAGAAACAGACTAAAAACAGCTTACAATTCAAGAGCTAAATCTTGGATGCGAGCAAGATTTTCTCCTCTCTTTAGAAATAGATTTGAGATGAAAAAGATTAAAAGAATGTTTTAATTCTTTTAAAATTTGGCTTTTATACATTTAATTAAGGTTAATAAATCTTATTTAATTAGTTAAAACATAAAATAATTGGTCTTAACTATCCATTAATCAAGCTAAGTGGGTTTCATCATGGAATTCCACTATCCATTATTACAATTTGGTTAAATTGCCCCATTAGTCCATTAGAAATATGAAAATCTAAGGCGATTGAACTTTTACTACATTTACGATTTAGTCATTGTGTAACAGGCCTAACCCCTCTCCGTCATCGGATTAGGGTCACAGGCATTACAATCCATCAGATTATTTAATTACATTACAAATGGTAGTACAAGCTAACTAATATTGTCATAACATCCAAGGGCAGATCATGCCAATCTAAAATTTCATAGTAGTGTCGTACATGGAGCAGTATATGCCAATCTAACATTTCCATAATGATGTCTTGTACAATCAAATAACTAATCATCCTATGCAATGCTAAACTTGGTCTTCCATTGTCTACAATCTTATCACTATTTATACATTGTTAAACTTAGTCTTCCACTGTCTACACTCTTATCACTATTTATCCCTTCTAGAATGTTAGAATTTCGATACATACAAGACTATTCCAATTATTAGCATCAGAGTATTGGTCCATACTCCGTCTATGATTATCTTTTTATATCATCTTCGATGATGTTAGTATAATGCATTTAATATGGGTTTGCTAATTCATTCCAATTTAGAGTAAAAGTTACTCTTACAGCCCCTATTACGAGACTATGGGACCTAAAAAGTAGTTTAAAAATAGGTAGGGACTAATTTGAAACAATTCTAGAAGTTTAGGAAATAATTACAAAATTTTTGTTACAGGGGTCACATGCCCGTGTGGCCAGGCCGTGTGCCTCACACGGCTGAGACACACACCCATTTGGTCAGGTCATGTAACAATCGAAATAGTGACACACGCCCGTGTGGAATGCCCCAGGCCGTGTGACTCTCAAATTTGGGACACACGACAGTGTCCCAGCCTGTGTCCTTGCCCATGCAACTCACTGACTTGAGTCACACGCCATTGTGTGACACATGCCCATGAGTGTTGCTCGTGCGAGACACACGCTTGTGTGGCCAAGCCGTGTGCACATCAAAGTACCTTAAAATTCAAGTTTACCATTTCCTACTTACTTAGTCACTAAGAAACTCGATTACCAATCGTTTAACCTATTCAAAACACGATAACATGCCCAAAATACATCAAATTAATCACTTAATATGCCTAACCAATGTACCCTCATTGGTACCACATTTTATATGTTCAAATACATCAACAACACATCAAACATTCAAGACTTCCATTCATATCACACTTACCATAATTGGACTATCACTTACCTATTTAAGCTACTAAACTTTAATCTAACACATACCAGATATAAACTAGGCTAACATACCAACACAACCTTAACCACAACCATATACACATTTAAGCATCATTTCACTAGCAACTAAGACAACCACACCTTATAAACAACATCAACCAAAGACTTCCTAGGTATATGCCATTACAAAATGAAATATCACCACACTTGAGCTCAGGATTTTTGATTTGATGCTGAGTCAACAATAATTCGAACAATACCTAGCCTACGCAAGGAAAACAAAACCGCACGCTGAGTAAAACTCAGTGGTATTTCTATAATCCGAATAATATAAACTTGAAATAAGTATTTAACATGCAATATACAACAAGTAGGCTATGTTCAAAAGTTTCAACTCAATAATATAATTCTTGCTCATTCCTTATTCACATCTACTAAGATTTCACATATTCAAATATATATATCTATCAATGGCATTTCATTTAACATTTAAATACATCAACTCATGTAATGGCATGATTCATATCTTTGATCAATACTTGATTTCATTCAAGTTTCACATCAGAATTCATCATTTCATATTTCATTTCTCATCTCATAATCATTTCTCATATTTTCCATTTCAATATTTTCTCATCTCATATTCATTATTTTACTTTCCCCTATTAACACGACACGGACTCGGACGGATACACGGATCCAACCAACATACCAGTTTTGCACCCAGTACTTCATCAGATAAATCTAAAGTAATAACTATGCCTAGCACTATATAAATTGACACCCAATGTCTCATCGGTTAAACTGAAGCAAATTGGCACCCAGTGCCTCATCAACTCGAGGTCGAAGTAATCCATGAACTCTTCCTATCCTATGGGATGCCATTTATATCCGACTCAGCCCGATACAGTTAATAGGGATTCATTTCACTTTTTAATACCATCAATGTCTCAATTTCATGAATATATATCATCACATATAAGCATATATTCAATTTGATAATAATCACATTTTTCTCAATACACATATGTTCATAATCAATCTATTTCATAATATACAAAATCAATCCATTTCATTTCAACTAGGAATTTAATTCAATCCCCAAGTACCAAAGTACTCACCTCAAATGCTTACCATATGTAAACAATTATATATGCAATAAGCTACTATTTAATTTGGATTATAGAAACACAAACCGTGAATTCTGAGCTATTCGACGTCAATTTTATCCTTCCTCTTTTTACTCGAGGATTTCAATACAACGTTAGCTACAGAAATAAACAATTAAATCACATTAATACTACACATTTCAATTTCACATTAAATTTCAATTTTCACACAATATTTTGCTTATTCTTCAATTTAGTCCCCAAACCAAGACTAATTTTAACCTTCACAATTAACTTCATATTTTTATACTAATTTCTGTCTAGACCATATTTAGCTTCCTCTTTTCCAATTCGACCCCTTAATTTCAAATTTTTCACAATTTAGTCCCTGTTGTTCAAAATCATAATTAATTCTACAATTTAGTCCTTTTCCATTTCTAACTTAAAAATCTATCTGTTTAATCCCTATTACTTAAAATTTTCAACAATGTCAACATCTAAAATCTTGAATAATACTAAAACTTACCATATGGGTCAAGTAGCCCTAAGTACCGAGATTCCAAAAACGTAAAAATTACAAGGAAATGACTAAATTGCACTAACCAATTTGAGTTTGAACCCTAAGGTCCCTAGCCATGCGTGACTATCTTCTTCTTTTCTTCTTTCTTTTATTTCCTTTATTTGTTAAATTTGCATGCATCCACTTTCATTTCTTTTTCTTTCTTTTATTTTTCATTCATTTTAACTATTATATATATACATTAAAGTTAATATATATAACATATATATTTATTTTAAGCACATGCATTTCATTTAGCCCATGGCTGGCCACCTATACACCATCATTAATTAAGTGGCGTAGTTGCTACTTTATCCCCTTTTGTTTATTTCAATTTATAACTCAACTTTTAACCCTTACGAAATTTAGTTCCTATAGCTTAATAACTCCTAATTTCACAAAATTCACTAGCCCAAAAATTAATTAGCTACCCAACTAACTTTGTAAATATTTAATTAAATATTTACGAGTCCGTTTTACAAAAATAGAGTCTCAAAAATACGTTTTTCGGCACTCCTGACTATCGGGTCGTTACAATTCTCCCCCACTAACTAAATTTCGTCCCCAAAATTTACTTGAAAAGAGGTGGGGATATTGAGATCTCATCATCTCTTCAGGTTCCCAAGTTGCTTCAACACTATGGCTACACAGAACACGTTTATTAGGAAATTCTTTTATCTCGTGAGCTAAAATTTCAATCGATTCTTCTTCATAAAACAAGTCGAGCTGAATTTTAATTTCTTCGATTGAAATAAACGTGAGACGGATCTGATCGATACCTTCTAAGCATTGACACATGGAAAACGTCGTGCATTTTCTGTAATTCTGCAGGCAAAGCTAACTGATATGCCACTTATCCCAATCTTTCAATGATTTCATACGGTCCAATAAAACGAGGACACAGCTTCCCTTTCTGGCCAAATCGCAGAACTTTCTTCCATAGTGAGACCTTTAGAAATACTTTATCTCCAACTGAAAACTCAATACCTCGACATTTTAAATATGCGTACGATTTCTGTATATTAAAGGCTATTTTGAATTTATCTAGGATTATCTTAACAATGTCTTCCATTTCTTGAATCAATTTCGGCCCAACAACTTTTCTTTTACACAATTCCATCCAACAAACAGGTGTTCGACACCTACGACCATATAAGGTTTCGTACAGGGCCATTTGAGTACTCGATTGGAAACTATTATTGTATATGAATTCGACCAAAGGTAAATAACGTTCCCAGCCTTATTCAAAATCAATTACACAAGTGCGAATCATATCTTCCAAAATCCGAATAACACGTTCAGATTGTCCGTCTGTCTGCGGGTGAAAGGCTGTGCTAAAAATAATTCTCGTACCAAGAGATTCATGCAAATGATTCCAAAATCTCGAAGTGAAACACAAATCTCAATCAGAGATAATCGATATAGGAAAACTATGCAATCTCACAATTTCCTGAATGTACACTTCAGCAAGTTTTTGAAGTGACCAATCTGTCTTGTCTGCAATAAAATGAGCCGATTTCATAAGTAGATCAACAATTACCCACAAAGCATTTTTCATGCTCAGAGATAAAGGTAATCTAGTTACAAAATCCATCGTGATACGTTCCCATTTCCACTCAGGAATAGAAATGGGTTGAAGTAATCCTTTGGGAACCTGATGTTCTGCTTTAACTCGTTAACAACTTAAGCATTTAGCTATGAAATCAACTACATCTCTTTTCATTCCTGGCCACCAATACATATCTCGCAGGTCGCGGCACATTTTCGTTCCTTTAGGATGCAAAACAAAAGGACTATCATGAGATTTGTGAAGTATCAACTCTTTTAATTTTGCAACATCTAGAATACAAATTTTATTTTGAAATCTCAAACAACCACAATCATCAATACTGAAACTTTCTATTACGCCATTTTGAACCATTTCTTTTTTCTTTGCTAACTTGACATCATCTAACTGTGCTACTTTAATATGATCAAACAACATCGGCTTCACCTTCAACTCGGCCAACAAGCTTCCATCATCATTGACACTAAGTTGAGCAAACATTATTCGCCACTCAACGGGTGTTTTCCTACTCAACGCATCAGCTACGATGTTAGCTTTGCAGGGATGGTAATTAATAACACAATCCTAATGTTTTACAAGCTCGACCCAATGTCGCTGTCTTAAATTCAACTCATTTTGTGTTAGGAGGTATTTAAGACTCTTGTGATCGGTATAGATGTGACACTTTTCACTGTACAAATAGTGTCTCCAGATCTTTAAAGCAAAGACCACAACAGCTAACTCTAAATCGTGCGTTGGATAGTTATGTTCATGTGTTTTTAGTTGACGAGACGCATACGCAATCACTTTTTCGTCTTGCATCAAGACACAACTGAGACCACTCAATGAGGCATCACTGTAAACCATAAAATCTTTTCCCAATTCAGGTAAGGTTAAAACTGGTGCCTCAGTCAACATCTGTTTCAATTACTCAAAACTCTCTTGGCATTCATTGCTCCAAATGAACTGAACATTTTTTGTGCAACAACTTTTTCATCAGTAAAGCTATCTTCGAAAATCTATTTACGAATCTTTTGTAGTAACCAGCCAACCCAAGAAAACTACGAACCTCTGACACATTCCTCGGTGTTTTCTATTGAACAATGGCTTCAATCTATTTCGAGTCAACTTTAACTCCATCTGCTGAGATAACATGTCCCAAAAACACAACTTCTAATAACCAAAATTCACACTTGCTAAGATTTCTATATAACTGTTTCTCTCGTAACACTTGCAAAACAATTCTGAGGTGTTGCTCATGCTCGGATTCAGATTTCGAATAGATCAAGATGTTGTCAATGAAAACTACTACAATTTAATTCAAATACAGTTGAAAAATACGATTCATGAGATCCATGAATGCCGCCAGAGTATTAGTCAACCTAAAGGCATCACCAAAAATTTATAGTGGCCATAACGCGTACTAAACATCGTCTTAGGTATGTCACTATCTTTCACTTTCAACTAATAGTAACTTGATCTCAAATCGATCTTAGAAAAGACAGAAGCTCCTTTTATTTGATCAAACAAGTCATCGATACGAGGTAGGGGTATCGGTTCTTAATCATCAACTTATTCAATTATTGATAGTTTATACAGAGCCGCATTGAGCCATCTTTCATTTTAGCGAATAACACTAGGGCTCCCCAAGGTGATATACTAGGGTGTATAAAGCCTCGATCCAACAAATCTTGCAATTGCACCTTCAATTTTTTCAGCTCTATGGGTGTCATATGATAAGGAGACATGGACACCGGAGCCGTACCAGGAAATACTTCAATTACGAATTTAACCTCTTGATTTGGTGGTAATCCGGGTAATTCCTCGGGAAACACATCAAGAAATTTACAAATAGTGTGAATCTTACTACTTTGTATATCGCCAGAATTTGAGTTGATAACATAGGCTACAAAAGCTTCACAGCCTTGATTGAGAAGTTTATTAGCTCGAATTGTCGAAATAATATGAGTTAACCCACTCGTTCGAACACCATTCATTTCAATTATGCTACCGTCTTCACTCTAAACCACAAATATCTTTTTACGGCAATCCAAAGTCACTCCATGTTCAGTAAGCCAATTAATTCCCAATATTAAATCAAAGTCACCAAATGACATTATCAACAAATCAACAAGGAAGGTTATATTCTATATTTCTAACGCACATTGCCTACACACCTGATCCACTATTACGGATTGCCCCAAATGACTTGACACAACTATCGATACTCTAGACGTCTCATCTTTTAAACTTCTCGATTTAACTAATTCAGCATTAACATATGAGTGTGAAGATCTCGGGTCTATTAAAGCATAACTAGGTTCTGAATGTAACAAAAAGATACATGGCACAATGTCAGTAGCATCACCATCCTTACATGTCCATACAACATATGCTCGTGCTAGCACTTTGGCCTTTATCTGATGAGTAACCGTATCATTTCTCTTTCTAGCACCACCTTTAGCAAAAGAACCACTGCAACTTGTTTCACGACCCCTAGATGCAGGCACAAACCTCTGAGAAGAAATAGGAGTAGAATTCTCATTCTTTGGACATTCTCGAGCAAAATGCTCCATAGATCCACAGCGAAAACAAGCCTGAGTTAGCTTCCAACATTCACCACGGTGCTTTTTCCCACAATGTTTGCAATTCAGAATATCAGTATCACTGAACGGACCTCGCACACTACCCGTGGACATAGTCAGTTGTCGATCACGGTTTCTATTAGATCTTTCAGACTTAAAAGTTGATTTCTAGCCACCGCAAAATTTTGGTTCATTTTGGTTGCGGATGCGAGCTAGCAGTTCCAAACTGCTTCCCAGAAATGTGAGTCACCTTAGCCTTTTTATCAAGTCCCAAGGCTTGTTCTACCATCTTTGCCCGTTCAACTAGATCAGCAAACTTTGTAATTCGATGCGATACCAACTGTACCCGAATTTCATCACGTAGCCCACGTAGAAATCACTTACAACTTTTGATTTTAGATGTTATACATTCAGTAGCATACTTACTAAGTCGTAAGAACTCTCGTTCATAATCGGCCACTGACATCCCACTCTACTTTAACAGTAAAAACTCTTGCCTTCTATCTTCTATGTATAATTCTCTGACGTATTTCTTTTGAAATTCCTTTTGAAAGAATTCCTAATTGGCTTGTTCAATATGTACGTGGCATGTTACTGACTTCCACCATGTATACGCTTCTCCTTGTAGTAGAGAAACAACACAAATCACGCTTTCAAATGACTTACATTGTAACAGCCTGATTTAAGGGCTAGTCAGAATAGTGGTTTTGGGACCACTAATCCGAGGTCAGAGAAAATTATTTTAGTATTATTTTATGTGTTATAGCATGATTATATAGGTGCATGAAAATTTTGGTACTTTAATTTTAGCGATTTCATGCTTAATTGCGAAAAAGGACTAAATCGCATAAAGTGTGAAAGTCTTAGTTTACAAGCTAGAGGTACCAATTAGCAATGGAATTTTAATTGGAGGCCTTTAAAGTGAAATTAGGCCTTTCTAAAGGTCATAGCCGGCCATAGGGGGGACAAGAGTATTATTTTAGTCAATGTTTTGGTGGTGTTAGGTGATTAATGAATAAAATAAGAGAAAGATAAAGAAAAGAAAAATAGCATCTTTTCTACTCTTCTTCTCCGCCAAAAATTAGCAGCAAAAATAGGGGTTTGAGAGCTCAAAATTTCAGCAAGCTTTTCTCCTTACAAGTAAGTGATTTTAGTGGTTTTTCTTGTTAATGTTTGTACTTTTGGAACCCCTAAAGCTTAAGCTAGCTAAAGAGAGGACTATTTTGCAAAATGGTTGGAAGTTTAAGATCTTTCCATGTGAGCATTTATGTTGTTTGCTGCATTTTTATGGAAGAAAATGAGTCTTAGTTGTTAGATAAACAACTTTTGTGAAAGGTGTTTCCATGAGAACACCTAAGAGGACCTTTTTGTGAAGGTTGTAAAATATGTGGTAAATGTTTGTAATAATGAGTATTGAGGATTTCCATAAGAGTAATAAATGTTCATCTAGGCTTGTAAAAGGAGGAAATTCGATTAGAATCAATTTACGAGCCTAGGGGTAAAATAGTTATTTTGTGAAAGTCTAAGGGCAAAATGGTAATTTTGCCAAAGTATGATTATTTAAGAGTGTTGATTAATGTGAGGATTAAATGAGCTAAATTATTATTATAGATCAAGAAGAACGAAGAATTAACCTTGACCGAGAAAAGGGCAAGGTATCGGACTAGATCGACAATTTGGCCTATTTTGAAATCGAGGTAAGTTTGTGTGTAATAAGTTCAACATCATGCTAGTATATTTTAAAATGTTTGATATTTGTGAAGATGTATAACATTTCTATGAATTTGAGTAATGATGTTGAATGGGAAAATGATGAGAATTATGATGTTGAAGTCCCGGTTGGACTTTAGTAAATGAGAGAGTAATATCATTAAGACTTGAGATGGGTAAGGTCCCGTATAAGACCATGTCTGGGACATGGCCTCGGCACCGAATTGAGATCCCGTATAAGACCATATCTGGGATATGGCATCGTATCTAGAGGTGACCCCATGTAAGACCACATCTGGGATGTGGCATTGGCGTCGTATTCATGTGAATGATAATGATCATGTATCCTTGAGTATCCCAAGTGATTCAATGGGATAAATAGTTAAGCTTATAATAGAGATGAAATTAGTGCCAAAGCTATGTGATGAAGTGATACAGGTATATGTGAGTAATTCACGAGAATGGTTTATGAGATGTGGCATGATATGTAATTGGTAAGGGTAAGCATGAGTAAGTTACGGCAATGTGCTTAAGACTTTGTGTTTTTCTTCAACAAAATTAATGGATGACATTATGAGTCTTATTGTTGTTACTTATTTCATGCAAACTTACTAAGCTTTATGCTTACCCCTCTCATTTCCCTTTTCCTTGTAGTATTGCCAAGCTAACTCGAGGATCGTGGGACGTCGGAGTTCGAAATCACACTATCGACTTCTTGTTGGTATAGCAAAGTTAGATTCATTTTGAGTATGGCATGTATAGGACTTGGTCATTTTATTATGTCATGTTTGTTAGCCAAAATGTTGGCAATTAATGTTGTTAAATTCATTTTGTAAGTGGTCATTGGAAATGGGGCAATACTTGAAAAATTTATATATTCAATGATGATTAAATTCATGAAGTGTATGCTACTATAGATGTCTTAATTTTGAGTCCCTAGAAGTGCTTTATGGTTTTGATATATGTTGGATTGAATTGGTATAAGTATGGTTGCTATGTAGGGTGGCATTTGGCTTGGTAGGTAGCCTTTCAAGTGTCACACGAGTAGACATACGGGCGTGTGCCTAGGCCGTGTGTGACACACGGTCAGCCCCATGGGCGTTTTGATTGGCCGTGTGTCCCCTTGCTAGGTTTACAAGTCAGTATGCTCAGTAGTAAACACACGGGCAGAGACACGGTCGTGTGTCTCAGTCGTGTCGAAGGCACGGCCATGGATATGGGCGTGTGCCCAGGTCGTGTGAAGTCTACACCTGCAATTAGAAATTTAATTCGACACACGATCTAAGGACACGGGCGTGTGCCTTAGCCGTGTAACCTTAGTGAGGTGATGATGTCATAAAAAGAATGCCATGGTTTTTGCATACGGGCTAACGCACGGGCATGTCGTGGCCGTGTGAGGGACACGGGCCAGGGACACGGGCGTGTGTCCGGCTGTGTGAAAACCCCTGTAGGTTTGAATTGAAAAATAAATCCCTACGGGTGTGGAACACGGGCATGTGAATTTCCACACGGGCGTGTTCCATCCTTCACACGGGCGTGTGGCCCTGTTTTATGTCAAATTTGTCTAAGGGTTCAAAAGTTTTCAGTTTAGTCCCGAATCATTCCGAGTATAAGTTTAGGGTCTCGTAGACCTATAATAAGGACATATGGTCTTGAATTAAAAGTTTTAGTTTGAAATGAAATTCTTACAAATCAATATTGCGGGATTGAGCAAGTTAAGTAGGGTAATGCCTCGTACCCGGTTCGGGTGTCGAATACGGGTAAGGGGTGTTACATTTAGTGGTATCAGAGCTACGGTTTAGTCAATTCTCGGACTAAGGTAGCGTAAGTATGAGTCTAGTTATACATGCCATACATATGAGTATTTACATAATGATAGTGTGACGACTTCTGACGATTTGAATTGTGTTTTTATATAGTAAATGGATCCCAATCGAACTGCAGCTGATGATGCTGCAAGTAATGCGCCAGCTCCCGCGCAAGGGACCG
The DNA here is from genome assembly GCA_025698515.1 of Gossypium sturtianum. Lineage (NCBI taxonomy): Eukaryota > Viridiplantae > Streptophyta > Magnoliopsida > Malvales > Malvaceae > Gossypium > Gossypium sturtianum. The sequence goes on from CM046950.1 coordinate 105,716,540, forward strand.
CGCCAGTAGAAAGTGGACCCAAGACTTTTGGTAAGGGAAAAGAGGCTCGAGAAGCCTTTCTCCATATGATGAGTAGCTGGTATACCGAGTTTATTCGAGCAAATCCTAATGCTCAAACCCCTCCACCCCCACCTATTCCTCAGCCCGCTCCTATAGCTCCCTAAGTAATAGAGGTAGTAAGAAGAGAAAAACCTCCGGTCGATAAGATCCGAAAACAATGAGCTGAGGAATTTCAGGCTAGTAAAGATGATGTTCCGGAGAGGGGGAATTCTGGCTTGAAAATACCATTAGAGTATTCGACGAGTTGTCATGCACACCTGATGAGTGCGTGAAGTGTGTGGTATCTCTCTTGAGAGATTCAGCCTATCAGTGGTGGAACACCTTGGTGTCGGTGGTACCAAGGGAGAGAGTTAACTAGGAATTCTTCCAAGAGGAGTTCCGGAAGAAGTACATTAGTCAAAGGTTCATTGACCAGAAAAGAAAGGAGTTCTTGGAGCTAAAGCAAGGTCGAATGACGGTGACTGAATACGAACATGAGTTCGTAAGGCTTAGTAAATATGCCCGTGAGTGTGTGTCCATCGAGGCTATTATGTGTAAAAGGTTCGAGGACGGGTTAAATGAGGATAACCATTTATTTGTTGGTGTCCTAGAACTAAAAGAATTTGTGGTGCTGGTAGACAGAACCTGTAAGGCCGAGGAACTGGTTAAAGAGAAAAGAAAGGTTAAAATCGAGTCTCGCGACTCGAAGAAGAGACGGTTAGGCAATTCATTCCAATCCTCATCCAAGAAGTTAAGAGATTTCACTATTCGATCAGCCACCTCAGCTGGACTTTCAAGTAGAAGTAAGGGTAGACAGTACCCGGGGTCTAAAGCTCAGACTACTTCGGTTGCTAGTGTTGCCAATGCTCGACCGAGTAGACCGGAATGTCCGCAGTGTGGTAGAAGTCATTCCAGGGAGTGTCGAGCAAATGAGAAAGCTTGTTTCAAGTGTGGATCCCTAGACCATTTTATCAGAGATTGCCCCGAGGCGGGTGAGAAAGACAAACCTCAGAATGCAAGACCGGGAAGTACTGCTAGAGGAAGACCACAGAGAAACCTGGGAAATGAAATGAGTAGTAAGAATACATCTAGAGAGCAGACTGCGAGAGCTGATGGTAGAGCACCGGCGAGAACATATGCCATTCGCGCACGCGAAGAGGCATCCTCCCCCGATATGATCACGGGAACATTTTCTCTCTATGATACTCATGTTATAGCTTTAATTGATCTGGGATCCACCCACTCCTATATTTGCATGAAATTAGTCTCTAGAATGAGTATACCTGTAGAGTCTACTGAATTTGTGATAAGAGTGTCAAATCCCCTAGGAAAATGTGTGTTGGTCGATAGAGTATGCAAGGGTTGCCCTTTGATGATTAGGGGTCATTATTTTCCGGCTAATCTTATGTTATTACCGTTTGATGAATTCGATGTCATCCTTGGGATGGATTGGTTAACTACTCATGATGTGATAGTGAATTGTGGAAGGAAGTTTATTGAGTTAAAATGTGAAAGTGGGGATCTTATTCGTGTTGAATCAGATGAGCAAGACAGATGGCCAGTAGTGATATCTTCCTTGTTGACTCAGAAGTATTTAAGAAAGGGGTACGAAGCTTACCTTACCTTTGTGATGAATACTAGAGAGACTGAGTTAAAAATTGAACCAGTGCCTATAGTATGCGAGTATCAAGATGTCTTTCCAGAAGAGCTGCCAGGGTTGCCTCTGGTTAGAGAGATTGAATTTAGGATCGAGTTAGCTCCTGGTACTGCCCCATTTATATTGCTCCCTACAGAATGGCTCCAACTGAGCCAAAAGAACTGAAGGCACAGTTACAAGAGTTAACTGATAAAGGTTTCGCAAGACCGAGTTATTCTCCATGGGGTGCTCCCGTATTATTTGTGAAGAAAAAGGATGGTTCTATGAGATTATGTATAGATTATCGGTAACTCAATAAGGTAACTGTGAAGAACAAGTACCCGTTGCCAAGAATCGACGATTTGTTTGATCAATTGAAGGGAGCCACGGTGTTTTCCAAGATAGACTTGAGGTCTGGATATTATCAGTTGAGAGTCAAGGACTCGGATGTACCGAAAACTGCATTTTGGACAAGGTATGGCCATTATGAATTTTTGGTTATGCCTTTTGGTTTAACAAATGCTCCTGCAGTTTTCATGGATTTGATGAATCGTATATTTCATCCATATTTGGATAAATTTGTTGTAGTCTTTATCGATGATATATTGATCTACTCTCGGGATGAGAACGAGCATGCTAAGCGTTTGAGAACAGTTCTGCAAATTTTGAGAGATAAACAATTATATGCCAAGTTTAGTAAAAGTGAATTTTGGCTTAAGAAAGTTGGATTTTTGGGGCACATTGTCTCGGGAGATGGAATTAGAGTCGACCCGAGTAAGATCTCAGTAATTGTAGATTGGAAGCCACCAAGGAATGTAATTGAGGTTAGGAGTTTTCTGGGCCTAGCTGGCTAATATAGATGTTTTGTCAAGGGATTTTCATGACAGCTACTCCGATGACGAGGCTATTGCAGAAAGATGTGAAGTTTGAATGGACAGAAAAGTGCCAACAGAGTTTTGAGAGATTGAAGGCGTTATTGACTGAGACTCTTGTTTTAGTGCAACCTGAGCCGGGAAAGAATTTGTGGTTTACAGTGATGCATCCCTGAATGGATTAGGTTGTGTACTCATGCAAGAGGGCAAGGTGATAGCATATGCCTCTAGACAATTAAAGCCACATGAGAAGAATTACCCGACCCACGGTTTGGAGTTAGCGGCAATTGTATTTGCACTAAAGATTTGGAGACATCATTTATATGGTGAGAAATTTCGGGTGTTCACGGATCATAAGAGCTTAAAGTACTTGATGACTCAAAAGGAGTTGAATCTAAGGCAGAGAAGATTGCTAGAGCTAATAAAGGATTATGAGCTAGTGATTGACTACCATCCGGGAAAGGCGAATGTAGTCACCGATGCCTTGAGTAGGAAATCCTTGTTTGCGCTGAGAGCCATGAATACACGGATAGCTATGTCAGATGATGGTTCTATCCTAGCCGAGTTGAGGGCTAGACCAATGTTTCTTCAAGAGATTTGTGAAACCCAGAAAGGCGACAATGATTTACAAGCTAAAAGAGTTCAATGTGAGCTAAATGTTGAGTCAGACTTTTGGATAAGTCTTGATGGATGTTTGATGTTCTGAGATAGGGTCTGTGTACCCAGAGATGCTAAACTTATCTGGAAGATTTTGCACGAAGCACATAGTGGATGTTTGTCTGTACATCCAGGCAGCACGAAGATGTATAACGACTTGAGGAAATGGTATTGGTGGCCGAGTATGAAGAAAGACATTTCCAAATTTGTATCGAGATGTCTAATTTCTCAACAAGTGAAGGCTGAACATCAAGTACCCTCGGGTTTACTTCAGCCTATTATGGTTCCCGAGTGGAAATAGGACCGTATTACTATGGACTTTGTGACGGGTTTGACGTTGTCACCGAAAAAGAAAGATGCCGTATGGGTTGTGGTCGATAGACTTACGAAGTCAGCCCATTTCATACCAATACGGATTGAGTATTCACTTGATAAGCTGGCAAATTTGTATGTGTCAGAAATAGTAAGACTTCATGAGGTATCGTTGTCGATTATTTCGGATAGAGATCCGAGATTTACGTCACGATTTTGGAAAAAGTTGCAAGAGGCTTTAGGCACAAAATTGAACTTTAGTACGGCTTTCCATCCACAAATCGATGGGCAATCGGAGAGAGTAATACAGATACTTGAGGACATGCTTCGATTTTGTGTTTTGGAATTCCAAGGTAATTGGGAGAAATATTTGCCATTGGTAGAATTAGCCTACAATAACAGCTTTCAGTCGAGTTTAAAGATGGCGCCTTGTGAGGCATTATACAAGCGTAAGTATCGAACGCCCTTGTATTGGACCGAACTCAGAGAGAGTCAGATTCACGGGGTCGATTTAGTCAAAGAAACCGAAGAGAAGATAAAAGTGATACGTGAATATCTAAAAGCTGCCTCAAATAGACAAAAGTCCTATGCATACTTGAAACGGAAAGAGATTGAGTTTCAAGTCAGAGATAAAGTGTTTCTGAAAGTATCACCATAGAAGAAGGTCCTCAGATTTGGCCGGAAAGGCAAACTGAGCCCGCATTTTATCGGACCTTATGAGATTACCGAGAGGATAGGGCCGGTAGCTTATCGTTTGGCTTTGCCACCTAAGATGAAAAAAGATTCATGATGTCTTCCACGTGTCTATGTTACACCGATATAGTTCGGACCCTTCGCATGTGATTGTACCATCAGAAGTAGAAATCCGATCGGACATGACTTTTGGCGTAGAGCCGATTAAGATTTTAGCACGAGAGGTCAAACAGTTGAGAAACAAAAGCATAGCCCCTGTGAAAGTATTATGGCAAACACATGGGGTAGAAGAGGCTACATGGGAGCCCGAGGAGACTATGAGAAACCAATATCCCAACCTTTTCACCGGTAAGATTTTCGGGGACGACAATCCTTAAGGGGGAGATTTGTAACAACCCAATTTAGGGGCTAGTCGAAATAGTGGTTTCGAGACCACTAATCCGAGGTCAGAGAAAATTATTTTAGTATTATTTTATGTGTTATAGCATGATTATATAGGTGCATGAAAATTTTGGCACTTTCTTTTTAGCGATTTCATGCTTAATTGCGAAAAAGGACTAAATCGCATAAAGTGTGAAAGTCTTAGTTTACAAGCTAGAGGTACCAATTAGCTATGGAATTTTAATTGAATGCTTTTAAAGTGAAATTAAGCCTTACTAAATGTCATAGCCGGCCATAGGGGGGATAAGAGGATTATTTTAGTCAATGTTTTGGTGGTGTGAGGTGATTAATGAATAAAATAAGAGAAAGATAAAGAAAAGAAAAATATCATCTTTTCTACTCTTCTTCTCCACCGAAAATTAGCAGCAAAAATAGGGGTTTGAGAGCTCAAAATTTCAGCAAGTTTTTCTCCTTACAAGTAAGTGATTTTAGTGGTTTTTCTTGTTAATGTTTGTACTTTTGGAACCCCTAAAGCTTAAGCTAGCTAAAGATGGGACTATTTTGCAAAATGGTTGGAAGTTTAAGATTTTTCCATGTGAGCATTTATGTTGTTTGTTGCATTTTTATGGAAGAAAATGAGTCTTAATTGTTAGATAAACAACTTTTGTGAAAGGTGTTTCCATTAAAACACCTAAGAGGACCTTTTTGTGAAGGTTGTAAAATATGTGGTAAATGTGTGTAATAATGAGTATTGAGGATTGCCATAAGAGTAATAAATGTTCATCTAGGCTTGTAAAAGGAGGAAATTTGATTAGAATCGATTTACGAGCCTAGGGGTAAAATAGTTATTTTGTGAAAGTCTAAGGGCAAAATGGTAATTTTGCCAAAGTATGATTATTTAAGTGTGTTGATTAATGTAAGGATTAAATGAGCTAAATTATTATTATAGATCAAGAAGAACGAAGAATTAACCTTGACCGAGAAAAGGGCAAGGTATCGGACTAGATCGACAATTTGGCCTATTTTGAAATCGAGGTAAGTTTGTGTGTAATAAGTTCAACATCATGCTAGTATGTTTTAAAATGTTTGATATTTTTGAAGATGTATAACATTTCTATGAATTTTAGTAAAGATGTTGAATGAGAGAATGACGAGAATTGTGATGTTGAAGTCCCGGTTGGACTTTAGTAAATGAGAGAGTAATATCATTGAGACTTGAGATAGGTAAGGTCCCGTATAAGACCATGTCTGGGACATGGCCTCGGCACCGAATTGAGATCTCGTATAAGACCATATCTGGGATATACCATCGGCATCGAATATGAAGATCGTATAAGACCATATCTGGGATATGGCATCGACAATCAATATGAAATCCCGTATAAGACCATATATGGGATATGGCATCGGCATCTAGAGGTGACCCCATGTGAGACCACATCTGGGATGTGGCATTGGCATCATATTCATGTGAATGATAATGATCATGAGTATCCCAAGTGATTCAATGGGATAAATAGTTAAGCTTATAATAGAGATGAAATTAGTGCTAAAGCTATGTGATGAAGTGATACAGGTATATGTGAGTAATTCACGAGAATGGTTTATGAGATGTGGCATGATATGTAATTGGTAAGGGTAAGCATAAGTAAGTTATGGCAATGTGCTTAAGACTTTGTGTTTTTCTTCAACGAAATTAATGGATGACATTATGAGTCTTATTGTTGTTACTTATTTCATGCAAACTTACTAAGCTTTATGCTTACCCCTCTCATTTCCCTTTTCCTTGTAGTATTGCCAAGCTAACTCGGGGATCGTGGGACGTCGGAGTTCAGAATCACACTATCGACTTCTCGTTGGTATAGCAAAGTTAGATTCATTTTGAGTATGGCATGTATAGGACTTGGTCATTTTATTATGTCATGTTTGTTAGCCAAAATGTTGGCTATTAATGTTGTTAAATTCATTTTGTAAGTGGTCATTGGAAATGGGCCAATACTTGACTAGTTTATATATTCAATGATGATTAAATTCATGAAGTGTTTGCTAGTATGGATGTCTTGATTTTGAGTCCCTAGAAGTGCTTTATGGTTATGATATATGTTGGATTGAATTGGTATAAATATGGTTGCTGTGTAGGGTGGCATTTGGCTTGGTAGATAGCCTTTCAAATGTCCACACGGGTAGACACACGGGCGTGTGCCTAGGCCGTGTGTGACACATGGTCAGCCCCATGGGCGTGTTGATTGGCCGTGAGTCCCCTTGAATGCTAGGTTTACAAGTCAGTATGCTCAGTAGTAAACACACGGGCAGAGACAAGGCCGTGTGTCTCAGCCGTGTGGAAGGCACGACCATGGATATGGGCGTGTACCCAGGACGTGTGAAGTCTGCACCTGGAATTAGGAATTTAATTCGACACACGGTCTAAGGACACGAGTGTGTGCCTTGGCCGTGTGACCTTAGTGAGGTGATGACGTCATAAACAGAATGCCATGGTTTTTGCACACAGGCTTAGACACGAGCGTGTCGTTGCCGTGTGAGGGACACGGGCCAGGGACACGGGCGTGTGTCTAGCCGTGTGAAAAACCCTGTAGGTTTGAATTGAAAAATAAATTCCCACGGGTGTGGAACACGGGCATCTGAATTTCAACACGGGCGTGTTCCATCCTTCACACAGGCGTGTGGCCCTGTTTTATGTCAAATTTGTTTGAGGGTTCAAAAGTTTCCAGTTTAGTCCCGAATCATTTTGGGTATAAGTTTAGGGTCTTGTAGACCTATAATAAGGACATTATGGTCTTGAATGAAAAGTTTTAGTTTAAAATGAAATTCTTACGAATCAATGTTGCAAAATTGAGCAAGTTAAGTAGGGTAATGCCTCGTACCCAGTTCGGGTGTCGAATACGAGTAAGGGGTGTTACATACTGTAACAGCCCGATTTAGGGGCTAGACAGAATAGTGACCTCGGGATCACTAATCTGAGGTTAGAGAAAAATATTTTCATTTTATTTTATATGTTATAACATGTTTATAGGGGTGCATAAAAATTTTGGTGCTTTAATTTTAGCGATTTCTTGCTTAATCGCGAAAAAGGACTAAATCACATTAAGTGCGAAAGTTCTATTTTATTTGCTAGAGGTGCCAAATAGCTATAGAATATCAATTGGAGGTCCCAAATGTGAAATTTGGCCTTGTTTTAAGTGAGTTGGCCGGCCATGTGACATAGGGGACAAGAGCATTTAATTTTGGTCAAAATTGGTGGAAATTAGGTGGAAAAATGAATAAAATAAGATGAAATAAGCAGAAAACTATCATCTTTTTATTTTCTTCTCTTCTTCCACCGAAAATACAAGTAATAATGGGGGTTCTTGAAGCTGAAAATTTCAGCAAGCTTTTCTTCACTCAAGTAAGTGATTTTGATGATTTTAATTGATAAATTTTGTACTTTTGGAGTCCCCAAAGCTTAAGCTAGCTAATGAGGGGACTAATTTGCAATATGGTTGAAAGTCTATGGACTTGCCATGAGAGAGTTTATGTAGGTTGCTGAATTTTTATGGGAGAAAATGAATGTTAGAAAGATAAGAAACAACTTTTATGAAAGGTGTTGTTATGAAAACACCTAATTAGGACTAATTTGTAAATGTTGCAAATTGGTAATAAGTGCATGAAATAGTTGAAATTTTGAGTTGCTATAGAAGAGAATATGATTCGGCTAGGCTTGATTAGTAAAGAAGATGGATGAAAATTTATTTACGAGCCTAGGGGCAAAATCGTAATTTTACTAAAGTATAGGGGCAAAATGGTCATTTTTGCCTAAGTAGAGATTAAGTTGTAATATGATCATTAAGTGATTAAATGAGTAAATTTTATTATTCTAGATCGAAGAAAACAAGATTCGAACCTAGAACGGGAGAAAAGAGAAATGTGGGCAAAAAGGTCCCTTTCCACCCTTTTTGATATCGAGGTAAGTTCATGTGTTAAATTTTACAACCTTGAGTGAAGTATTTGCAATATTTCAATGTTGTATAAATTGGTTATTTCCTCTATGTGTACGTTAGATATGTTTTGATATGATGTCAAGACATGAAAGTCTTGATTTAATCCATGAATAGTGGAAATGTAATTAGTATGATACGATGGTAATTAAGGTCCCATGTAAGACCATATTTAGAATATAGCCTCGGTATGGGATTTCGTATAAGACCATGTTGGGGACATGGCATCGATATGTTAATTCATGTATGACCCTATCGGGGGTATGATGTCAATGTGACTCTATGTGTATAAGACTCAAGGGAGTTACTTAACAATTTTAATGACTTAACAAGTATTTTGAAATTGAGAATGAATGTGGTGTACCATGAGAGGTACATGTATGTGTTAGAACTGAATTGAGATGAATTCGGTATATGATAAACCCATAGGGGGTTATGTGTACATGATGCACTTTTGTTGCATAAGTTATAATTATTAATGCATTGTGTGAATGCAAACAATTATAGTAGAAAGCTAAGTAAGAATGGTAGTGTGTGAGGATGTTCCAGGTAAACATTTGAAGTAGATAAACTCATGTGGATAACTATCCATGAATGTACAATAACGGTGGGCTGTGTGCGTTACCACCTTATTAATTATTAAACGATGGGCTGTGTGCGATACCATCACTTATTTATTTCAGTTGGTGGGCTAAGTGCGATACCACCGGAATTATATATGATTGGTGGGCTAAGTGTGATACCACCCTAAATGCTTAACTACGATGGGTTGTGTGCGATGTTATCATTAAGCATATTATCTAGTGGGCTAAGTGCGATACCACCCTAAATGCTTAACTACGATGGGCTGTGTGCGATGTTATCGTTAAGCATATTATCTAGTGGGCTAAGTGCGATACCACCAAAATTATAAATGATTGGTGGGCTAAGTGCGATACCACCCTAAATGCTTAACTACGATGGGCTGTGTGCGATGTTATTGTTAAGCATATTATCTAGTGGGCTAAGTGCGATACCACTATAATTACCCTTTTTGGTAGGCTAAGTGCGATACTACCCTACTATCTGATTATGGTGGGCTAAGTGTGAAACCATCGAGTACTTTAGCATTGTGGGTAGATTAGTGAGAATTCATGATGTGTGGTATCATGAGTAATGGGCGGTATGAGTGATTTGTTGAAAATGTTTTACGTGATTATGTTGTGACAAGTGCAGGGATGCATGCTAATTAATATGGGCATCTGGCTCGTGGCATGGTTAGAAAATGGTAAGAGACAGAATGAGTAAGCTTCGAGGGTGATTGTGTAGGTAACTATGAGTTTAAGATGTAAAACTCATTATAATACCTTACAGTTGGGTATAACTAATGGTCATCAATATCTGATTATTATATACATATGAACTTACTATGTATTATTGCTTACTCCTCTTCCTTTCTCATCTCTTATAGGTTATTTTAGCTAGCTCGGGTTGAAGGTCACCGGGGATGTTTTCACACTATCGAGCAGACACTTGGTATGAGGTTTCGAGTCCTTATGAGTCATGGCATGTATAGGGCTAGTATTTAAGGTTGAATAAGTCATAGTTGAAATCATCAAATGTGATAATCCAAGATTTGTAACAGATGATATGTGAAGTTTTTGTAATGGAATTTGTATGTGTGTAATGTAGAGTGGCAAGGGCTTGGTAGATAGCCTGATAATTGTCCACATGGGTAGACACACAGGCGTGTGTCAAGACCATGTGGGAGGCACAGCTAGCACATGGGCGTGTGCCCAAGCCATGTGAAGTCTGCACTTTACATTTGGAATATAAATTGCCCACGCCTGAAACACACGGGCGTGTGTATATGCCGTATGGATAAGTCAGAATGCTAAGTTTTAGCACACGGGCCATGGCCACGGGCGTGTCAAGGACGTGTGAAATTAGTCATTGTCACCCACGGGCTAGTCACACGGGCGTGTGCCTAGGACGTGTGACACAAACAGAATACTCATGATTTTATACACGGGGTAGGGACATGGGCGTGTGTGACCATACGGCCTTACCACACGGGCGTGTCCCACTTCACATGGGCATGTGGCCCCTGTTTTATTGAGAAGTTTCTCGAATTCGTAAAAGTTCCCGGGATAGTTCTGGTACCTCTCGAAAGTATGTGTAGGGCCTCCTAGGCTGAGTATGTACAAGTAATGAGTTTAAACGAATTTTATAACCCCAATCAAGATGTTTAAGAAAGATCAGTTAAGTAATGCCTCAAACCCTATTCCGGCTTGAATACAGGTAAGGGTGTTACATTTAGTGGTATCAGAGCTATGGTTAAGTCGGTTCTCGGACTAACCTAGCGTGAGTAAGAGTCTAGCTATACATGCCATATGTGGACTGTGATAGTGTGATATCTCCCGGCTCTAATGAAATTATTTCGATTAAGACAGAGATGATTCCAAACCGAGCTAAATCCAATAATGTTATAAAGTGATAAGATTATCTGTATTGACTTGATATGCATATGGTGTTATATACTCGACCATTGAGTTAGGTGTATATAGTGAGTAATACATATATCCAGAGAACGGGATATGTGTGTGTGTACGACTGATTGAATGATGTATGAACAATATGTCCACATAGTTGAATCTCATGTGTGACCGTTAAAGTAGAGAATGTATAATGTTTTATTTTATGACTCTGTTATGAATCCACACATATTATAGTGTGGGAGTTAAACTGAGAAGTTTGACTAAGTAGAATGTAGGAGATGAGTACAGTCGTTCAATGATAAATTGATGAATAAGACCATGGTTGGACCATGGCAATACATGTGATCCCATATAAGACCATGTCTGGGGCATGGCATTGGCAACGATACGTGATCCTGTGTAAGACCATATCTGGGACATGGCGTCGGCATCGAATAGTGACTCCGTGTAAGACCACGTTCGAGACCTGGCTTCGGCATGAAATCGTGTAAGACCATATCTGGGATATGGCATCGATATTGATATAAGATCTCGTGCAAGACCATATCTAGGATATGGCATCGGCATCAACATGAGTTTCCCATGTAAGACCATATCTGGGATATGGCATTGGTATTGGTATGAGATTTCGTGTAAGACCATAGCGAGGCTATGGCATCGTGACGACATGTAAGGTAATCACTGGACTATGATGTTATGATACGAGTAAGACCATAGTTGGACTATGGAAATTAAGTAAACAACGTACTCAAACCCGTAAGACATTCTTTAATTTGATAAGTGATGGTAAGAGAAATCAGAGTTTAATGTTGAGTACTCGAGTCGACATTAATGTGGAACTTGAGTAAGTGAAGTCACAGTTCGAGATGATAGGTGATAGAAACAATTGTAGCATGAGTAAGTGTGAAAATTCGCCTGGAGCGAGTTATGTGACTACGATGATATTTCATTAATGATGAATGTTAAATCATATGTATGTAGTCATGAGAGTCAAGTTAGAGGCTTTATGACCTCACCCCCTTATTACTATTGATTTATAATGAGATCCTTATGAGGGTTAAGTTGAATAAGCTCATAAGTACGAAATGAAAGAGTTTAGTGGCAAAACAAGTAGTAACGTATATTGAAATAAGGGTAGTTAGAAAGTGAGAACAGCTTTGAGAAGAATATCTGAATATTTTAAATATTGCACTGATTATGCAATGTTAAGAGTAAAGAGAAAGTTAGCCTAGGCTATTTGACTCAATTGAGTAGGAAGCCTGAGGTGTACGCTTATCGAGACCTTCCTGATTTGATGTTCACTAATGAAAAGGAATAGTCAAGGAGTTTTGATGAAGGAAATGGTTAGAGAAACAATATTTGAACTGCGAAAGTGTTCGATCATGACAACCATAGTTGTATGGATTATAATGATCTTTTTGAGTATTACGTATTAATATCTGTTGCCTTTCAGGGGTGATGTAGTTGTCCTTTTCATGAATCATGATCGTGTGAGAATGTTAGCTGACTGTAAGATCAGACAAAACAGTTGTCGATTTAGTCAATTGAAATCGACATTCTTTTATCTCTTCGTAACCTTATTCTGGTACTTTAAGGAGGAAGTTGGAGATAAAACTTTATGTGAGATTTCTCTTATAATTCCGTTGATCATGATTATCTTTAAAGTGTGTGTTCTTTGAGTTGTGATAGTTATATCTACTATGATTGCACTTTTGTTTTAATCATAGAAAGCTGATAATTCTAGTATAAGAAGTGAAATCACAATTTCATGTTGTATGATGGGTTTTTGGGTAAGCCGAATAGAGTTAATGCACTCGATTGAGATGTCCCTGCTATATTGGGATATGACGTTAGTAAAGGTTTTGAACTAACACATCAAGAGAAACTCAAACGAGAGTGTGTTTGAAATATATTCTCAGTGGGAAGAAAAGAGTAGATTGATGAATTGAGATACGATTCTAGTTATGTGTATATTTACGCATGAATCAATAAGGAGAATGAAATTCTAGGTGTACATGAGTAAGGAGCATGATACAGAGGTATGCTCATTGAAACATTTTAACCATGATGGTTAAGTTGAAAGTCATTAAAGGTACTATTAACTGGAAGTTTTAGTATTGAGTTCAGTGTGAATCGAGAAAAAGAGTTTGTATGTTTGTATGTGATTATGCAACATTTATACTAGCAAGTTGAGAATGCTTGGCAGTACATTGATGTATAATGCTTTACTAAATTGATTAGTTAATGTTGAATGAGATGTTGAAGTCCTAGCGGACCATATTGAATATGAAAATGCCATCATTGAGATATGAAATAGATAAGGTCCCGTATAAGACCATGTTCGGGACATGGCCTCGACACCGAGTTGAAATCCCGTATAAGACCATATCCGAGATATGGCTTCGGTAATGGAAATGAGAATCGTATAAGACCATATTCGGGATATGGCATCGATACTTGATGTGGAAGTCCATATAAGACCTTATCCGGGATATGGCATTGGCATTTAGAGGTGACTCCATGTAAGACCACCTCGGAGATGTGGCATTGGCTTCGTACCTATAGTAATGACGACGAATATGCGTCTTTGACTATCCCTAGTGATTAATGGGATAAGTAGATGAGTTTAGAAGTAGAAATGAGAATTGTACTAAAGTCATGTGAATGAGTGAATACAGGTACTCGTGAATGAGTCACGAAGAAACGAGTATGATGTGTGGCACGGTATGTGCTAACTAAAGGCAATTGTAAGTAAGTACGGCATGAAGCCTATGACTTGTGTATGGTTAGTTAATGCCATGGATGGTATTTTAAATAAGCTCTGAGTGAGTTTGACTAAGACGTTAAAATTCAGGTCGAATAAGATTTCCATTGTTGATGTTACCTTCAGGTAGAATGTGTATATTGATGAATTCAGAACTTATACAGAAGGTTTTGGTATGAGACTTAGTAATAGTAGGTCTACTCATGCAAGACTAAGAAAAGATGTAATTATATGCATAAATGTTTTGACAACTGAGTACGTTTTATGATATGATTGAGTTTATGGTCAGAAGTAGTCGACCACTAAAAGCTGAATTTTCTAAGCATGCAAGTCAGGACTATTACAGTCGGTGAATATCCTAGTGATAAATTATGATAAAATACAATAGATTTCAAAATTTAAGTGACTTGATTTCCAAGGAGGGGGTTGTCATCTGAACTTCAGGGAAGTGTGTGATAAGGAATCGAATGATCATTTTGGCATGTGCCGAACCCACAGTTGTAAGATTACTGAGTATTTATGCCCTGGAGAAAGAGTAATCCAAGTTCCAAAGTTGTGCTTCGACCTTACGTACTACAGCTTAAAGGTTGTTGGCGAGAGAAACTTGAGGATAAGTCGATTTGTGATTTTAAAGAATTAGTGGAAACGTTTCAGGAATGTTAAAAGCAATTTCCCCTGGTAAGATTTTCGGGGACGAAAATCCCTAAGGGTGGAGAATTGTAACAACCCGATTTAGGGGCTAGTCGGAACAGTGACCTCGGGATCACTAATTTGAGGTTAGAGAAAAATATTTTCATGTTATTTTATGTGTTATAACATGTTTATAGGGGTGCATGAAAATTTTGGTGCTTTAATTTTAGCGATTTCTTGCTTAATCGCGAAAAAGGACTTAATCGAATTAAGTGTAAAAATTCTATTTTATTTGCTAGAGGTGCCAAATAGCTATAGAATATCAATTGGAGGTCCCAAATGTGCAATTTGGCCTTGTTTTAAGTGAGTTGGCCGGCCATGTGACATAGGGGACAAGAGCATTTAATTTTGGTCAAAATTGGTGGAAATTAGGTGGAAAATGAATAAAATAAGATGAAATAAGCAAAAAGCTATCATCTTTTTATTTTCTTCTCTTTTTCCACCAAAAATACAAGCCAGAATGGGGGTTCTTGAAGCTGAAAATTCTAGCAAGCTTTTCTTCACTCAAGTAAGTGATTTTGATGATTTTAATTGATAAATTTTGTACTTTTGGAGTCCCCAAAGCTTAAGCTAGCTAATGAGGGGACTAATTTGCAATATGGTTGAAAGTATAGGGACTTTCCATGAGAGAGTTTATATAGGTTGCTGAATTTTTATGGGAGAAAATGAATGTTAGAAAGATAAGAAACAACTTTTGTGAAAGGTGTTGTTATGAAAACACCTAATTAGGACTAATTTGTAAATGTTGCAAATTGGTAATAAGTGCATGAAATAGTTGAAATTTTGAGTTGCTATAGAAGAGAATATGATTCAGCTAGGCTTGATTAGTAAAAAAGATGGATGAAAATTTATTTACGAGCTTAGGGGCAAAATCGTAATTTTGCCAAAGTATAGGGGCAAAATGGTCATTTTTGCTTAAGTAGAGATTAAGTTGTAATATGATCATTTAGTGATTAAATGAGTAAATTTTATTTTTCTAGATCGAAGAAAACGAGATTCGAACCTAGAACGGGAGAAAAGAGAAATGTGGGCAAAAAGGTCCCTTTCTACCCTTTTCGGTATCGAGGTAAGTTTATGTGTTAAATTTTACAACCTTGAGTGAAGTATTTGCAATATTTTGATGTTGTATAAATTGGTTATTTCCTCTATGTGTACGTTAGATATGTTTTGATATGATGTCAAGACATGAAAGTCTTGATTTAATCCATGAATAGTGGAAATGTAATTAGTATGATACGATGGTAATTAAGGTCCCGTGTAAGACCATATTTAGAATATGGCCTCGGTATGGGATTTCGTATAAGACCATGTCGTGGACATGGCATCGATATGATAATTCATGTATGACCCTATCGGGGGTATGATGTCAGTGTGACTCTATGTGTATAAGACTCAAGGGAGTTACTTAATAATTTTAATGACTTAACAAGTATTTTGAAATTGAGAATGAATGTGTTGTACCATGAGAGGTACATGTATGTGTTAGAACTGAATTGAGATGAATTCGGTAAATGATGAACCCATAGGGGGTTATGTGTACATGATGCACTTTGGTTGCATAAGTTATAATTATTAATGCATTGTGTGAATGCAAACTATTATAGTAGAAAGCTAAGTAAGAATGGTAGTGTGTGAGGATGTTCTGGGTAAACATTTGAAGTAGATAAACTCATGTTAATAACTATCCATGAATGTACAATAACGGTGGGCTGGGTGCGTTACCACCTTATTAATTATTAAACGATGGGCTGTGTGCGATACCATCGCTTATTTATTTTAGTTGGTGGGCTAAGTGCGATACCACTGGAATTATAAATGATTGGTGGGCTAAGTGTGATACCACCCTAAATGCTTATCTACGATGGGTTGTGTGTGATGTTATCGTTAAGCATATTATCTAGTGGGCTAAGTGCGATACCACCCTAAATGCTTAACTACGATGGGTTGTGTGTGATGTTATCGTTAAGCATATTATCTAGTGGGCTAAGTGCGATACCACCGGAATTATAAATGATTGGTGGGCTAAATAAGATACCACCCTAAATGGTTAACTACGATGGGCTGTGTGTGATGTTATCGGTAAGCATATTATCTAGTGGGCTAAGTGCGATACCACTATAATTACCCTTTTTGGTAGGCTAGGTGCGATACTACCCTACTATCTGATTATGGTGGGCTAAGTGTGAAACCATCGAGTACTTTAGCATTGTGGCTGGATTAGTGAGAATTCATGATGTGTGGTATCATGAGTAATGGGCGGTATGAGTGATTTATTAAAAATGTTTTACGTGATTTTGTGGTGACAAGTGCAGGGATACAGGCTAATTAATATGGGCATCTGGCTCGTGGCATGGTTAGAAAGTGGTAAGAGACTGAATGAGTAAGCTTCAAGGGTGATTGTGTAGGTAACTATGAGTTTAAGATGTAAAACTCATTATAATAACTTACGGTTGGGTATAACTAATGGTCATCAATACCTGATTATTATATGAATATGAACTTACTAAGTATTATTGCTTACTCCTCTTCCTTTCTCATCTCTTATAGGTTAGTTTAGCTAGCTCGGGTTGGAGGTCAGCGGGGATGTTTTCACACTATCGAGCAAACACTTGGTATGAGGTTTCGAGTCCTTATGAGTCATGGTATGTATAGGGCTAGTATTTAAGGTTGAATAAGTCATAGTTGAAATCGCCAAATGTGATAATCCAAGATTTGTAACTGATGATATGTGGAGTTTTTGTAATGGAATTTGTATGTGTGCAATGTAGAGTGGGAAGTGCTTGGTAGATAGCCTGATAATTGTCCACATGGGTAGACACACGGGCGTGTGTCAAGACCGTGTGGAAAGCACGGATAGCACATGGGTGTGTGCCCAAGCCGTGTGAAGTCTGCACTTTACATTTGGAATTTAAATTGCCCACGCCTGAAGCACACGGGCGTGTGTATATGCCGTGTGGATAAGTCAGAATGCTATGTTTTAGCACACGGGCCATGGCCACGGGCGTGTCAAGGCCGTGTGAAATTAGTCAGTGTCGCCCACGGGCTAGTCACACGGGCATGTGCCTAGGCTGTGTGACACAAATAGAATACTCATGATTTTATACACGGGGTAGGGACATGGGCGTGTGTGACCACACGGGCTGACCACACGGGCGTGTCCCACTTCACATGGGCGTGTGGCCCCTGTTTTATTGAGAAGTTTCTCGAATTCGTAAAAGTTCCCGGGATAGTTCCGGTACCTCTCGAAAGTATGTGTAGGGCCTCCTAGGCTGAGTATGTACAAGTGATGAGTTTAAACGAATTTTATAACCCCGATCAAGATGTTTAAGAAAGATCTGTTAGGTAATGGCTCAAACCCTATTCTGGCTTGAATACGGGTAAGGGGTGTTACAAATACATTCAAGTTGTTGCAACACGGGTTTAGTGGATTTAATCTAAATTTCTGCTGCTGAGGGGTCGACCCCTTTCAAACCCTAAAAACTCAATCGCCCCATATCTCCGCAGTTCTTTTATTAGAGCTCGTCAAACGGTAGGTACATGTACTGTAGCAGACGTAGTTCCTGCAACACGCTAAAGTGTATCAGTGATAGACCTAAGTAAATGTAAATCACCAACTCCATCATTATCATCTCGCTCAACATTAGGTCGTTGAGCACCGGTTGGGTTAACATTTGTTAGTGAATGGATGATAATAGCATGGCATAAGGTGTTATTATTAAAGTTCATTAAGGTTAAAAGTGTAAAATAGATATTAATGTTAATATTAATTAAACAATACAAAAATCAAAGCCATTTTATCATCTTTTCTTGCCAAAAGTTGAAGAAAAAGAAAGAAAGGAAGCTTGTTAAGTTTCGGCTAGCAAATTGGTTTAATCAAGGTATGTTTTGAGCTCGATTTTTAGTGATTTCTACGTTTTTGTGATCGTTACTTAGTGTTCTAGCTAGCCCATGCTTTAATTTTAGAAATTTATGGTGATTTTGAGATATTCCATTGATGAATGCTTGAGCTTTATGATAGTTGATGATGAAATATGGAAGATATGTGAAGGATGAACATGTTTTGTCTTTGAATTTTTAGTGAAATTGAGTAATTTGGGCTAAATTGAGAAAAGTGTAAATAGAGGGACTAAAATGTGAAATAAATGAAATGTGTGAACTTGTATGAACATAGAGAGAATTCGGCTAGGCATGGGTGAAGTGAAATTATGTGTATTTTGTGATTTTATGAAATAGGGACTGAAGTGTCAAAATGTGAAAATGTGAGGGCTATTTTGTAAAATGCCCTAAATATATGTGTTTGGACTAAATTGAATGAATTGGTGATTGAATGAGTTAAATTTTAATGTGTATAGACCGAGAAAGGAGAGATTCGGATCGAGATTGAGGCAAAGATAAAGTACTCGATTGATCGGCTAGTTTCGGTATTCGACGTCCGAGGTAAGTTCGAATATAATACTTGCCATTAAATTTATATCTATGTGATGAGAAATGAATGAATGTATATTAATGAAATAGAAATGTGTTATATATATGAAATCGAGTATTGAGGCACTAAGTGTGCGAAGTTAGAAATGAGACAGAGATGATTAGCACTGTGTGTGCGAAACGATAGAAGCTTCGGCTTATTGATTTGGCACTGTGTGTGCGGTACCGACATAAGTTCGGTTTAACATATTGGCACTAAGTGTGCGATGACAAATATGTTTCGATTACAAAATTAGCACTAATTGTGCGAATAAATCTAAAGAATAGCAAAGGTTGATCAAAATGTAAAGTCGAGCAATGGAGTAGCTTGGTTGATGAGTAACTATGTGTTGGCTAAGGTATGTATGATACCTATGTGTTGGTGAATTTGTAAATAGATGAATGGAATGCTATGTGAGTATTGAGCATAGTTGAGTTTGTGTATCATTGGTAAATTAATCTAAGTGATGGTTTATTTTTGTATATTGACTTGAATTGTTAAGTTACATGTATTATATTAAGAACTTACTAAGCTTTGAAAGCTTACTGTGTGATTTATTTCTCTGTTTTACAGTGTCAGTAAAGCTAGCTCAGATCCGGGGATCGTCAGCATCTCTATCACACTATCGGCAATCTATTTTGGTACTTTTAAAGATGTGTATATTTTAATATGGCATGTATAGACTAGTTAATGTGGCAAGTTTTGAGTGGTGTAAACCTTGCCATGTGATATGGCATGGAAAATGAATGTTGTTGGTTTATACTTGAAGTTATGAAAATGATGATTTTGGTATGATATAGTGAGATTGAATATGGTATGTTTTATGCTTAAATGGTTGATGAAAATTGTGGTTTGAATGTGATATGTGGTATGGTTTATGTGGTACTAAACCTATATAATTGGAATATGAAATTGGTGGTTTTGGATGGGCTTATTTGAGTAGAAATGATGTATGGTTAGAGATGGTATAATTGAAGATGAATTGGAGTCAATATTAGTATATTTGGATGCACTTTGAGGCATGATTTGGTATTAATTTGAGGCTTGTAGGTGATCCAAGGTGTGGGAGGCAAGTTTGACCTTGAAAATGGCCTATAATTGCCCACACGGTTGAGCACATGGGCGTGTGGCTCGACCGTGTTGTTTAAGTTTGCTAAGTGAAACAAGTCAGGCTCGACCATGGACTGGACACACGGGCGTGTGACTGACCGTGTGGTGCAAGTCAGTGTCGACCACGAGTGAGGCACACGGGCATGTCTCAGGCCGTGTGGACAAGTCAGTATGTATGCCCTGTTTTGACACGGCTTGGACGCGCGGGCGTGTTCGAGGCCTGTGAGGCACACGGCCTACCCACACGGGCTTGTGACCTCTGCAGTTTTGAAAAATGTTTATATTTCTAAAATTTTTATATGTGTTCGGTTTAGTCCCAACCTCTCTCTAATGCGTGTTTAAGGTCTCGTAGACCTAAATAAGGGACTATATGTTATATTTAAATATGTTTGATCGATGATTGACTTTGTGTTGTGAAATGGTTATGAAATGTTCGGGAATGTTTAGTAACGCCTCTTAACCCTATTCTAGCGATAGTCTCGGGTTAGGGATGTTACATTTTATTGGTATCAGAGCTATAGTTTAGTCGATTCTCGGACAACGTAGCGTGTGTGAGTCTAGCTATACATGCCACATATATATAATTGCGATAGTGTGATGAATCCTGACAGTTGAAAATGTGTTTTTATATAGTAATGGATCCCGATTGAGCCATTGCTGACGATGTTGAGAGTAATGCGCCTGCTCCCGCTCAAGGGACAGCGCCGGCCATATCTAGGCTGAATGATAGTAGTGAGGGAGGAGAGGCTAAGCAAGCCTTCTTCTGAATGATGAGTGAGTGGTTTTCGGAGTTCGTTCGAACGAATCCGGCTCCTCCACAACCTCCACCCCCACAAGTGCCTGTTATGCCACAAGTTACAGATTCGAATCGATTGAATAAACCTCCTATGGATAAAATCTAAAAGTACGGGGCTGAAGAGTTTAGGGCCACAGCTGATGATGATATCGAGTGAACTGAGTTTTGGCTCGAGAACACAATCCGAGTGTTCGATGAGATGTTGTTGACCCCTGATGAATGCATTATGTAACATCCAGATTTAGGGCCTAGTCAAAATAGTGGTGCGAGACCACAAATCCGAAGCATAAGTATGAGTTTTTGAGGTCTATGCCATGTTTGCATGCTAATGTGAAAGTTTCATGAAGCAATTTTGTTAAATTGCGGTTGAACTGTCCAAAAGGACTAAATTGCAAAAATTGCAAAATGTGAGATTCTAGAAGCTATTTGTGTGAAATTGCTTTAGAATATCAATTAGAAGTCCTTAATGAGTAATTTTCACAATTTCTAATTTTTGGACAAATATGGGCATGGATAAATTAAATTAGGAAGTTTGTTAAAAGGGTATTTTGGTCATTTTGACAATTAAATGATTAAAATAGGAGAAAAGATGACAAAATTTATTCATCTTCTTCTCCAAGGCTGCTGAAAATTTGAGAGAAGCCATTGTTAGGGCTCTTCAACTTTTCAAGCTAGCTAGTAAGTGTATTCTAGCCCATTTTTGATATTTTTCGTATTTTTGAAGTCCTAGTAGCATGATAAGTTATTTTTAGCTATATGATGAGCTAAAATGGATGTTCAAAAATGTACTCATGTATGACATGCATGTATTTTGATATTTTATAGAAGAATATGAAAGCTTGATGTTGTAGAAACATCTTTTGCTAAGTGAATTCCATGAAAAATGCATGTAGAGACTAGTTTGTGAAAGTCTTGAGTTTGGTCATACATGTGAGAATTAGTGAGAATTGATGATAGCTTTAATTTAGTAAGTGATTCGGCTAAGCATGAAAGGCTAGAAAGTTGAATGAAAATCACTTTACGAGCCTTGGGGCAAAAGTGTAAATATGAGGAAGTTTAGGAGCAAAATGGTAATTTTGCTAAAGTATGAGATAAGGGTCAATTTAGTCTGTAACATCCCGATTTAGGGCCTAGTCAGAATAGTGGTGCGAGACCACAAATTTGAGGCTTATGAATGAGTTTTTGAGGTTTATGCTATGTATGCATGCTAGTGTGAAAGTTTCATGAAGCAATCTTGTGAAATTGCGGTTGAATTGTCCAAAAGGACTAAATTGCAAAAGTTGCAAAATGTGAGATTCTAGAAGCTATTTGTGTGAAAAATCTTTAAAATATTAATTAAAGGTCCTTAAATAGCAATTTTCCCAATTTCTAATTTTTGGACAAAATTGGGCATGGATGAGTTAAAATAGAAAGTTTATCAAAAAGGGCATTTTGGTCATTTAATAATTAAGTGATTAAAATAGGAGAAAAGATGACAAAATTCATTCATCTTCTTCTCCAAGGTCACTAAAAATTTGAGAGAGCCATTGTTAGGGTTCTTCAAAAATTTCAAGCTTGCTAGTAAGTGCATCTAGCCTCGTTTTTGATGTTCTTTGTATTTTTGAAGTCCTTGTTGCATGAGTAAGCTATTTTTAGCTATTTGATGAGCTATGATGGATGTTCAAAAATGTGGCCATGTATGACATGCATGTATTTTGATGTTTTATGGAAGATTATGAAAGCTTGATGTAGTAGAAACATCTTTTGCTAAATGAGTTTCCATAGAAAATGCATGTAGGGACTAGTTTGTAAAAATCTTAAGTTTGGTCATACATGTGTGATGTAGTGAGAATTGATGATTGCTTTAGTTGAGTAAGTGATTCAGCTAAGCATGAAAGGCTAGGAAGTTGAATAAAAATCACTTTACGAGCCTTGGGGCAATAGTGTAATTATGAGAAAGATTAGGGGCAAAAGAGTAATTTTGCCAAAGTTTGAGATGTGGGTCAATTTAGTCAATGTGTGTATTGAATAAGCTGATTTATTCATTATAGATCAAGAAAGACAAAGCCCGGATCGAAACCGAGGCAAGAGCAAAGTGGTAGACTAAATTGCACGTTTCTATACTTTTTAGTATCGAGGTAAGTCTATGCATAAACAATGCATTCATACTTACAATTTGTTAATGCTAGCTAGTGTATAGCATGGTTGAGAATGATTGAGAACCTATGTGATTCAAGTGGAATGAAGGTGATAGATTTCATGAATGGATGAATGATTGAGTAAATAGATATGTGAATGTGTAGTGATAATGCTAAAAGATGGGCTAAGTGCGATACCATCCTAATACATCATGACGATGAGCTGGCTATATGCGATGCTATCGTTAGGTATATTGTCTAGTGGGCTATGTGCGAAACCACTACGATTACCTTTATGGTAGGCTAAGTGCGATACTACCTTATTAATTGATTGTGGTGGGCTAAGTGCGAAACCACCGAGACATCAGCTGTGTGGATTAGCTGTGTCGATGTATTATCGAGAAATGATGATGTGTTGTATATTGTGTAAATGTGATATTGAATGCAGGGGTGCATGTAAATGGTTATGAGTAAGTGACTCATGATGTGTTGGAAATGTGGTAAGGGATAGAAAGAGTAAGCATAGTTGTACATTATATGTTAGTATAATGCTAATTGTTGTTTAGCTTATACTATGGTGCTTAATTGTTTATGTGTAAACTTACTAAGCTCAAAGCTTACTCCCTTTCTTTTCCCTTGTCTTATAGAGCAAAAGTGTTGAATCGAGATACGAAAATCAATTGGAAGATCGCCCACACTATCAGCACACTCTGGTACATGAGACTCAATGTTTTGTATATGGCATGTATAGGGGCTATACAAGTTAGTGAATTTTGTGGTATATGGCTATGATGTGTTGGCCTTTAGATGGATAATCTATTTTGTATAATGCCATAGTTGTTAGCACGTTATTATATGAAAAGATGTAGTTATCTATGTGAGATTGTAAGATTTTGAGTTGATTATGGATGTGTTGAATGAGTGCATGTTGTGTATGCTAGAAGGGTGAAAAGAACTTGGCAAATAGCTTTGTTCTTGTCCATGTGGGTAGATACACGGGCGTGTGTCTAGGCCATGTGTGACACACGGTCAGCCCATGGGCGTGTGACTTGGCCGTGTGTCCCTTGCATGTTAGTATTTTAAGTCATAATAGACCACGGACTAGTCACACGGGCGTGTGCCTAGAACGTGTGTGTTAATCAGTGTTGGCCACGGGCTAGCCAAACGGGCTTGTGTCTAGACTCTAGGTCGTGTTAAGGTAGTCAGTGTGCACCACGGGTGGAGAGCACGGGCGTGTGCCCTAACCGTGGGGCATTGGCAGAATGCTTGAGTTTTAATGCACGGGTAGTGACCATGGGCGTGTGTGGCATCCACGGGCGTGCCAAATCTTACACTGGCGTGTGAGCCCTGTATAGATGGAAAAGTTTTAAAAATCGTAAAAGTTTTGATATGGTCTCGAGAGGCCTCGTAAGTCGATATTGAGGTTGTTGTGATGGCCAAAGAGAGTGGTCATGTGGTGCCTAAGTGGCGATCTTGAGGGTTTTAATACAGTAACGCCTCGTGCCCGATTCTGGCTTGAATACGGGTAAGGGGTGTTACATAGTCAACGTGTGTATTGAACGGGTTGATTTGTCATTATAGATCAAGAAAGACGAAGCTCGGATCGAAACTGAGGCAAGGGCAAGGTCATGGACTAAATTGCACATCTCTATACTTTTTGAGTACCGAGGTAAGTTTACGTATAAACGATGCATTATGCGTATACTTTGTAAATGCTAGCTAGAGTATAGCATGGTTGAGAACCTATATGGTTCATGCGGAATGAATGAGTTAGTTATAGTGAACGAATGAATGAATGAACTACAAAGTAGATATGTGAATGTGTAGTGATAATGCTTGATGGTAAGCTAAATGCGATGCTACCCCAATACTTAGCAACGATGAGCTGGGCTATGTGCGATGCTATCGCTAAGTATATTGTTTAGTGGGCTAAGTGCGAGACCACTATGATTACCTTATTGATAGGCTAAGTGTGATACTACCTTATTGTATCGACTGTGGTAGGCTAAGTGCGAAACCACCGAGAGAGTAGCTGTGTGGATGTATTAGTGAGTAGTGTAGATGTGTGGATGTGTTATTGTGAAATAATGATGTGTTGTATACTGTGTAAATGCGATATTGAATGCAGGGGTGCATGTCAATGGTTATGAGTATGTGACTCATGATGTGTTGGAAATGTGGTAAGGGATAGAAAGAGTAAGCATAGTTGTGAATTACTTATGTTAGTATAATGCTAATTGTTGTTTAGCTTATATTATGATGCTTAATTGTTTATGTGTAAACTCACTAAGCTCAAAGCTTACTCCCTTTCTTTTCCCTTGTCTTATAGAGAAATAGATTTGAATCGAGATACGTGGATCAATTGGAAGATCGCCCACACTATCAGCACACTCTGGTACATTGGATTAAACATTTTGTATATGGCATGTATAGGGGCTAGACAAGTTTGTGATTTTTGGTTATAAATGGCTAAGTCATCTTGGCCTTTAGATGGATAATCTATTTTGTATAATGCCATAGATGTTAGCTATTTTATTATATGAAAAGATGTAGTTATCCATGTGAGATTGTGTTTCAAATTGAGTTGATTATGGATGTGTTGAATGAGTACATGTTGTGTATGCTAGGGGGTGAGAAGGGGCATGACAAATGGCTTTGTTCTTGCCCATGTGGGTAGACACACGGGCGTGTGTCTAGACCATGTGTGACACACGATCAGCCCATGGGCGTGTGACTTGGCCGTGTGTCCCCTTCATGTTAGTATTTTAAGTCAGAATAGACCACGGACTAGTCAGACGGGAATGTGCCTAGGACATGTGAGTTATTCAGTGTTGGCCACGGGCTAGCCACACGGGCATGTGTCTAGGCTTTAGGCCGTGTAGAGTAGTCAGTGTTCACCACGAGTGGAGAGCACAGGCGTGTGCCCTAGCCGTTGGACTTTGGCAGAATGCTTGAGTTTTGTGCACGGTTTGTGGACACGGGCGTGTGTGACTACACACGGGCGTGTAGCCCTGTTGGGATGGAAAAATTTTATATTCGTAAGAGTTTCCGATATGGTCTCGAGAGCCCTCGTGTATATGAGTAAGGTTTCGTAAGTTGAGAATGAGGTCGTTATAGTGACTAAGAGAGAGTAGTCACGTTGAGCCTAAGTGGCAATCAAGCGGTTTTATATCGGTAATGCCTCGGGCCCAGTTCTGGCATAGAATACGGGTAAGGGGTGTTACATTTAGTGGTATTAGAGCTATGGTTTAGTCGATTCTAGGACTACCGTAGCGGGTGTAAGAGTTTAGCTATACATGCCATAAGTGTACAATGATAGTATGGTGGTTTCTGATGATTTTAAACCTTGTTTTATATAGTATATGGATCCCGATCAATCGATTGCTGATGAAGCGACTAGTAATGCACCAGCTCCTGCACAAGGAACCGCGCCTGTTGAGAGTGGACCCGAGGTTAGGGGTCAAGGGGAAGAGGCTCGGGAAGCCTTTCTCCAGATGTTGAGTAATTGGTACTTAGATTATGTTTGAGCGAACCCTAATGCTCAACCTCCTCCACCTCCTCCTATGCCTCAGCCAATTCCAGTGGCTCCTCAAGGTAATGATGTAGTGAGGATATCGAAACCCTCGGTGGATAAGATTAGGAAACACGGGGCTGAGGAGTTTAGAGCTAAGGTAGATGATGACCCTGAAAGGGCAGAGTTCTGGCTAGAGAACTCAATGAGAGTGTTTGATGAACTCTCATGTACACCTGAAGAGAACCTGAAGTGTGTTGTATCTTTGCTGAGGGACTCGGCATACCATTGGTGAAAGACGTTGACGTCGGTAGTCCCGAGAGAGCGGGTGACGTGGGACTTCTTTCTGGAAGAGTTCCGGAAGAAGTATATAAGCCAGCGATTTACTGGCCGAAAACGGAAGGAATTCCTTGAGTTGAAGCAAGGAAGAATGTCAGTAGCGGAATATGAGCGTGAGTTTGTTAGGCTTAGCAAATACCCGCAAGAATCCGTGTCGATAGAGACCATTTTCTGTAAAAGGTTCGAAGATGGACTGAATGAGGATATTAAGCTCTTAGTGGGTATTTTGGAGTTGAAAGAGTTTGTTGTGTTGGTTGAAAGGGCAAGTAAGGCCGAGGAATTGAGTAAGGAAAAGAGAAGGGCTGTGAGTGAAGCCCGAGATGTGAAAAACGACCGATGGGCAAATCATATCAAGCCCCGTCGAAAAGATCCAAGGAAGTGAATCCTCGGATGACAACACCAGTGGGATATCCACGTCAAGACTTGGACAACACTCGTTCGGGTTCGAGAGTCCAAGCCACCTCGATGGAAAGTGAGGGCAATCGAAGAACAAACCGGAGTGTCCAAGTTGTGGTAGGTATCACACCGGAGAGTGTTGGGGAAACAGCCGAAAATGTTATAAGTGTGGTTCCCCTGACCACTTTATCCGAAATTGCCCTGAGAGGGATGATAAGGAAGAGAAACAAGAGATGAGACCTAGTGATGTGTCTGCAAGGGGTAGACCACCAAGGAACCCGAAAGGTGGGAATAGTGGTAGAGGTGTGTCCAGAGACTCTGCTGTGAGACTGGAGGGTCGGGCACCTGCGAGGACTTATGCCATTCGCGCCCGCAAAGAGGCATCATCCCCAGATGTGATAACGGGTACTTTTTCTCTCTATGACACCTTTGTTATTGCTTTAATTGATCAAGGGTCTACTCACTCTTATATTTGCATGAGATTAGCATCTAGTTTGAGTATGACCGTTGAGTCTACGGACATTGTGGTTAAGGTGTCAAACCTGTTAGGAAAATATGTGTTAGTGGACAAGGTGTGTAAGAATTGTCCTTTATTGATTAAGAGTCATTGCTTTCCGGCAGACCTTATGTTGTTGTCGTTTGATGAGTTTGACTTAATCGTTGGCATGGATTTGTTGACTACCCATAGTGTCTTAGTGAACTGTGGTAGTAAGTTTATCGAATTGAAATGTGAGAATGGAGATGGTGTTCGGGTTGAATCAGGTGGATCGGATATTCTACCAGTGATGATTTCTTCCCTAGTGGCTGAAAAATGTTTGAGAAAAGGGTGTGAGTCCTATCTCGCCTTTATTTTGAATACTCAAGAGGTTGGAGTGAAGTTTGATACAGTACCGGTGGTATATGAGTATCCGGATCTATTTTCGAAAGAGTTACCCGAATTACCTCTAGAAAGAGAGGTCGAGTTTGGGATTGAGTTAGTTCCGGGAACGGCACCTATTTCAATTGCTCCGTATAGAATGGCACCTTTAGAGTTGAAAGAACTGAAGGTTCAGTTGCAAGAGTTGATGAGATAAGGGTTTTGCAAGACCGAGCTACTCACCGTAAGTGCTCCTGGTACTATTTGTAAAGAAGAAAGATGGGTCTATGAGGTTGTGTATAGACTATAGGCAACTCAATAAAGTGACAGTGAAGAATAAGTATCCTTTACCAAGGATTGATGATCTTTTTCATCAACTGAAAGGAGCTACAGTGTTCTCCAAGATCGACATGAGGTCTGGTTATTACCAGTTGAGAGTGAAAGAGCAAGAAGTGTTAAAAACTGCATTTCGAACAAGGTATGGCCATTATGAGTTTTTGGTCATGCAGTTTGGTTTAACGAATGCACATGCGATTTTTATGGATTTGATGAACCGTGTCATTCGACCGTATGTGGATAAGTTTGTGGTTGTCTTCATTGACGACATATTGATCTATTCTCGGGATGAGAACGATCATGATGACCATTTGAGAATTGTCTTGCAAACTTTAAGAGATGAGCAGTTGTATGCTAAGTTTAGCAAGAGTGAGTTTTGGCTCCGAGAGGTTGGATTTTTAGGACACATTGTGTCGGGTGATGGTGTCAGAGTTGACTCGAGTAAGATATCGGCTGTTGTGGATTGGAAACAGCCGAGGAACGTGTTAGAAGTCAGAAGCTTCTTGGGATTGGCAGGATATTACAGACGTTTCGTAAAGGGGTTCTCTGTGATTGCTACCCCGATGATGAAATTGTTGCATAAGGATGTCAAGTATGATTGGACGGAGGCATGTCAACAGAGTTTTGAGAGATTGAAAACATTGTTGACTGAGGCGCCGGTTTTGGTTCAACCAGAATCGGGGAAAGAGTTTGTGGTTTTCAGTGACGCGTCGTTTAATGGTTTCGGTTGCGTGTTGATGCAAGAGGGTAAGGAAGTCACTTACGCCTCGAGATAACTAAAACCGTACGAGAAGAGTTATCCGACTCATGATTTGGAGTTGGCTGCGATTGTTTTTGCGTTACAGATTTGGCGACATTATTTATATGGTGAGAAGTGTCAAATCTTTACGGATCACAAGAGTTTGAAGTATTTGATGGATCAAAAGGATTTAAATTTGCGATAGAGGTAGTGGCTCGAGTTATTGAAAGACTATGATTTAGTCTTTGATTACCATCCCGGAAAAGCAAATGTGGTTGCGGATGCCCTGAGTAGGAAATCTTTGTATGCTCTAAGAGTTATGAGCACGAGTTTAGCATTGTCCGATGGTGGTGCTATATTGGCGAGTTGAGAGCTAAGCCACTTTGTTTGTTCAATGATATGTGAGGCTCAAGAAAATGATAGTGAGATGCAAGCTAAGAGAGCTAAGTGTGGATCGAAGTGACTCGATTTTTCGAGTGGGTTCGGATGGTTGTTTGTTATACCATGACAGAATTTGTGAACCTAGAGATGAAGAATTGATCCAAAGGTTTTGCATGAGGCACATAGTGGTTATTTGTCAAGACACCCGGCGATGCGAAAATGTACAATGACTTGAGGAAATTTTATTGGTGGCGGGTATGAAAAGAGATATCTCGAGTTCGTGACAAAGTGTCCGATTTGTCAACAAGTGAAAGTTTGAACATCAAGTGCCTTCGGATTGCTTTCACCCGGTGATGGTTCCCGAGTGGAAATGGGATCGGGTTACCATGGATTTTGTGACGGGGTTGCCTTTGACTCAAAAAGAAAGATCTTTGTGTGGGTTGTTGTGGATAGATTGACAAAGTCGGCTCATTATATTCCAGTACGTGTTGATTATTCACTGGACAAGTTAGTCGAATTGTATGTTGCAAAGATTGTGAGGTTACATGGTGTGCCTGTGTCTATGATATCGGATAGAGATCTGAGGTTTACCTCAAGGTTTTGGAAGAAGTTGCAAGGGGCCATGGGTACGAGGTTAAATTTCAGTACTGCGTTCCATCCACAAACAGATGGTCAGTCTAAAAGGGTGATTCAAGTTCTTGAAGATATGCTTCGGTGCTGTGTGTTAGAATTCGAAGGTAGTTGGAAGAGGTATCTACCTTTTGTTGAGTTTGCCTACAACAACAGTTATCAGTCGAGTATACAGATGGCACCGTATAAAGCTTTGTATGGTCGTAAGTGTCGGACTCTTCTGTATTGGACCGAGCTTAGTGAGAAGCGGATACATGGGGTCGATCTAGTAAAAGAGACTGAGGAGAAAGTGAAAGTAATCCGTAATAGTCTGAAAGTTTCTTTGGACCGACAGAAGTCGTACGCAGATTTGTAAAGAAAGGAAATTGAGTTTGAGGTGGGTGACAAAGTGTTTTTAAAAGTGTCCCCGTGGAAGAAAATCATGAGATTTGGACGAAAAGGGAAATTGAGTCCAAGGTTCATAGGGCCATATGAAATTACAGATAGAGTTGGGCCAGTAGCATACCGATTGGCTTTGCCGGTAGAATTGGAAAAGATTCATAATGTGTTCCATGTGTCGATGTTACGACGGTATCGCTCCGATCCTTCACATGTGATTCCTTCAATGGAAATTGAGATAAGACCGGATATGTCTTATGAAGAGGAGCCGATTAAGATCTTGGCTCGAGAAGTGAAACAGTTGAGGAATAAGAGCATAGCACTAGTGAAAGTGTTATGGCAGAAACACGGTGTGGAAGAAGCTACATGGGAAACGGAAGAGGCTTTGAGAGAGCAACATCCAAACCTCTTTACAGGTAAGATTTTCGGGGGCAAAAATCTCTAAAAAAGGGGAGAGTTGTAACATCCCGATTTTGGGCCTAGTAAAATAGTGGTGCGAGACCACAAATCTGAGGCATAAGTATGAGTTTTTGAGGTCTATGCCATTTTTGCATGCTAATGTGAAAGTTTCATGAAGCAATTTTGTTAAATTGCGGTTGAACTGTACAAAAGGACTAAATTGAAAAAGTTGCAAAATGTGAGATTCTAGAAGCTATTTGTGTGAAATTGCTTTAGAATATCAATTAGAAGTCCTTAATGAGTAATTTTCACAATTTCTAATTTTTGAACAAATTTGGGCATGGATAAGTTAAATTAGGAAGTTTGTCAAAAAGGGTATTTTGGTCATTTGACAATTAAATGATTAAAATAGGAGAAAAGATGACAAAATTCATTCATCTTCTTCTCCAAGGCTGCTAAAAATTTGAGAGAAGCCATTGTTAGGGCTCTTCAACTTTTCAAGCTAGCTAGTAAGTGTATTCTAGCCCGTTTTTGATATTCTTCATATTTTTGAAGTCCTAGTAGCATGAGTAAGCTATTTTTAGCTATATGATGAGCTAAAATGGATGTTCAAAAATGTACCCATGTATGACATGCATTTATTTTGATGTTTTATGGAAGAATATGAAAGCTTGATGTTGTAGAAACATCTTTTACTAAGTGAATTCCATGAAAAATGCATGTAGGGACTAGTTTGTGAAAGTCTTGAGTTTGGTCATACATGTGAGAATTAGTGAGAATTGATGATAGCTTTAATTGAGTAAGTGATTCGGCTAAGCAAGAAAGGCTAGAAAGTTGAACGAAAATCACTTTACGAGCCTTGGGGCAAAAGTGTAAATATGAAGAAGTTTAGGGGCAAAATGGTAATTTTGCTAAAGTATGAGATAAGGGTCAATTTAGTCAATGTGTGTATTGAACGGGTAGATTTTTCATTATAGATCAAGAAAGACGAAACCCGGATCGAAATCGAGGTAAGGGCAAGATCGTGGACGAAATTGCACATCTCTATACTTTTTGAGTACCGAGGTAAGTTTACGTATAAACGATGCATTATGCGTATACTTTGTAAATGCTAGCTAGAGTATAGCATGGTGAGAACCTATATGGTTCATGTGAAATGAATGAGTTAGTTGTAGTGAACGAATGAATGAATGAACTACAAAGTAGATATGTGAATGTGTAGTGATAATGCTTGATGGTAAGCTAAATGCGATGCTACCCCAATACTTAGCAACGATGAGCTGGGCTATGTGCGATGCTATCGCTAAGTATATTGTTTAGTCGGCTAAGTGCGAGACCACTATGATTACCTTATTGGTAGGCTAAGTGTGATACTACCTTATTGTATCGACTGTGGTAGGCTAAGTGTGAAACCACCGAGAGAGTAGCTGTGTGGATGTATTAGTGAGTAGTGTAGATGTGTGGATGTGTTATTGTGAAATAATGATGTGTTGTATATTGTGTAAATGCGATATTGAATGCAGGGGTGCATGTAAATGGTTATGAGTATGTGACTCATGATGTGTTGGAAATATGGTAAGGGATAGAAAGAGTAAGCATAGTTGTGAATTACTTATGTTAGTATAATGTTAATTGTTGTTTAGCTTATATTATGATGCTTAATTGTTTATGTGTAAACTCACTAAGCTCAAAGCTTACTCACTTTCTTTTCCCTTGTCTTATAGAGAAATAGAGTTGAATCGAGATACGTGGATCAATTTGAAGATCGCCCACACTATTAGCACACTCTGGTACATTGGATTAAACATTTTGTATATGGCATGTATAGGGGCTAGACAAGTTAGTGATTTTTGGTTGTAAAAGGCTAAGTCATGTTGGCCTTTAGATGGATAATCTATTTTGTATAATGCCATAGTTGTTGGCTATTTTATTATATGAAAAGATGTAGTTATCCATGTAAGATTGTGTTTCAAATTGAGTTGATTATGGATATGTTGAATGAGTACATGTTGTAACACCCCTTACCCAGTTTTACGACGGGAACCGGGCCCGAGGCATTACCGAACTCAACCCACTTAATCGCCACTTAGGCTTATAATCATTACTCTCTATAACCTCATTCTGGACTTACGAGGCCTCACTCATACACACAAGGGCTCTCGAGACTAATCTGAAACTTTTATGATCCTTAAAATTTTTCCCTTTTATACAGGTCTCACACGCCCGTGCAAGATTAGACACGCCCGTGCATGGACACACACACCCATGTTCCCTAGCCGTGCTACAAACTCGAGCATTCTGCCAATTGCCCCACGGTCATGGCACGCCCGTGCTCCCCAACCGTGGTGAACACTGACTACCCTCGCACGGCCTAGAGTCTAGACACACGCCCGTGTGGCTAGCCCGTGGCCAACACTGATTAATCCCACACGCCCTAGGCACACGCCAGGTGACTAGTCCGTGGTCTATTCTCATTTTCAAATATTAACATGCGACGGGCCTGCGCCCACACCACGCCACCGTGGTGGTCAGTGTCACACATGGTCTAGACACACGCCGTGTGTCTATCCATTATATGGTCAAGAACAAGACTAAGTGTCAAGTTCTTTTCTCCCTTCTAACATACACAACATATACTCATCTAACACCATCATAATCAACTCAAATTGAAGTGCATTCTCACATAGAAAACTATATCTTTCTTTCATATAATGTAATAGCCAACAACCATGGCATTATACAAAATAAGCTATCCATCTAAAGGCCAACACATCTTAGCCATTTACAACAAAATTTACTAACTTATCTAGCCCCTATACATGCCATATACAAAACATTAAGTTTCATGTACCAAAGTGTGCTGATATATGGGCTATGTTCTGATGATCCTCGTATCTCGATTCAACGCTTTTAATCTATAAGACAAGGGAAAAGAAATAGAGTAAGCTTAGTTGTGAATTACTTGTTGGTATAATGCTAATGGTTGCTTAGCTTATACTATGTTGCTTATTTGTTTATGTGTAAACTTACTAAGCTCAAAGCTTACTCTCTTTCTTTTCCTTGTCTTATAGATTAAAAGCGTTGAATCGAGATACGAGGATCATCGAAGATAGCCCACATATCAAGACACTTTGGTACATGAAACTTAATGTTTTGTATATGGCATGTATAGGGGCTAGATAAGTTAGTAAATTTTGTTGTAAATGGCTAAGATGTATTGGCCTTTAGATGGATAGCTTATTTTGTATAATGCCATGGTTGTTGGCTATTACATTATATAAAAGAAAGATGTAGTTTTCTATGTGAGAATGCACTTCAATTTGAGTTGATTATGATGGTGTTAGATGAGTATATGTTGTGTATGTTAGAAGGGTGAAAAGAACTTGACACTTAGTCTTGTTCTTGACCATGTGGATAGACACACGGGCGTGTGTCAGACCATGTGTGACACACGGTTAGCCCACGGCGTGTCTTGGGCCGCAAGGTCCCCTACATGTTAATATTTGAAAACAGATTAGACCACGGACTAGTCACACGGGCGTGTGCCTAGGGCGTGTGGGATTAATCAGTGTTGGCCACGAGCGTGTGTCTAGACTCTAGGCCGTGCGAGGGAAGTCAGTGTTCACCACGGTTGGGGAGCACGGGCGTGCCATGACCGTGGGGCAATTGGCAGAATGCTCGAGTTTTTAGCACGGCTAGGGAACATGGGCGTGTGTGTCCATGCACGGGCGTGTCTAATCTTGCACGGGCGTGTGAGACCTGTATAAAAGGGAAAAAATTTAAGGATCGTAAAAGTTTCGAATTAGTCTCGAGAGCCCTCGTGTGTATGAGTGAGGCCTCGTAAGTCGAGAATGAGGTTATAGAGAGTAATGACGTTGAGCCTAAGTGGCGATTAAGTGGGTTGAGTTCAGTAACGCCTCGGGCCCGGTTCCTGGCGTAGAACCCGGGTAAGGGGTGTTATATTTAGTGGTACCAGAGCTATGGTTTAGTCGGTTCTAGGACTACCATAGCGGGAGTAAGAGTCTAGCTATACATGGCATAAGTGTACGATGATAGTGTGGTGGTTTCTGATGATTTTAAATCTTATTTTATATAGAATATGGATTCTGATCCATTGACTGTTGATGAAGCAGCTAGTAATGCGCCGGCTCCTGCGCAAGGAACCGTGCTGGTGCAAAGTGGACCCGAGGCGAGAAGTCAAGGCGAAGAGGCACGAGAAGCCTTTCTTCATATGATGAGTGATTGGTACTCGGACTACGTTTGAGCGAACCCTAATGCTCAACCTCCTCCACCTCCTCCTATACCTCAGCCAAATCCAGTGGCTCCTCAAGGTATGGATATAGTTAGGATATCGAAACCCGCGGTGGATAAGATTAGGAAGCACGGGGCTGAGAAGTTTAGGGCTAAGGTAGATGATGACCATGAGAGGGCAGAGTTCTAGTTAGAGAACTCGATGAGGGTGTTTGATGAGCTCTCATGTACACCTGAGGTGAGTTTGAAGTGTGCCGTATCTTTGCTGAGAGACTCGGCATACCATTGGTGGAAGACGCTGACATTAGTGGTCCCGAGAGAGCGGGTAACGTGGGACTTCTTTCTGGAAGAGTTCCAGAAGAAGTATATAAGCCAAAGATTTACCGATCAGATGAGGAAAGAATTCCTTGAGTTGAAGCAAGGAAGAATGTCAGTAGCAGAATATGAGCGTGAGTTTGTTAGGCTTAGCAAATACACTCAAGAATGTGTGTCGACAGAGACCATCTTGTGCAAGAGGGTCGAAGATGGGCTGAATGAGGATATAAAACTCCTAGTTGGCATTTTGGAGTTGAAAAAATTTGTGGTATTAGTTGAGAGGGAAAGTAAGGCCGAAGAGTTGAGTTCAGATAAGAGGAGGGCTGTGAGTGAAGCCCGAGATACAAGAAAGAGACCGATGGGCAAGTTGTATCAAGCCCAGTCGAAAAGATCCAAGGAAGTGAATCCTCGGACGTTAGCCTCAGTGGGATATTCGCATCGAGACTTGGACAATGCTCGTCAGGGTTCAAGAGTCCGAGCCCCCTCGATGGAAAGTGTGGGCAATACAAAGAGTAAACTGGAGTGTCCAAGTTGTGGTAGGTATCACACCGGAGAGTGTTGGGGAAACAGTCAGAAATGTTTCAAATGTGGTTCCCCTGACCACTTTATCCGTAACTGTCCCAAGAGGGATGATAAGGAAGAGAAGCAAGGAGTGAGACCTAGTGAAGTGTCTACGAGGGGTAGACCACCAAGGAACCCAAGAGGTGGGGCTAGTGGTAGAGGTGCGCCCAGAGATTCTCTGCGAGAGACCGGAGGGTCGAGCACTGCGAGGACGTATGCCATTCGGCGCTCACGAAGAGGCATCCTCCCGATGTGATAACGGGTACTTTTTCTCTTTTTGACACCTCTCATTATTGCTTTAATAGATCCGGTGGTCTACTCACTCTTATATTTGCATGAGATTAGCATCTAGTTTGAGTATGACCGTTGAGTCTACTGGACATTGTGATTAAGGTGTCAAACCCGTTAGGAAAGTATGTGTTAGTGGACAAAGTGTGTAAGAATTGTCCTTTGTTGATTGAGAATCATTATTTTCCGGCAAACCTTATGTTGTTGCCGTTTGATGAGTTCGATTTAATCCTAGGCATGGATTGGTTGACTACCCATAGTGTTTTAGTGAACTGTGGTAGTAAGTACATTGAATTGAAATGTGAGAGTGGAGATGTGGTTCGGGTTGAATAAGGTGGATCGGACAGTCTACCCGTGATGATTTCTTCCTTAGTGGCTGAGAAATGTTTAAGAAAAGGGTGTGAGTCCTACCTTGCATTTGTGTTGAATACTCAAGAGGTTGGAGTAGAGTTTGAAACAGTGCCAGTGGTATGTGAGTACCCAGATGTGTTTTCGGAAGAGTTACTCGGATTACCTCAAGTAAAAGAGGTCGAGTTTGGAATTGAGTTGGTTTCGGGAACGGCACCTATTTCGATTGCTCCGTACAGAATGGCACTTGTAGAGTTGAAAGAACTAAAGGTTCAGTTGCAAGAGTTGACAGATAAGGGTTTTGCAAGACCGAGCTACTCGCCGTGAGGTGCTCCGGTATTGTTTGTGAAGAAGCAAGATGGGTCTATGAGGTTGTGTATAGACTATAGACAGCTTAACAAAGTGACGGTTAAGAATATGTATCCTTTACCAAGGATTGATGATCTTTTCGATCAACTGAAAGGAGCTATGGTGTTCTCCAAGATAGACTTGAGGTCTGGTTATTATCAGCTCAGAGTGAAAGAGCAAGATGTGTTGAAAACTGCGTTTCGGACAAGGTATGGCCATTATGAGTTTTTGGTTATGCCGTTTGGTTTGACGAATGCACCTGCGATTTTTGTGGATCTGATGAACTGTATTTTCAGACCATATGTGGACAAGTTTGTGGTTGTCTTTATTGACGACCTATTGATCTATTCTCGGGATGAGAACGATCATGAAGAGCACTTGAGAATTGTCTTGCAAACTTTGAGAGATAAGCAGTTGTATGCTAAGTTTAGCAAGAGTCAGTTTTGGCTCCGAGAGGTCGGATTCCTAGGACACTTGGTGTCAGGTGATGGTGTCAGAGTTGACCCGAGTAAGATATCGGCTATTATGGATTGGAAACCGCCGAGGAATGTGTCAGAGATCATAAGTTTCTTGGGATTAGCGGGATATTACAGACGTTTCGTAAAGGGGTTCTATGTGATTGCTACCCCGATGACGAAACTATTGCATAAAGATGTCAAGTTTGAATGGATGAGACATGTCAACGAGCTTCGAGAGAGACCAAAACAATGTTGGTCGAGGCACCGGTTTTGGTTCAACCGAGAATCGAGGAAGGAGTTCGTGGTATATAGTGATGCGTCGTTTAATGGTCTCGGTTGCGTGTTGATGCAAGAGGGTAAGGTAGTCGCTTACGCCTCGAGGCAGTTAAAACCGCACGAGAAGAATTATCTGACTCACGATTTGGAGTTGGCTGCGATTGTGTTTGCGTTAAAGATTTGGCGACATTATTTGTATGGCGAAAAGTGCCGAATCTTTACGGATCACAAGAGTTTAAAGTATTTGATGGATCAGAAGGATCTGAATCTGAGACAGAGACGGTGGCTTGAATGGTTGAAAGACTATGAGTTAGTCATTGATTACCACCTGGGAAAAGCGAATGTGGTTGCGGATGCCTTGAGTAGGAAATCCCTGTACGCTCTAAGAGTTATGAGAGCGAGTTTAGTATTGTCTGATAATGGTGCTATTTTGGCAGAGTTGAGAGCTAAGCCACAATTTGTTCAACAAATATGTGAAGCTTAGAGAAATGACTGCGAGATGCAAGCTAAGATCGCTAAGTGTGGATCAGAAAGTGATTCTAATTTTCAAGTGGATTTGAATGGTTGTCTGATGTATCGTGACAGAATTTGTGTTCTTAAAAATGAAGAGTTGATTCGAAAAGTTTTGTATGAGGCCCACAGTGGATGCTTGTCACATTTCGGCAATACTGAAAATGTACAACGATTTGAGGAAGTTGTATTGGTGGTCGGGGTATGAAAAGAGATATTTCGAGTTTGTGGCAAAGTGTCCGATTTGCCAACAAGTGAAAGCCGAGCATCAAGTGCCTTGAGGATTGCTTCACCGGTGATGGTTCCCGAATGGAAGTGGGATCGGGTTACCATGGATTTTGTGGCGACGGTTGCCGATGACTCAGAAAGAGAGATCTTTGTGTGGGTTGTTGTGGATAGATTGTGAAGTCACCACTTTATTCGATGCGTGTTGATTATTCACCGGATAAGTTAATTTGAGTTATACGTGGTAGAGATAGTGAGATTGCATGGTGTACTGTGTCTATTATATCGGATAGAGATCCGAGGTTTACTTCGAGATTTTTGAAGAAGTTGCAAGAGGCCATGGGTGCGAGATTGAATTTCGATCTTTGCGTTCCATCCGTGAATCCGATGGTCGATCTGAAGAGTAATTCAAGTTCTTGAAGATATGCTTCGATCTTTGTGTGTTAGAATTCGAAGGTAGTTGGGAGAGATATCTACCTTTGGTCGAATTCGCCTATAACAATAGTTATCGATCAGTATACGATGGCACCGTATGAGGCTTTGTATGGCCGTAAGTGTCGACTCCTTTGTATTGGACCGAGCTTAGTGAGAAGCGGATCCATGGGGTCGATCTAGTAAAAGAGACCGAAGAGAAAGTGAAAGTAATCCGTAATAGTCTGAAAGTTGCTTCGGACCGACAAAATTCGTATGTGGATTTGAAAAGAAAAGAAATTGAGTTTGAGATAGGCGACAAAGTATTTCTGAAAGTATCATCGTGGAAGAAGATTTTGAGATTTGGACAGAAAGGGAAATTGAGTCCAAGGTTCATAGGGTCGTATGAGATTACAGACAGAATTGGGCCTGTAGCTTACCGGTTGGCTTTGCCGGTAGAGTTGGAAAAGATTCATAATGTGTTCCATGTGTCGATGTTGCGACGGTATCGCTCTGATCCTTCACATGTGATTCCTTCAACGTAAATTGAGATAAGACCGGATATGTCTAATGAAGAGGAGCCGATTAAAATCTTGGCTCGAGAAGTGAAACAGTTGAGAAATAAGAGCATAGCACTAGTGAAAGTATTATGGCAGAAACATGTTGTGGAAGAGGCTACGTGGGAAACGGAAGAAGCTATGAGAGAGCAACATCCAAACCTCTTTTCTGGTAAGATTTTCGGGGGCGAAAATCTCTAAAGGGGGAGAGTTGTAACATCCCGGTTTAGGGCCTCGTCGGAATGATGGTACGAGACCACAAATTCGAGGGTTATGAATGAGTTTTTGAGGCTTATATTATATATGCATGCTAGTGTGAAAGTTTCATAAAGCAATTTTGTGAAATTGTGGTTGAATTGTCCAAAAGGACTAAATTGCAAAAGTTGCAAAATGTGTGTTTCTAGAAGCTATATGTGTGAAATCGCTTTAGATTATTAATTAGAGGTCCTTAAATAGCAATTTATCCAAATTCTAATTTTTGGAAAAAATTGGGCATGGATGAGTTAAAATTTGAAGTTTATCAAAAAGGGCATTTTGGTCATTTAGTTATTAAATGATTAAAAATAGGTGAAAAGATGACAAAAATTCACTCATCTTCTCCCCCAAGCTGCCGAAAATTCCAATAGCCATTGTTAGGGCTCTTTCAATTTTTCAAGCTTGCTAGTAAGTGCTCCTAAGCCCAGTTTTTGATATTCTTCGTATTTTTGAAGTCCTAGTAGCATGAGTAAGCTATTTTTAGCTATTTGGTGAGCTATTATGGATGTTCAAAAATGTACATATGTATGACATGCATGTATTTTGATATTTTTTGGAAGAATATGAAAGCTTGATGTAGTAGAAACATCTTTTGCTAAGTGATTTTCCATGAAAATGCATGTAGGGACTAGTTTCTGAAAAACTTTAGTTTGGTCATACATGTGTGATTTAGTGAGAATTGATGAATGCTTTAGTTGAGTAAGTGGTTCGGCTAAGCATGAAAGGATAGAAATTTGAATAAAAATCACTTTACGAGCCTTTGGGCTAAAGTGTAAATATGAGAAAGTTTAGGGGCAAAATAGTAATTTTGCTAAAGTATGAAATGTGGGTCAATTTAGTCAATGTGTGTATTAAATAATCTAATTTATTCATTATAGATCAAGAAAGATGAAGCCCGGATCGTAACCGAGGCAAAAGCAAGGTGGTGGACTAAATTGCATATTTCTGTACTTTTGAGTATCGAGGTAAGTCTATGCATAAACAATGCATTCATACTTACAATTTGTTAATGATAGCTAGTGTGTAGCTAATTCGAGATTGATTTAGAACCTATGTGGTTCAAATAGAATGAATGTAGTAGAAATGGTGAATGAATGTATGATTGAGAATGATTGAGAATCTATGTGGTTTAAGTAGACTTGTGCATGTGTTGTGATAATGCTAGATGGTAGGCTAAGTGCAATACCATCCTAATGCATATTGACGATGAGCTAGCTATGTGCGATGCTATCGTGAGGTATATCATCTAGTGAGCTATGTGCTGAATCACTACAAATACCATTGTGGTAGGCTAAGTGCGATACCACCTTATTAATCAAATGTGGTGTGCTAAGTACAAAACCACCGAGATATTGGCTGTGTGGATTAACTGTGTGCACTAACTGTGTGTATTAACTGTGTGGATTAGTTAAGTAAACTAGCTGTGTGGATGAGCTGTGTGGATAAGTTATGTAGATTGATTGTGTGGATGTATTACAATAAATAATGATGTGTTGCATATTACGTAAATGTGATATTGAATGCAGGGGTGCATTTCAATGGTTATGAGTATGTGACTCATGATGTGTTGGAAATGTGGTAAGGGATAGAAAGAGTAAGCATAGTTGTGAATTACTTGTTGGTATAATGCTAATGGTTGCTTAGCTTATACTATGTTGCTTATTTGTTTATGTGTAAACTTACTAAGCTCAAAGCTTACTCTCTTTCTTTTCCCTTGTCTTATAGATTAAAAGCGTTGAATCGAGATACGAGGATCATCGGAAGACAGCCCACATATCAAAGACACTTTGGTACATGAAACTTAATGTTTTGTATATGGCATGTATAGGGGCTAGATAAGTTAGTAAATTTTGTTGTAAATGGCTAAGATGTGTTGGCCTTTAGATGGATAGCTTATTTTGTATAATGCCATGGTTGTTGGCTATTACATTATATGAAAGAAAGATGTAGTTTTCTATGTGAGAATGCACTTCAATTTGAGTTGATTATGATGGTGTTAGATGAGTATATGTTGTGTATGTTAGAAGGAGAAAAGAACTTGACACTTAGTCTTGTTCTTGACCATGTGGATAGACACACGCAGGCGTGTGTCTAGACCATGTGTGAAACACTGTCACCCATGGGCGTGTCGTGGCCGTCAAGTCCCCTGCATGTTAATATTTGAAAATAGAATAGACCACGGACTAGTCACACGGGCGTGTGCCTAGGGCGTGTGGGATTAATCGATGTTAGCCACACGGGCGTGTGTCTAGACTCTAGGCCGTGCGAGGAAGTCGATGTTCACCACGGTTGGGAAGCACGGGCGTGCCATGACCACAGGGGCAATTGGCGAGAATCGCTCGAGTTTTTAGCACGGCTAGGGAACATGGGCGTGTGTGTCCATGCACGGGCGTGTCTAATCTTGCACGGGCGTGTGAGACCTGTATAAAAGGGAAAAATTTTAAGGATCGTAAAAGTTCCGGATTAGTCTCGAGAGCCCTCGTGTGTATGAGTGAGGCCTCGTAAGTCGAGAATGAGGTTATAGAGAGTAATGACGTTTAGCCTAAGTGGCGATTAAGTGGGTTGAGTTCAGTAACGCCTCGGGCCCGGTTCCCGGCGTAGAACCCGGGTAAGAGGTGTTACACATGTTGTGTATGCTAGGGGGTGAGAAGGGGCATGACAAATAGCTTTGTTCTTGTCCATGTGGGTAGACACACGGGCGTGTGTCTAGATCATGTGTGACACACGGTCAGCCCATGGGCGTGTGACTTGGCCGTGTGTCCCCTGCATGTTAGTATTTTAAGTCAGAATAGACCACGGACTAGTCACATGGGCGTGTGCCTAGGACGTGTGAGTTATTCAGTGTTGGCCACGGGCTAGCCACACGGGCGTGTGTCTAGGCTTTAGGCCGTGTAGAGTAGTCAATGTTCACCACGAGTGGAGAGCACGGGCGTGTGCCC
Organism: Gossypium sturtianum; assembly: GCA_025698515.1. NCBI lineage: Eukaryota > Viridiplantae > Streptophyta > Magnoliopsida > Malvales > Malvaceae > Gossypium > Gossypium sturtianum. Next base: position 105,759,248 of record CM046950.1, read on the forward strand.
TATCCGTGGGACTTTGGCAGAATGCTTGAGTTTTGTGCACAGTTTGTGGACATGGACGTGTGTGACTACACACGGGCGTGTATCATCTTACACGGGCGTGTAGCCCTGTTGGGATGGAAAAATTTTAAATTCGTAAGAGTTTCCGATATGGTCTCGAGAGCCCTCGTGTATATGAGTAAGGTCTCGTAAGTTGAGAATGAGGTCGTTATGGTGACTAAGAGAGAGTAGTCATGTTGAGCCTAAGTGGCGATCAAGCGTTTTTATTTCGGTAATGCCTCGGTCCCGATTCTGGCGTAGAATACGGGTAAGGGGTGTTACAATTAAGTGTGCAGTTTCTTTGTTGAGAGATACGGCTTATAATTGGTGGAAGACGTTGATATCTGTGGTTCCGAGAGAGAGAATCACCTGGGATTTCTTTCAAGCTGAATTTCGAAAGATGTATATCTGTCAACAATTCATAGATCAAAAATGTAAAGAGTTTCTTGAGCTGAAATAGGGCCGTATGTTGGTTACAGAGTATGAACGAGAGTTTGTAAGACTGAGCCAATATGTACGGGAATGTGTTTCGACCGAAGCTACTATGTGTAAACGTTTCATTGAAGGGCTGAATGAAGACATTAAATTGTTGGTTGGAATACTTGACTTGAATGAATTTGTTGTGTTGGTTGAACGAGCCTGCAAAGCTGAAGAGCTTAGCAAAGAAAAGAAGAAAGCCGATTCTGATGCTAGAGATGAAAGAAAAAGATTGATGAGTAAGTCGTCTCAACCTTCAATGAAGAGATTTAGAGATGCAAGCAATCGCTCAAATGTTTCGTCTGAGCATCCGGGTAGAGATCGGGTGAGATAAAGTGTAACACCCCTTGCCCGGGTTCTACACCAGAACCGGGCCCGAGACGTTACCGAACTCAAACCACTTGATCGCCATTTAGGCTCGTCGTTACTACTCTCTGAAGTCATCTCAACAACCTCTTTCTCGACTTATGTGGCCTCACTCATACACACGAGGGCTCTAGAGACTAAACCGGAACTTTTTCCAATCTTAAAATTTTTCTCTTTTATATAGGTCTCACACGCCTGCAAGATTAGACACGCCTGTGCATGGACACACACGCCCATGTCCCCAACCGTGCCTAAAACCCGAAAGATTCTCGCCAATGCCCCACGGCCAAGGCACACGCCGTGCTTACCGGTGGTGCACACGACTACTACCTTAACACGGCCTAAAGTCTAGACACACGCCCGTGGCTAGCCCGTACCAACATTGGTTAATCCCACACGCCCTAGACACACGCCCGTGTGGCTAGTCCGTGGTCTATTCTGATTTAAAATACTAACATGCAGGGGACGCACGGCCAAAGCACACGCCCGTGGGCTGACCGTGTGTCACACATGGCCTAGACACACATCCGTGTGTGTATCCACATGGCCAAGAACAAAGCTATTTGCTAAGCTCTTCTCACCCTTATATCTTACACAACATGCACTCATACAACACATCCATAATCAACTCAAATTGAATTGCAATCTCACATAGACAACTATAACTTTCTTTCATATAATGTAATAGCCAACAACCATGGCATTATACAAAATAAGCTATCCATCTAAAGGCCAACACTTCTTAGCCATTTACAACAAAATTCACTAACTTGTCTTGCCCTATACATGCCATATACAAAACATTAAGTTTCATGTACCAAAGTGTGCTAATATGTGGGCTATCTTCTGATGATCCTCGTATCTCGATTCAACGCTTTTAATCTATAAGACAAGGGAAAAGAAAGGGAGTAAGCTTTGAGCTTAGTAAGTTTACACATAAACAATTAAGCATCATAGTATAAGCTAACCCACAAGTAGCATTATACTAACATATAATATACCATTGTGCTTACTCTTTCTATCCCTTACCACATTTCCAACTCATCATGAGTCACATACTCATAACCATTGAAATGCACCCCTGCATTAAATATCACATTTACATAACATACAACACCTCATTATTTCTCGTAATACATCCACACGGCTAGTTCACATAACTAATCCACACAACTATTACACACAGCTAATACACACAGTTAATCCACACAGCCAATATCTCGGTGGTTTCGCACTTAGGACACCACAATTGATTAATAAGGTGGTATCGTACTTAGCCTACCACAAAGGTATTCATAGTGGTTCAGCACATAGCCCACTAGACGATATACCTCACGATAGCATCACACATAGCTAGCTCATCGTCAATATGCATTAGGATGGTATCGCACTTAGCCCACCATCTAGCATTATCATAACACATGCACAAGTCTACTTACTTAATCATTCTACTTAAACCACATAGGTCCTCAATCATTCTCGATCATACATTCATTCACAATTTCTACTACATTCATCCCACATAGGTTCTCAAACATGCTACACACTAGCCAAAGATTAACAAATTGTAAGTATGAATGCATTATTTATGCATAGACTTACCTCGATACTCAAAAGTATAGAAATATGCAATTTAGTCCACCACCTTGCTTTTGCCTCGATTGCACGATTCTACTTCATCTTTCTTGATCTATAATGAATAAATCAGCTTATTCAATACACACATTGACTAAATTGACCCACATTTCATACTTTAGCAAAATTACTATTTTGCCCCTAAACTTTCTCATATTTACACTTTAGCCTAAAGGCTCGTAAAGTGATTTTTATTCAAATTTCTATCCTTTCATGCTTAGCCGAACCACTTACTCAACTAAAGCATTCATCAATTCTCACTAAATCACACATGTATGACCAAACTAAAGTTTTTCACAAACTAGTCCCTACATGCATTTTCATGGAAAATCACTTAGCAAAAGATGTTTCTACTACATCAAGCTTTCATATTCTTCCAAAAAATATCAAAATACATGCATGTCATACATATGTACATTTTTGAACATCCATAATAGCTCACCAAATAGCTAAAAATAGCTTACTCATGCTACTAGGACTTCAAAAATACAAAGAATATCAAAAACCGGGCTTAGGAGCACTTACTAGCAAGCTTGAAAAATTGAAAGAGCCCTAACAATGGCTATTGGAATTTTCAGCGACTTTGGGGGAGAAGATGAGTGAATTTTTGTCATCTTTTCACCTATTTTTAATCATTTAATAACTAAATGACCAAAATGCCCTTTTTGATAAACTTCAAATTTTAACTCATCCATGCCCAATTTTTTTCCAAAAATTAGAATTTGGATAAATTGCTATTTAAGGACCTCTAATTAATAATCTAAAGCGATTTCACACATATAGCTTCTAGAAACACACATTTTGCAACTTTTGTAATTTAGTCCTTTTGGACAATTCAACCACAATTTCACAAAATTGCTTCATGAAACTTTCATACTAGCATGCATGCAAGGCATAAACCTCAATAACTAATTTATAACCCTCGGATTTGTGGTCTCGCACCACTATTCTGACTAGGCCCTAAACCGGGATGTTACAACTCTCCCCCCTTTAGAGATTTTCGTCCCCGAAAATCTTACCAATAAAGAGGTTTGGATGTTGCTCTCTCATAGCTTCTTTCGTTTCCCACGTAGCCTCTTCCACACCATGTTTCTGGCATAACACTTTCACTAGTGCTATGCTCTTATTTCTCAACTGTTTCACTTCTCGAGCTAAGATCTTAATCGGCTCTTCTTCATAAGACATATTCGTTCTTATCTCAATTTCCGTCGAAGGAATCACATGTGAAGGATCGGAGCGATACCGTCGCAACATCGACACATGGAACACATTATGAATCTTTTCCAACTCTACCTACAAAAGCCAACCGTGCCGCTCTGAGCCCAATTCATGCAGTGATCTCATACGGCCCTATAAAACTTGGACTTAATTTCCCTTTTCGTTCAAATCTCATAATCTTCTTCCATGGGGACACTTTCAAAAACACTTTGTCGCCCACTTCAAACTCAATTTCTTTTCTTTTCAAATTCGCGTCTGACTTACATTTGGTCGCGGCGCTCTCGAACTATTACGGATTACTTTCACCTTCTCTTCAGTTTCTTTCACTAGATCGACCCCATGGATCTGCTTCTCACTAAGCTCGGTCCAATACAAAGGAGTCCGACACTTACGACCATACAAAGCCTCATACGATGCCATCTATATACTCGACTGATAACTATTGTTGTAGGCGAATTCAACCAAAGGTAGATATCTCTCCCAACTACCTTCGAATTCTAACATACAGCATCGAAGCATATCTTCAATAACTTGAATCACTCTTTCAGACTGACCACCGGTTTGCGAATGGAATGCAGTGCTGAAATTCAATCTCGTACCTATGGCCTCTTGCAACTTCTTCCAAAATCTCAAAGTAAACCTCGGATCTCTATCTGATATAATAGACACAGGTACACCATGCAATCTCACTATCTCTGCCACATACAACTCATCTAACTTATCCAGTGAATAATCAACATGTACTGGAATAAAGTGAGTCGACTTTGTCAATCTATCCACAACAACCCACACAGCATCTCTCTTTCTCGGAGTCATCGGTAACCCCGTTACAAAATCCATGGTAATCCGATCCCACTTCCATTCGTGTACCATTACTGGCTGAAGCAATCCCGAAGGCACTTGATGCTCAGCTTTCACTTGTTGACAAATTAAACACTTGGTCACAAACTCTGAAATATCTCTTTTCATACCCGTCCCACCAATACAACTTCCTCAAGTCGTTGTACATTTTTCGTCTTGCCTGGATGTCTTGACAAACATCCACTGTGGGCCTCATGCAAAACCTTTCGAATCAACTTCTCATCTTTAGGAACACAAATTTTGTCACGATACATCAGACAACCATTCAAATCCACTCGAAAATCAGAATCACTTTCTGATCCACTCTTAGTTATCTTAGCTTGCATCTCACTGTCATTTTTCTGGGCCTCACATATTTGTTGAACAAATAGTGGCTTAGCTCTCAACTCTGCCAAAATAGCACCATCGTCAGACAATGCTAAACTCGTTCTCATAACTCTTAGAGTATACAAGGATTTCCTACTCAGGGCATCCGCAACCACATTCGCTTTTCCCGGGTGGTAGTCAATGACTAACTCATAGTCTTTCAACAACTCAAGCCACCGTCTCTGTCTCAGATTCAGATCCTTCTGATCCATCAAATACTTTAAACTCTTGTGATCCGTAAAGATTCGGTACTTCTCACCATATAAGTAATGTCGCCAAATCTTTAACGCAAAAACAATCGCTGCTAACTCCAAATCATGAGTCGGATAATTCTTCTCGTGCGGTTTTAGCTGCCTTGAGGCGTAAGCGACTACCTTGCCCTCTTGCATCAACACACAACCGAGACCATTAAACGATGCATCACTGTAAACCATGAACTCTTTCCCCGATTTTGGTTGAACTAAAATCGGTGCCTCAGTCAATAATGTCTTCACTCTCTCGAAACTCTGTTGACATGTCTCAGTCCATTCAAACTTGACATCCTTGTGCAATAGTTTCGTCATCGGGGTAGCAATCACAGAGAACCCCTTTACGAAACATCTGTAATATACTGCTAATCCCAAGAAACTTCTGATTTCTGACACGTTCCTTGGCGGTTTCCAATCCACAATAGCCGATATCTTACTCGGGTCAACCCTGACACCACCACCTGACACCATGTGTCCTAGGAATCCGACCTCTCGGAGCCAAAACTCACTCTTGCTAAACTTAGCATACAACTGCTTATCTCTCAAAGTTTGCAAGACAATTCTCAAATGTTCTTCATGATCGTTCTTATCCCGACAATAGATCAATATGTCGTCAATGAAGACAACTACAAACTTGTCCACATACGGTCTGAAAACACGGTTCATCAGATCCATAAAAATCACAGGTGCATTCGTCAAACCAAATGGCATAACCAAAAACTCATAATGGCCATACCTTGTCTAAAATGCAGTTTTCAACACATCTTGCTCTTTCACTGAAATGATAATAACTTGCACCTCAAGTCTATCTTGAGAACACATCAGAGCTCCATTTAGTTGATCAAAAGATCATCAATCCTTGGTAAAGGATACTTATTCTTCATCGTCACCTTGTTCAGTTGTCTATAGTCTATACACAACCTCATAGACCCATTTTTCTTATTCACGAATAACACCGGAGCACCCCACGGCGAGTAGCTCGGTCTTGCAAAACCCTTATCTGTCAACTCTTGAAACTAAACCTTCAGTTCTTTCAACTCTACAGGTGCCATTCTATATGGAGAAATTGAAATAGGTGACGTTCCCGGAACCAACTCAATTCCAAACTCGAACTCTCTCACTGGAGGTAATCCGGGTAACTCTTCCAGAAATACATCTGGATACTCACATACCACTGGCACTGTTTCAAACTCTACTCCAATCTCTCGAGTATTCAACACAAAAGCAAGATAGGACTCACATCCTTTTCTTAAACATTTCTCAGCCACTAGGGAAGAAATCATCACTGGTAGACTATCTGATCCACCTAATTCAACCCGAACCACATCTCCACTCTCACATTTCAATTCAATAAACTTACTACCACAGTTCACTAAGAAATTATGGGTAGTCAACCAATCCATGCCTAGGATTAAATCAAACTCATCAAATGGTAACAACATAAGGTCTACCGGAAAACAATGATTCTCAATCAATAAAGGACAATTCTTACACACTCTGTCCACTAACACATGCTTTCCAAACGGGTTTGACACCTTAACCACTAAGTCCGTAGACTCAACGGTCATACTCAAACTAGATGCTAATCTCATGCAAATATAAGAATGAGTAGACCCTGGATCTATTAAAGCAATAACGAAGGTGTCATAGAGAGAAAAAGTACCCGTTATCACATTAGGGGAGGATGCTTCTTCGCGAGCGCGAATAGCATACGCCCTCGCAGTGCCCGACCCTCTCGGTCTCGTAGCAGAGTCTCTGGACGCACCCCTACCACTATTCCCACCTGTAGGGTTTCTTGGTGGTCTCCCCCTTGTAGACATATCACTAGGTCTCATCTCTTGCTTCTCTTCCTTATCATCCCTCTCGGGGCAGTTTTGGATAAAGTGGTCAGGGGAACCACACTTATAACATTTCCGATTATTTCCCCAACACTCTCCGGTGTGATATCTACCACGACTTGGACACTCTGGTTTGCTCTTCGTATTGCCCACACTTTCCATCGAGGGAGCTTGGACTCTCGAACCCGAGCGAGTATTGCCCAAGTCTCGATGTGAATAACCCACTGGTGCTATCGTCCGAGGATTCACTTCCTTGGATCTTTTCTACTGGGCTTGGTATGACTTGCCCATCGGCCTCTTTCTAGCATCTCAGGCTTCACTCACAGCCTTTCTCTTTTCTGAACTCAGCTCTTCGGCCTTACTCGTCCTCTCAACTAATACCACAAATTCTTTCAACTCCAAAATGCCCACTAGGAGTTTGATGTCCTCATTCAGCCCATCTTCGAACCTCTTACACAAGATGGTCTCACTCGATACAAATTCTTGAGCGTATCTGCTAAGCCTAACAAACTCACGCTCATATTTCGCCACTGTCATTCTTCCTTATTTCAACTCAAGAAATTCCTTCCTTTTTCGATCAGTAAACCTCTGGCTTATATACTTCTTCTGGAACTCTTCCAGAAAGAAGTCCCACGTCACCCGCTCTCTCGGGACCACTAGCGTCAACGTCTTCCACCAATGGTATGCCAAATCTCTTAGCAAGGATACGACACACTTCAAACTCTCTTCAGGCGTACATGAGAGTTCATCGAACACCCTCATCGAGTTCCCCAACCAGAACTCCGTCCTCTCTGGGTCATCATCTACCTTAGCACTAAAATCCTCAGCCCTGTGTTTCCTAATCTTATCCACCGGGGGTTTCGATATCCTCGCTACATCTATACCTTAAGGAGCCACTGGATTTGGCTGAGGTATAGGAGGAGGAGGTGGGGGAGGTTGAGCATTAGGTTTCGCTCGAACATAATTCGAGTACCAATTACTCATCATCTGGAGAAAGGCTTCTCGTGCCTCTTCCCCTTGACCCCTAACCTCGGGTCCACTTTGAACAGTGCTTGCTCCTTGCAGAGAGCCACAGATTACTAGTCGCTTCATCGCCAGCGATGGATCGGAATCCATATACTATATAAAATAAGATTTAAAATCATCAGAAACCACCACACGATCATTGTACACTTATGGCATGTATAGCTAGACTCTTACACCCGCTACGGTAGTCCTTGAAACGGCTAAAGCATAGCTCTGATACCACTAAATGTAACACCCGTTGCCCAGGTTCTACGTCGAAAATGGGCCCGAGGCATTACCGAACTCAAACCACTTGATCGCCACTTAGGCTCGTCGTAACTACTCTCTGAAGTCATCTCAACAACCTCTTTCTCGACTTATGAGGCCTCACTCATACACACGAGGGCTCTCGAGACTAAACCGGAACTTTTTCCAATCTTAAATTTTTTCTCTTTTATACAGGTCTCAAACGCCCGTGCAAGATTAGACACGCCCGTGCATGGACACACACGCCCATGTCCCCCAACCGTGCCTAAAACCCCAGCATTCTGCCAATGCCCCACGGCCAAGGCACACGCCCGTGCTTACTACCCGTGGTGCACACTTACTACCTTAACACGGCCTAGAGTCTAGATACACGCCCGTGTGGCTAGCCCGTGGCCAACACTGGTTAATCCCACACGCCCTAGACACACGCCTGTGTGGCTAGTCCGTGGTCTATTCTGATTTAAAATACTAACATGCAGGGGACGCACGGCCAAAGCACACGCCCGTGGGCTGACCGTGTGTCACACATGGCCTAGACACACGTCCGTGTGTCTATCCACATGGCCAAGAATGAAGCTATTTTCTAAGCTCTTCTCACCCTTATATCTTACACAACATGCACTCATACAACACAACCATAATCAACTCAAATTGAATTGCAATCTCACATAGACAACTATAACTTTCTTTCATATAATGTAATAGCCAACAACCATGGCATTATACAAAATAAGCTATCCATCTAAAGGCCAACACTTCTTAGCCATTTACAACAAAATTCACTAACTTGTCTAGCCCCTATACATGTCATATACAAAACATTAAGTTTCATGTACCAAAGTGTGCTGATATGTGGGCTATCTTCTGATGATCCTCGTATCTCAATTCAACGCTTTTAATCTATAAGACAAGGGAAAAGAAAGGGAGTAAGCTTTGAGCTCAGTAAGTTTACACATAAATAATTAAGCATCATAGTATAAGCTAACCGACAAATAGCATTATACTAACATATAATATACCATTGTGCTTACTCTTTCTATCCCTTACCACATTTCCAACTCATCATGAGTCACATACTCATAACCATTGAAATGCACCCCTGCATTAAATATCACATTTACATAACATACAACACCTCATTATTTCTCGTAATACATCCACACGGCTAGTTCACATAACTAATCCACATAGCTATTACACACAGCTAATACACACAGTTAATCCACACAGCCAATATCTTGGTGGTTTCGCACTTAGCACACCACAATTGATTAATAAGGTGGTATCGCACTTAGCCTACCACAAAGGTATTCATAGTGGTTCAGCACATAGCCCACTAGACGATATACCTCACGATAGCATCGCACATAGCTAGCTCATCGTCAATATGCATTAGGATGGTATCGCACTTAGCCCACCATCTAGAATTATGACAACACATGCACAAGTCTACTTACTTAATCATTCTACTTAAACCACATAGGTCCTCAATCATTCTCGATCATACATTCATTCACAATTTCTACTACATTCATCCCACATAGGTTCTCAAACATGTTACACACTAGCCAGTATTAACAAATTGTAAGTATGAATGCATTATTTATGCATAGACTTACCTCGATACTCAAAAGTATAGAAATATGCAATTTAGTCCACCACCTTGCTTTTACCTCGGTTACGATCCGGGCTTCGTCTTTCTTGATCTATAATGAATAAATCAGCTTATTCAATACACACATTGACTAAATTGACCCACATTTCATACTTTAGCAAAATTACTATTTTGCCTTAAACTTTCTCATATTTACACTTTAGCCCCAAGGCTCGTAAAGTGATTTTTATTCAACTTTCTATCCTTTCATGCTTAGCCGAACCACTTACTCAACTAAAGCACTCATCAATTCTCACTAAATCATACATGTATGACCAAACTAAAGTTTTTCACAAACTAGTCCCTACATGCATTTTCATGGAAAATCACTTAGCAAAAGATGTTTCTACTACGTCAAGCTTTCATATTCTTCCAAAAAACATCAAAATACATGCATGTCATACATATGTACATTTTTGAACATCCATAATAGCTCACCAAATAGCTAAAAATAGCTTACTCATGCTACTAGGACTTCAAAAATACGAAGAATATCAAAAATCGGGCTTAGGAGCACTTACTAGCAAGCTTGAAAAATTGAAAGAGCCCTAACAATGGCTATTGGAATTTTCGGCACTTGGGGAGAAGATGAGTGAATTTTTGTCATCTTTTCACCTATTTAATCATTTAATAACTAAATGACCAAAATGCCCTTTTTGATAAACTTCAAATTTTAACTCATCCATGCCCAATTTTGTCCAAAAATTAGAATTTGGATAAATTGCTATTTAAGGACCTCTAATTAATAATCTAAAGCGATTTCACACATATAGCTTCTAGAAACACACATTTTGCAACTTTTGCAATTTAGTCCTTTTGGACAATTCAACCACAATTTCACAAAATTGCTTCATGAAACTTTCACACTAGCATGCATACAAGGAATAAACCTCAATAACTCATTTATAACCCTCGGATTTGTGGTCTCGCACCACTATTCTAACTAGGCCCTAAACCGGGATGTTACACAAAGTGTTGGACCAAGAGCTCAAATTCTGACTGAATCAAGTGTTGGTAGTGTTAAAAGCAACAAGCTTGAGTGTAGATAGTGTGGAAGATGACATGTGGGAGAATTCTGGGGAAAGTATAATAATCGAACTTGTTATAAGTGTGGATCACGAGATCACTTCATTAGAGATCGCCCAAGGTTAGCTAAAGAAGAAAATGTTCAGAGTGTAAGACCGAGTAACACGAAGGCTAGGGGTAGACCACCCAGAAACACTGGGAATGTAAGTGGAAGTCAAAGAGGGACTACCGATACAGCTGTGAGATCGGAGGCAAGAGCACCTGCCCGAGCCTATGCTATACGAGCGCGAGAGGAAGCATCATCTCCAGACGTCATCACTGGTACTTTTACTCTATTTTATACTGATGTAATTGCATTAATAGATCCAGGTTCTACTCATTCCTATGTGTGTGTGAATCTAGTATCAAGTAAGACTCTACCTGTTGAGTCTACTGAATTCGTGATTAGAGTATCAAACCCCTCAGGCAAGTGATTCCTAGTGGATAAAGTGTGCAAAAACTACCCATTAATGTTTCGAGATATATGCTTTTCGGCTAATTTGATGTTTCTACCTTTTGATGAATTTGATATCATTCTAGGTATGGATTGGCTTACTTTGCATCATGGTATTGTGAATTGTAAACGGAAAAGTATTGATTTGAGAAGTCAGAATGGTGAGATAGTTTGAATTGAATCTAGTAATTTGAATGGGTTACCAGCTGTTGTATCTTCGTTGAAAGCTTTGAACTATGTGAGAAAGGGTTGCGAAGCTTATCTGGCATATGTGATTGATACAAAAGTGTCAGAAAAGAAAGTTAAATCTGTGCCTGTGGTTTGCAAATTTCTTAATGTGTTTCCTGAAGAATTATCGGGATTACCTCCGATACGAGAAGTTGAATTTGGAATTAAATTAGTGCCGGGGACTACTCCTATCTCAATATCTCCGTATAGAATGACACCGACAGAATTGAAAGAGTTGAAGTCTCAGTTGCAAGAGTTGACCGATAGAGGATTTGCACGACCGAGTTTTTCACCCTAGGGTGCTCCTGTGTTGTTTGTGAAAAAGAAAGACAGCACTATGAGGATGTGTATCGACTATAGACAATTGAACAAAATGACGATAAAGAATAAATATTTGTTGCCTCGTATTGATATTTTTTCAATCAGTTGAAAGGAGCTACAGTGTTTTCTAAGATAGATTTGAGATCGGGCTACTATCAATTGAGAGTCAAAGAGCCAGATGTACCGAAGACTACTTTTAGAACAAGGTACGGACATTATGAATTCTTAGTTATGCCCTTCGGACTAACGAATGCTCCTGCAGTGTTTATGGATTTGATGAATCGGATATTCAGACCATATTTGGATCGCTTTGTTGTGGTGTTCATTGATGATATTTTGATTTATTCATGTGATGAGACGCAACATGCCGAGCATTTGAGAGTTGTGCTACAGACTATGCGTGAGAAGCAATTGTATGCAAAATTTAGCAAATGTGAGTTTTGGTTACGTGAGGTTGGATTTTTTGGGCATATTGTATCAGCTGCAGGAATACGAGTTGATCCAAGTAAGATCTCAGCTATTTTAGAATGGAAGCCTCCGAGAAATGTGTCTGAAGTCCGTAGTTTTCTGGGACTAGCGGGATATTATAGGCGGTTTGTAAAAGGCTTCTCGATGATTGTGACTCCGTTGATGAAGTTGCTACAGAAAGATGTTAAATTCGAGTGGTCAGAAAAGTGCCAGGAGAGTTTTGAATAGTTGAAAGCATTGTTGACAGAGGCACCCGTGTTAGTTCAACCGGAATCGGGTAAAGATTTCATAGTTTACAGTGATGCATCGTTGAATGGTTTTGGCTGTGTGCTGATTCAAGAAGGCAAAGTCATTGCTTATGCTTCGAGCCAGTTAAAGCCGCATGAAAAGAACTATCTGACGCATCATCTTGAATTAGCCGCGATTGTGTTTGCATTAAAGATTTGGCGTCACTACCTATTTGGTGAGAAATGTCATATTTATACCGATCACAAGAGCTTGAAGTATTTGATGACTCAGAAAGAATTGAATTTGCGACAGAGAAGATGGTTAGAATTGTTGAAAGACTACGAGCTTGTAATAGATTATCATCCGGGTAAAGCTAATGTTGTTGCTGATGCCTTGAGTCGAAAGTCATTATTTGCTTTGCAAGCTATGAGTACTCGGATAGATCTATGTGATGATGATTCAGTTTTGGCTGAGTTGAAAGTAAGGCCGATGTTTGTACGTAAGGCCGATGTTTGTACGTCAGATTTGTAATGCCCAGAAAAGTGATGATGAAATGATAGCAAAATGAGCTCAATGTGATTTGAACTCTGATTCAAAATTTCGAGTTGATAGTGATGATTGTTTTAGATTCAGATATCAGATTTGTAATCCGAAGAATTCAAAGTTGATTTAGTTGATTTTGAACGAAGCTCAACATAGTCGTTTGGCTGTTCACCCTGGGAGTACGAAAATGTATAATGATTTGAAACAGTTTTATTGGTGGCATGGTATGAAACTGGACATCTCTGACTTTGTGTTGAAGTGTTTAGTTTGTCAGCAAGTTAAAGCTGAACATCATGTTTCGTCCGGTTTGTTACAACCGATTATGATTCCTGAGTGGAAATGGGAGAGAATCACAATGGACTTTGTGTCGGGATTACCTTTATCTCTGGGAAAGAAAGATGTAATCTGGGTGATAGTTGACAGATTAACGAAATCAGCTCATTTCATTTTGGTGAGAACAGATAATTCACTTGATAAGTTAGCTTAATTGTATATCTCTGAGATTGTGAGAATGCATGAGGTGCCACTATCTATTGTATTTGACAGGGATCCGAGATTTACCTCGCGATTTTGGAAGAAATTACAAGAGGCTTTAGGCACAAAGTTGCATTTTAGTACTTCATTTCATCCGCAGACGGATGGTCAGTCCAAGCGGATTATTCAGATTCTTGAAGATATGTTGAGATATTATATACTCGAGTTTGAAAGTACATGGAAAAAACATTTGCCGTTGATTGAGTTTGCATACAATAATAATTTTCAATCTAGCATTAAAATGGCATCGTATGAGGCTCTTTACGGTCAAAAATGTCGAACTCCATTATATTGGACAGAGCTGAGTGAGAATAAGATTCACGGGGTTGATTTAATAAAAGAGACTGAGCAGAAAGTGAAAGTGATTCGTGATAGTTTGAAAATGGCTTCAGATCTTCAGAAGTCTTATGCAGACTTGAAACGGAAGGATATTGAATTTGATGTTGGTGACAAAGTATTTTTGAAAGTGTCTCCGTGGAAGAAAATACTTCAATTTGGCCGGAAAGGCAAGTTGAGTCTGAGGTTTATCGGGCCGTATGAGATAATTGAACGAATTGGGTCGGTTGGTTATAAATTGATGTTACCACCTGAACTAGAGAAAATTCATAATGTATTTCATGTGTCGATGCTTCGACGGTACAGATCTAATCCGTCTCATGTGATTACTCTTACTGAGGTGGAAATTCAGCCAGATTTGTCGTATAGTGAAGAACCGATTCGAATTTTAGCACGAGAGACCAAAGAGTTAAGAAACAAAAGAATTTATTTAGTGAAAGTGTTGTGGCACAAACACGGAGTTGAAGAGGCTACGTGGGATCCTGAAGATATTATAAGAGAGCAATATCCGAACCTATTCACTGGTAAGATTTTCGGGGACAAAAATCCCTAAAGGGGGAGAGTTGTAACAGCCCGGTTTAGACCCTAGTCAGAATAGTGGTTTCGGGACCACAAATCCGAGGTCGTAAAAATATTTTAATATTATTTTTGGTGTTTACAGTATGTGACTAAGTATGTGTGAAAGTACTGTGTGAAAATCCTAATGTTCGTGTGCTTAATTAGAGAAAATGACTTAATCGCATAAAATGCAAAAGTTGTGTGCTGATTGTTAAAGTGCTTAAATGTCATGTATTATTAAAGGAGAGGTCCTTATGTTGATATTACACCATTTGTTAGTGAATGGATGATAATAGCATGGCATAAGGTGTTATTATTAAAGTTCATTAAGGTTAAAAGTGTAAAATAGATATTAATGTTAATATTAATTAAACAAAACAAAAATCAAAGCCATTTTATCATCTTTTCTTGCCGAAAGTTGAAGAAAAGGAAAGAAAGGAAGCTTGTTAGGTTTCGGCTAGCAAATTGGTTTAATCAATGTATGTTTTAAGCTCGATTTTTAGTGATTTCTACGTTTTTTGTGATCGTTGCTTAGTGTTCTAGCTAGCCCATGCTTTAATTTTAGAAATTTATGGTGATTTTGAGATATGCCATTGATGAATGCTTGAGCTTTGTGATAGTTGATGATGAAATATGGAAGATATGTGAAGGATGAACATGTTTTGTCTTTGAATTTTTAGTGAAATTGAGTAATTTGGGCTAAATAGAGAAAAGTGTAAATAGAGGGACTAAATGTGAAATAAATGAAATGTGTGGACTTGTATGAACATAGAGAGAATTCGGCTAGGCATGGGTGAAGTGACATTATGTGTATTTTGTGATTTTATTTAATAGGGACTAAAGTGTCAAAATGTGAAAATGTGAGGGCTATTTTGTAAAATGCCCTAAATATGTGTGTTTGGATTAAATTGAATGAATTGGTGATTGAATGAGTTAAATTTGAATGCGTATAGACCGAGAAAGGAGAGATTCGGATCGAGATCGAGGCAAAGATAAAGTACTCGATTGATCGGCTAGTTTCGGTATTCGACGTCCGAGGTAAGTTCGGATATAATACTTGCCATTAAATTTATATCTATGTGATGAGAAATGAATGAATGTATATTAATGAAATAGAAATGTGTTATATATATGAAATCGAGTATTGAGGCACTAAGTGTACGAAGTTAGAAACGAGACAGAGATGATTGGCACTGTGTGTGCGAAATGATAGAAGCTTCGGCTTATTGATTTGGCACTGTGTGTGCGATACCGACATAAGTTTGGTTTAACATATTGGCACTAAGTGTGCGATGACAAATATGTTTCAATTACAAAATTAGCACTAAGTGTGAGAATAAATCTAAAGAATAGCAAAGGTTGATCGAAATGTAAAGTCGAGTAATGGAGTAGCTTGGTTGATGAGTAACTATGTGTTGGCTAAGGTATGTATGATACCTATGTGTTGGTGAATTTGAAAATAGATGAATGGAATGCTATGTGAGTATTGAGCATAGTTGAGTTTGTGTATCATTGGTAAATTAATCTAAGTGATGGTTTCTTTTTGTATATTGACTTGAATTGTTGAGTTACATATATTATATTACGAACTTACTAAGCTTTGAAAGCTTACTGTGTGATTTATTTCTCTGTTTTACAGTGTCAGTAAAGCTAGCTCAGATCTGGGGATCGTCAACATCTCTATCACACTATCGGCAATCTATTTTGGTACTTTTGAAGATGTGTATATTTGAATATGGCATGTATAGACTAGTTAATGTGGCAAGTTTTGAGTGGTATAAACCTTGCCATGTGATATGGCATGGAAAAGGAATGTTGTTGGTTTATACTTGAAGTTATGAAAATGATGATTTTGGTATGATGTAGTGAGATTGAATATGGTATGTTTTATGCTTAAATGGTTGATGAAAATTGTGGTTTGAATGTGATATGTGGTATGGTTTATGTGGTACTAAACCTATATAATTGGAATATGAAATTGGTGGTTTTGGATGGGCTTATTTGAGTAGAAATGATGTATGGTTAGAGATGGTATAATTGAAGATGAATTGGAGTTAATATTAGTATATTTGGATGCATTTTGAGGCATGATTTGGTATTAATTTGAGGCTTGTAGGTGATCCAAGGTGTGGGAGGCAAGTTTGGCCTTGAAAATGGCCTATAATTGCCCACACGGTTGAGCACACGGGCTTGTGGCTCGACCGTGTTGTTTAAGTTTGCTAAGTGAAACAAGTCAGGCTCGACCATGGGCTGGACACACGGGCGTGTGACTGGCCGTGTGGTGCAAGTCAGTGTCGACCACGGGTGAGGCGCACGGGCGCGTCTCAGGCTATATGGACAAGTCAGTATGTATGCCCTATTTTGACACGGCTTGGACGCGCGGGCGGGTTCGAGGCCGTGTGAGGCACACGGCCTACCCACACGGGCGTGTGACCTCTGCAGTTTTGAAAATTGTTTATATTTCTGAAAATTTTTATATGTGTTCGGTTTAGTCCCGACCTCTCTCTAATACGTGTTTAAGGTCTCGTAAACCTAAATAAGGGACTATATGTTATATTTAAATATGTTTGATCGATGATTGACTTTGTGTTGTGAAATGGTTATGAAATGTTCGGGAATGTTTAATAACGCCTCTTAACCCTTTTCCGACGACGGTCTCGGGTTAGGGGTGTTACACTAACCCCTCTCCATCGTCAGATTAAGGTCACGAGCATTACAACTAATCAAAATATTTAATTACATTGCAAATGGTAGTACAAGCTAACTAATATCATCATGACATCCAAGGGCAGATCATGCCAATCTAAAATTTCATAGTAGTGTCGTACATTGAGCAATATATGCTAATCTAATATTTCCGTAATGATATCTTGTACAATCAAATAACTAATCATGCTATGCAATGCTAAACTTGGTTTTCCATTGCCTACACTCTTATCACTATTTATACATTGTTAAACTTAGTCTTCCACTGCTTACACTCTTATCATTATTTATCCCTTCTAGAATGTTAGAATTTGGATACATACAAGACTATTCCAATTATTAGCATCAGAGTATTGGTCCATACTCCGTCTATGATTATCTTTTTAATTTATCTTTGATGATGTTAGTAGAATGCACTTAATATGGGTTTGCTAATTCATTCCAATTCAGAGTAAAAGTTAGTCTTACAACCCCTATTACGAGTCTACGGGACCCTAAAAGTAGTTTAAAAATAGGCAGAGACTAATTTGAAACAATTCTGGAAGTTTAGGAAATAATTACAAAATTTTTGTTACAGGGGTCACATGCCCGTGTGGCCAGACCGTGTGCCTCACACGGCTGAGACACACACCCATGTGACTAGGCCGTGTAACAATCGAAATAGGGACACACGCCCGTGTGGAATGCCCCAAGCCTTGTGACTCTCGAAGTTGGGACACGCGGCCGTATCCCAGCCTGTGTCCTTGCCCGTGTAACTCACTGACTTGGGTCACACGCTCATGTGTGATACTTACCCATGTGTGTTGCTCGTGTGTGACACACGCCCGTGTGGCCAAGCCGTGCACCTAAAAGTATCTTAAAACTAAAGTTCACCATTTCCTACTTACTTAGTCACTAAGCAACTCAATTACCAATCATTTAACCTATTCAAAACACGATAACATGCCCAAAATACATCAAATTAATCACTTAATATGCCTAACCAATGTACCTTCATTGGTACCACAATTTATATGTTCAAATACATCAACAATACATCAAACATTCAAGACTTCCATTCATATCACATTTACCATAATTGGACTATCACTTACCTATTTAGGCTACTAAACTTTAATCTAACACATACCAAATATAAACTAGGCTAACATACCAATATAGCCTCAACCACAACCATATACACATTTAAGCATCATTTCACTAGCAACTAAAACAACCACACCTTATAAACAATATCAACCAAAGACTTCTTAGGTATATGCCATTACAAAATGAAATATCGCCACATATGAGCTCGGGATTTGTGATTTGATGCTAAGTCGGCAATAATTCAAACAGTACCTAGCCTACGCACGGAAAACAAAACCGCACGCTGAGTAAAACTCAGTGGTATTTCTATAATCCAAATAATATAAACTTGAAATAAGTATTTAACATGCAATATGCAACAAGTAGGCTATGTTCAAAAGCTTCAATTCAATAATATAATTCTTGCCCATTCCTTATTCACATCTACTAAGATTTCACATATTCAAATATATATATCTATCAATAGAATTTCATTTAACATTTGAATACATCAACTCATGTAACAATATGATTCATATCTTTGATCAATACTTGAATTCATTCAAGTTTCACATCTCAATTCATCATTTCATATTTCATTTCTCATCTCATAATCATTTCTCATATTTTCCATTTTAATATTTTCTCATCTCATATTCATTATTTTCCTTTCCCCTATTAACACGACACAGACTCGGACGGATACACAGATCTAACCAACACACCAGTTTGGCACCCAGTGCCTCATCATATAAATCCGAAGTAATAATTGCTCCCAGCGCTATATAAATTGACACCCATTGTCTCATCGGTTAAACCGAAGCAAATTGGCACCCAGTGCCTCATCGACTCGAGGTCAAAGTAATCCATGAACTCTTCCTATCTTATGGCATGCCATCTATATCTGACTCAGCCCGATATAGTTAATAGGGATTCATTTCACTTTTCAATATAATCAATGTCTCAATTTCATGAATGTATATCATTACATATAAGCATATATTCAATTTAATAATAATCACATTTTTCTCAATACACATATGTTCATAATCAATATATTTCAATAACATATAAAATCAATCTAGTTCATTTCAATTATGAATTTAATTCAATCCCCAAGTACCAAAGTACTCACCTCAAAGGCTTACCAAATGTAAACAATTATATATGCAATATTCTACTATTTAATTTGAATTATTGAAACACAAACCGTGAATTTCAAGCTATTCGACATCGATTTTATCTTTCCCTTTTTTACTTGAGGATTCCGGTATGACATTAGCTACGGAAATAAACAATTAAATCACATTAATACTACACATTTCAATTTCACATTAAATTTCAATTTTCACACTATATTTTGCTTATTCTTCAATTTAGTCCCCAAATCAAGACTAATTTTAACCTTCACAATTAACTTCATAATTTTATGCTAATTTCACTCTAGGCCACATTTAGCCACCTCTTTTCCAATTCGACCCCTTAATTTCAAAATTTTCACAATTTAGTCCCTATTGTTCAAAATCAACAATTAATTCCACAATTTAGTCCTTTTCCATTTCTAACTTAAAAATCTATCTATTTAATCCCTATTACTTAAAATTTTCAACAATGTCAACATATAAAATCTTGAATAATACTAAAAATTACCATATGGGTCGGGTAGCCCTAAGTACCAGGATTCTAAAAACGTAAAAATTACAAGGACTAAATTGCATTAACCAATTTGAGCTTGAACCCTAGGGTCCCTAGCCGTGTGTGACTATCTTCTTCTTTTCTTCTTTCTTTTCTTTCCTTTCTTTGTTAAATTTGCTTGCATCCACTTTCATTTCTTTTTCTTTCTTTTATTTTACATTCATTTTAATTATTATTATATATATACATTAAAGTTTATACATATATATATAACATATATATTTATTTTAAGCACATGCATTTCATTTAGCCCATGGCTGGCCACCTATACACCATCATTAATTAAGTGGCATAATTTCTACTTTAGCCCCTTTATTTTTTTTCAATTTATAACTCAACTTTTAACCCTGACGCGATTTAGTCCCTGTACCTTAAAAGCTCCAAATTTCACAAAATTCACTAATCCAAAAATTAATTAGCTACCCAACTAACTTCGTAAATATTTAATTAAATATTTACGAGTCTATTTTACGAAAATGGAGTCCCAAAAATCCGTTTTTTGACAACCCTGACTATTGGGTCGTTACACCTTAGACTAAAATTAACTATCAATTCAACAAAAATACTATACCAAAACTCAATTTAATACAATTATAGACTAATAAGTATTAAATAATAATATTTACAAACTCGATCATTGAAAAATGGGGTTCCAAAATTACTGTTTCTAATACAACTAAAAAAGGGGTTGTGTTCGAACTGACAACCAAAGTTTGAGGTTTTTGACTGACTAGCAAGCTATCACACCCTACCATCAAAAATGTGTTGCCAAGACTCTAGGATATGACTATGTAAGTTAACTATAAGAGAGGTACTCAAAATGTGGTAGTAGATGCTTTGTCAATAAAACCACAAGTGCAGGAGGGTTAGTTTCTTCAGTTTATTGATTGCACTCCTTGGTCTAAGATGTGGACTAGAGTGTTGGACTCCTGGTTGATTAATTCCAAGCTTCAGCAACTCTGTTTAAAAGTGCAGAAATAACCTAATTTGCTCCCCAAATATTCATGGGATGGTAGGGTACTCATGAGAAAAAGGAAGGTAGTTTTTGGAGATAATGGTAGCATTAAGAAGGACTTATTTCAACATTTTCATGGAGGAGCAGCTGGGGACCATTCTGGTATACATGCAACTAGACATAGACTTGATGGACTCCTTTATTAGAAGGGGTTATCAAGGGATGTTAAACAATGGGTGAAAGAATGTGTCATTTTTTAGAAATGAAAAAATGACACCTCAACACATCCTAGACTCTTACAGCCTCTCCCTACCCTTGATAGAGCATGGTTAGCTATCAGTATGAATTTTATTGAGGGTCTACCAAATTCAAAGGGAAAGGACACCATATTGGTTGTAATAGATCGATTGACCAAGTATGGCCATTTTGTGGCTTTGTCCTACCCCTTTACTACATTAACAGTGCAAGTGTGACTATTCCATGACTTGTGTTCATTCCAGAGATAAAGGACTTAAGGATTAATGCATGAAAGGTTAATCACAAAAGGTTATGTCAAATCATGACTTTTTGTAACTTAGGTAGCAATGATGCATTGCTAGATGCCACTCATTGTTTGTAACATTAGAATCGTTCTAGTATTACTGCTAATGTTACAAGAACCTCTGTGTCACACCCTATGGTTGAAATGAACTAATAAAACATAGTTGGTATTGTGTTTGGTTGTCACATGAATTAAATTAATTATAGAATTAATTTAATTGGGCAATCAAATATTGAACATATTATATGTACAAGGATGTTGTACACATAATGAGAACATAGTTCTATTAATATATGAATTTGGTTCAGATATAAATTTAAATAAATATAGTTTATCAAATCCTTGTCATAATTAATGTAATTATAATTTTCTGCTTAAAACATTATTATATTTATTTATTTTTAAATTATGATTATTATGTTCGGATAAAAATTTTATGAATTATGATTCATTATATATATACCAATTATAAAAAGGTGAGAAATAGATAGAGCTTTTTAAAAAAAACCCTAAAAATAAAGAAAAATTTGCTTGTGAGGTCTAGCAGCCGTCAAGCAAAGAAACCTCCAAAACAGTTTTGGAGATTTCTTCCGTTCATCGTCAAACTAGGTGGATTACGTAGAGGTCAAAATCGTAAAAGGTTGCAGCTTGGTTCGATAGTAGATCAGAATTCTTGTTGCCAAGGCATCGCTGTCTACTCAGATTGAAGTTTCAGTAATTTCGAAACCATTATTTCACCCTGATTCGTTCCTCGTACATGGATCCATGGTTTGGATCACCGGAATTTTTTTTTTTTGCTGCGCCATGGGGGTACCGGCAATCCAACAGTGGTATCAGAGCCACTTGTGTGATACAGACTAGGGTTTAAATACTTGGGTGATGCAATTGTATGAGATGCATGCTTTAATTTTATTACGTTTTCGACTGTTTAAATAGTTTAAGCATAACCAGATAATTGTTCCTTTCGATAATTGATTAAATGTTAATCATGGTGTTGTGGCCTATTCGGTTTTATGTTATTACTGTTAACTATTAACAAATCTGTAATGATCCGACGGTGGTATTTACAATTTCCAATGAAGAGTTAATCGCTAGTGGAACAAGGGTTGTTCCGATATGAAACCTCCAGGATTAAAATCCTGAAAACATGATTCTGTTGATAAAAGTTATCAAATCGTGAGGTTTCATTTGACTGGGGTATGCGGTTCGTACTGCGGGGAGGACCCTAGCTCTTACCGCGACAATTCCCTCTCGTATTTTGGGAATGGGGATCTGAGGATGGCTCGGCCGCGCCTTCGCCCGCTTCCTCCGACCGCCTCAGACCCTATCTTCTTACAGTATGTTTTGTTAATAAAAATAAATAAATAAAAACTTGGTGGGCCACAAAAGGTTGAAAGGATATTTTATAATTCACCTTAGCAAAACGTTGAATTATGTATGCTATTTTTGACATGCACGGTGTTTGAAATGCATAGTTATAGCCTGATGACCCATTTGATAAAAGGTTGTATTTTTTTTATAAATACGGCCTGCGTGTCGTGCCTTACTACTATTCTCTTGTATTTCTCTTCTCATCTTACTCCCTCGTATGTAAAACGAGTTTCTGCATATTGTAATTTGCAAGAGTTGCTGTGGGCTAGACGAGAAGGTAGATGGGACAACTAGTGTGGACCGATAGCTTGTGAAACGGCTTACACCTTTAGGTTTCCTTTTGGTTCTCCCATTGGCTTGGGTTGAACCACCTTAGTTTATGGGCTATAACTATTGCATTTATTTATTACTTTATTTATTCATGTATGAGATGCTATGGATGTCTAAAGCATTCCATTTTTAAATATATTAAAATTTGTTAATAATAAACCCCATTAATTGATGAGATCAATTAAAAGACTAAATGGACTAAAGTAGACCATAATTGGTGAGATGCAACAACCTTAATAAAATCCCTCTATTAAAATATTAAGTCAACATGGCCTTCCAATTTTTCCCTCGTTAAGGTCTCGATCAATACTATTTAGGTTCTGCCAGAGTGAAGTACTAGTATTTATCTTGGTTCAACGCGAAGAATAAACAAGTGATATTCGCTGGTTAAAAAATTGGTTAATGACTTAACTAGGTTACTCTAATAGGATTAGAAACCTAGAGGCAAGTAAATTGGATAAATCATAAGATGATTAGAACAAGAGTTGTTCACCAAATATTAGGAGTTACATATAATGTAATTAGCAAATGTTGCTTACCTAAATAACCATAGTCTTGAGAGTAAAGCCAAAGCTGACTTAAGAGGAGGTGAAATATGGATCCTTAACCCACTAGAAATACTTTTGAGAAAGTCTTTCCGAAATTAATATATGAGGGTTATTAATTTTGAAATAAAATAGTGGGAACATCATTTAATAAAGTTTTTTTAATGATTGATATAAACTTGGTAAATTTACTCACACGCATATTTTATTGTTGTAGATATATTATGGCTGCAAACACTAATACATTCTCATTGTGATCGGTCCTTGAGAAGGACAAATTGAATGGTTTGAACTTTCTTGACTAGTTTCGTAACTTGAGGATTGTCCTCAAACAAGAACGGAAATTATATGTCATTGAACAACCACTTCTTAATGAACCACCCGCTAATGCCTTGAGGACTGATAGAGATGCTTACAAGAAGCATCTCGATGACATGGTAGACGTTGGATGTCTTATGCTTGCCACTATGAATCTCGAGCTTGTAAGCAACATGAGGACATGGTTGCTTATGATATGATCGAGCACCTGAAAGAACTTTATCAGGGGCAAGCACGGCAAGAGAGGTTTGATATCTCTAAGGCCCTATTCCAATGTAAGCTGGCTGAAGGAAGCCTAGTAGGACCTCATGTCCTTAAGATGATTGGCTATATTGAAAGCCTGAGCTTGGGTTTCGATTGAGCCAAGAGTTGGCCACTGATGTTATTCTGCAATCGTTGTCGGATAGCTACAGACAGTTTGTCCTCAATTTCAATATGAATGAAATTGACAAGACTCTGCCACAGTTGCTCAATATGTTACGAATTGCTGAAGGCAACATGAAAAAGGTTGGACCCAAGCCCATACTGATGGTCCGTGACAACAAGGGCAAGGGAAAGGCCAAAGTTCAGACAAAGCCCAAGGGAAAAGGTAGGCCCAAGCCTGGAAAAGGAAAGGCTGCACTGAAACCTAAAGGTGGGGTGTCTAAGGAAGGAAACTGCTTTCATTGCGGTATGACTGGACATTGGAAGCGGGCTGCGCCTCTATCTATCTTGAGGAAGTCAAGAAGGCCAAAACAAGCAGAACGTCTGCTTCAGGTATTTATGTTATTGATATTAATTTATCAACTACTACTTCTTGGGTATTAGATACTGGTTGTGGTTCTCATATTTGTACTTATGTACAGGGACTACAAAGGAGTAGGACTTTGGCTAGAGGAGATGTGGACCTGCGAGTTGGAAATGGAGCAAAAGTTACTGCATTAGCTGTGGGAACATATACTTTATCTTTTCCTAGTGGACTTGATGTATGTTTAGAGGATTGTTATTTTGTGCCCAATTTGACTAAAAACATTATTTCAATTTCTTGTTTAGACAAAATTGGTTTTGAGATAATTATTAAGAATAATTGTTGTTCCTTTTATCTCAATAATGTTTTCTATGGTTCGGCACAATTGATTAATGGCCTCTATTTTTTAGATCAAATGAATCATATTTACAACATAAATACTAAAAGATCTAAAATAAATGACTCAAATCAAACTTATCTTTGGCATTGTCGTTTGGGCCACATAAGTGAGAAACGCATATCCAAACTCCATAAAGATGGTTTCTTGGATTCATTTGTTTTTGAACAATTTGAAGTATGTGAATCTTGCTTATTGGGAAAAATGACTAAATCTCCTTTTACTGGTAAAAGTGAACGAGCTAGTGATTTATTGGGCCTAATACATTCGATGTATGTGGACCAATAAATACACAGCAGGTGGATTTCACTACTTCATTACTTTCACTGATGATTTCAGTAGATATGGGTATGTTTATCTCATGCGCCATAAGTCTGAGTCCCTTGAAAAGTTCAAGGAATTCAAAAATGAAGTACAAAATCAACTAGGCAAAACTATCAAGTCACTTCGATCTGATCGAGGTGGAGAGTATTTGAGCCTAGAGTTTGATGATCTTTTGAAGGAACGTGGGATTGTCTCACAACTTACTCCTCCTGGTACTCCTCAATGGAATGGAATTTTTGAGAGAAGAAATCGAACTCTGTTAGACATGGTTCGATCCATGATGAGTCATGCTGATCTACCGACTTCCTTTTGGGGACATGCACTTGAGATAGTTGCTTTCACACTAAATCGTGTTCCATCTAAATCGGTTCAAAAGACGCCATATGAGATATGGAATGGGAAACGTCCCAGTATGTCTTTTATGAAAATTTGGGGTTGTGAAGCTTATGTTAAACGTCAGACGTCTACTAAGCTTGAACCCAAATCTGAAAGGTGTATTTTTGTGGGGTATCCGAAAGAAACCAAAGGATATTATTTCTTTAATCCCACTGAGAACAAAACGTTTGTTGCTCAGACTGGTGTCTTCCTAGAGAGAGAATTTATTTCTAGAAAAGGAAGTGGGAGAAAGATTGAACTTGAAGAAATTCGAGAATCACAAGATACCATCGAACTAGAGATAGAACAACAAAGAAATTCCACAAGAAATTGAGGAACAAGTAATCTTTGTAGAAACACAACTACCGCGCAAATCTTTAAGAGAATGCCATGCACCTGAGAGATATGGATTTCTCATTACAACGCATGGTGATGTTCTTCTTATAGATCAAGATGAGCCTAGGACTTATCAAGAAGCGGTGACGAGCCCAGACTCTGAGAAATAGCTTGAGGCCATGAGATCTGAGATGGATTCCATGTATGAAAACCAAGTATGGACTTTAATTGACCCACCCGAAGGGGTTAAACCTATAGGGTGCAAGTGGGTTTTCAAAAAGAAAACCGACATGGATGGTAATGTACAAACATACAAGGGGCGATTAGTCGCTTAAGGTTTTCGCCAAATTTATGGTGTTGACTATGATGAAACCTTTTCTCCTGTAGCTATGTTTAAATCCATCAGGATCTTGCTCGTCATAGTTGCATTTCATGATTATGAAATCTGGCAGATGGACGTCAAAACAGCTTTCCTTAACGGGAAACTTGAAGATGATGTGTACATGACACAACCTTAAGGTTTTGTCAATCTAAAGGATGCTAGAAAGATATGTAAGCTACAAAGATCCATTTATGGATTAAAGCAAGCTTCTCGAAGTTAGAATATTCGTTTTAACGATGCAATCAAAGAGTTTGGTTTTATCAAAAATGAAGATGAACCATGTGTTTACAAGAAAGTTAATGGGAGCACTATCACATTCTTGGTACTATATGTGGATGACATACTTATCATGGGAAATGACATACCTACCTTGCAGTCTATTAAGACTTGGTTAGGAAGTTGTTTTTATATGAAAGACTTGGGCGAAGCCACTTACATCTTAGGAGTCAAGATCTATAGAGATAGATCAAGACAACTACTAGGTCTAAGCCAAAGTACATACATAGATAAAGTACTGAAAAGGTTCAATATGGAAGAATCTAAGAGAGGATTCCTACCTATGAGACATGGTATTTCACTCTCGAAGGAAATGTGTCCTTTAACTCCACAAGAGAGAGAACGCATGAGTAAAATTCCATATGCTTCCGCTATTGGATCTATCATGTATGCCATGTTATGTACCCGTCCAGATGTCTCATATGCCTTAAGTATGACGAGCAGGTACCAAGTAGATCCCGGTGAAGGTCACTGGACCACAGTCAAGAATATCCTTAAGTACTTAAGAAGAACTAAGGATACGTTCCTAATTTATGGAGGTGAGGAAGAGTTAAGTGTAAAAGGTTACACTGATGCCAGCTTCCAAACCGACAAGGACGGTTCTCGATCGCAATCAGGTTTTGTGTTTTGCCTTAATTGTGGTGCTGTGAGCTGGAAGAGTTCAAAGTTAAGTACAGTAGCCGATTCTACAACAGAGGCTGAGTATATTGCAGCCAGTGAGGCAGCAAAAGAAGCGGTTTGGATCAAGAAATTACTGGACTAGGGGTTGTGCCTAGCATATCAGATGCTATAGAACTCCGATGTGATAACAATGGAGCCATTACACAAGCTAAAGAACCCAGATCTCACCAGCGATCCAAACATATACTTAGGCGCTACCATCTTATTCGAGAGATTATCGATCGAGGGGATGTAGAGATATGCAGAGTACCTACGATGATAACATTGTTTGATCCTCGACCAAGCCTCCGACACGCACAGGAAGCATGATCGCCACACTAAGTCGCTTGGTATTAGATATATGAGTGATTGGTCTTAGTGCTAGTGGGAGATTGTAAGAGTATGCCCAAAGATCAATCATGAGATGGTTTTAATAACATACTTGATTTACCATGTTTATTAATATAAGGCGTTGTCATTATTATTTCAGTTTTTTTCAGGTGTACAAATAAACTGTTTTATAATAATGTCCTGAGAATAATATGATTATTCTTAAAAGATCCTTAGTCAAGTATTATTATTGACTAGGACAACAATAATGCATTAAGACTAACATGTAACACCCCAAACTCGGACAGGACACCCCGTCCGAATCTAGTATGTTACGGGGAAAAACGTTTTTGAGTGATCAGATTTTTCGTTTAAAAACGGGGTGAAAACATAGTGAACTTGAAGAAAATTGGAGTAGGCCTGTTTGATTTGATTTTGAAAACTTATCTAAAGCATATAGTTACAACCGAGTTGATTTCATTTAGCATTCCCAATAGTTTCTTAGTGTTATTTTGAAACATTTTTGACTTAGTAGAATATCGAGTTTGGTTTGAAAATCATTTGAGTTTACTGTATAGCAAAACATAGTGAGATACCCGATGGTATAGTTTAAAACACATTGCGTTATAGTTTTGAAAACATTGTCTTACCAAATTTTTAGTAAAATTTCATACCAAGTTATTTGTTAAGCAGGTTGAGAATCTGATTAAAACATAACCATCATAAAACATAATTTAAAGGCCTTTTACAAATCCAAATTAAATCTCAAATAAAAATAAATGAGCTAAAGTACCCAAAGTGAATAGTCTGAGCAAAACTTTTATTAAAGCATGGCATGTGCACCCCGAGTCCACCCCGGCTCCATGTCCGCGTCTACGGGTCACCTGAAATGTCAAAGGAGAGGGTGAGTCGAATGACTCGAAGGCATA
The DNA here is from genome assembly GCA_025698515.1 of Gossypium sturtianum. Classification (NCBI taxonomy): domain Eukaryota; kingdom Viridiplantae; phylum Streptophyta; class Magnoliopsida; order Malvales; family Malvaceae; genus Gossypium; species Gossypium sturtianum. The sequence continues at coordinate 105,788,219 of CM046950.1, forward strand.
AATCCCGCTCCCGATGAATCAACATGCTAACACACATCATACATAGCAACATAATTAATGCAACCCGATCCTAACCATCCGTATCTCCTTTTTCTACCCCGTGTGGTACCAAACCACTGGTGACATATAGTCACAATGTGTTACCAAAACACTGGTGTCCCAAAGACACAATATCCATCAATGTGGTGCCAAAAACCACTGGTGTCCCAAAGACACGTTTGTGCTACCAAAGCACCGGTGACCAAAGTCACAAATCCAATGATGGGGCCAACCCATCGTGTGATACCCAATCACTAGCGCATTTATCCCATATCTCAATGTGGGGCCAACCCACGGTGGTGTTAACCACGGGGACGAGTCGCAATGAGGTGCCCAACCTCCGGTGTCCCAAAGACACAAATGTGGTACCAAACCACCGTGACCGTAGTCACAATAATCGAATGATGGGGCCAACCCATCGTGTGATACCAATCACTAGCGCATTTATCCCATATCTCAAAGTGGGGCCAACCCACGGTGGTGTCAAACCACGAGGGGACGAGTCGCAATGAGGTGCCCAACCTCCGTGACCCAAAGTCACAAAGTGTGTTACCAAAACACCGGTGCTCGTCAAGACAAAATATCACCGCTCCCTCCACTCATATCACCCATCAACATACCATACTCATGTAATCATGCATATCATACAAATCATGCATATCATGCCAACATGTCTAGCATTACATCTCATAGCATACATAACCTAGATCATAATACCCAAGGTATCCATAATAGAACTTGTAATAAATTAGACTTACCCGGCATGCATACATACCCCGCTTGGGTATCCAATTATCCGTCATCTTGGTATAGTTTTTAACAGCAAACAGTTTATTAATAACATTACTAGATATCGGTGTGTTAGTTTACACACCTGTAATTCTGAGTCTAAAATCCCACGAAACGATCTAAATCCCTCGAGTGACTTGCTCCTAAAAATCGGCCAAACATAGGGGTTAGGCATCTATAACATTCGACCAACAACAATTAACCAAAGGGGTTAATATCGAACCCTTACCTCTATACCCGATTTGGTTTCCTACCAAATCCCGAATCAACCATCGATTTTCCGACAATCGGCCAATCCCCACCACTTATCAATCGGTCGAGTGCTGTAAAAGGTTTTGTCAACTGCTTGAATCCCGAATGCCCTATAAAGCCTTGAATTCCAAAATAAGAGGTTAACTCCTTTCACCAATCCAAAATCAACATCGCACTAGAGAGAAAAGAGAAATGGCCATTCGGCCAAGAACTTACCAATACCACCCAAAATTCGGCCACAAGAGGACTTCCAAGAGAGAAAAGATTCTGGCTAAGATGCACCCCAAAAAGACAAGAAGATTCGGCCTAGTGTTTACCACACACCTATGTTCGGTTTTGAATGGAAAAGGAAAGAAAAGAAGATAGGAGATGAGAATGAAGTTTCGGCAATAATGTATAAGAAAAGAAAAATAAAAGTCCGAGATGCAAGTGATTGTGGTTTCGGCACCAAAAGAAATGGGAAGATGAATAATGGAAAGATTCGGTTTGAAGCAAGTGAGAGTTTCAACAACTAAGGGACTAGGTGTTTCGGTTTCAAGAGGTGGAAAGAATGAGAGAATTTTCTATGGAAAAAAAATCGGCTTGTTTGACAAAATGAGAGAACTTTGTTTGATACCAAAAGTGACCAAAAACACCCCAAAATGCCAATTGAAATTCGGCACACTCTTTCCCCCCACACTAAGCCGTCACTCCCCTCCAACTCCCCTAAATTCGCCAAATCCCCACAACACTCCACTCCACACATTCAAACAAGCATGACCAAGTCTTCCTCCTAAACTCACTCTCCTCCCACCATTTGAACGGTTTGACCAAGTCCAAAGAAGAATTTGAATTGCCTTCTACTTCCTCCTCCCATGCCGTCCAAAATGGGAACCAAAATGGGGACTTTGCAGCTCGAACACTAGACCTCCACCCCATGCATTTGACGCCACACCTAGCTCCCAAGTAACGCATGGTTGCCACTTTGCCACTCACCTTTTTGTGCAACAAAACATCAATTAAAATTCTTAAACCCCACTTTCCATAGCTCCCTTCACTTAACATCCAAAACCAAATTTTCCCATCCACTCGTGGCATACCCCTAGACCACAATTAAGCCCCCAAAACATAGAAATAGCCACGCAAAGACACTAAACACATGCAATTTCATGCAACAACAAAATAACCCCTAACCCGGGATATTACGCTTCTACCCCCTTAAAAATAATTTCGACCTCGAAATTACCCGATCAAAAGAGTTGCGGGTATTGTTTGTCTCATCATATCCTCGGGTTCCCACGTAGCTTCTTCTACGCCATGATTCCGCCAAAGTACCTTAACCAAAGGCACAGACTTTCTCACGCAGAACCTTCACATCTCGATCAAGAATCGCACGTGTTCCTCCTCCATGGTCAAATCGGATTTACCTCGATCTCTCCATCGCTACCACATGTGACGGATCCGAACGATAACGCCAAGCATCGAAACGTGGAATACGTCGTGAATCGACTAAGCTCTGCTGCAACTCAAGCTGATACGCCATCGGTCCAACTCGTCTCGAGACCTTATACGGTCCAATAAACCTCGGACTTAGCTTGCCTTTCTTCCCCCGAACCTCAACACCTTCTTCCAAGGCGAGACCTTCAGAAAAACTCGATCCCCACAAATAACTCTATATCTCTTCGCTTAAGATCGGCATAAGACTTCTGCCACCAAGCTTCCTTCAATCTAGATCCGAATCAACTTAACCTTGTCTTCGGTCTCAACAACCAACTCGGGTCCCAACAATCGACGTTCACCTAACTCCGCCCAACACGTAGGTGAGCGACACTTCCTACCATACAACGCCTCATACGGTGCCATTTTGATGCTCGCTTGGTAAATCGTTGTTGTAGGCAAACTCACTAATGGTAGAAACTCCTCCCAACTACCTCTGAAATCCAAGATACAACCTCTCAAAGATATCTTCCAAGATCTGAATGACCCTTTCGATTGACCGTCGATCATGCGGGTGAAAAGCCGTCTTTGAAATCCAAACGAGTACCCAGAGCCCGATGCAATGCTTTCCGAACCTTTGACGTGAATCTAGGATCCCTATCCGAGATTATCAAATCGCACACCATGCAACCTTACTATCTCTCGACACATACACTTTCGCTAAGCTTCAAGTGAGTAGTCAACCTCACCGGAATAAAGTGAGTGATTTTAGTCAAAGCGATCCACCACTACCCAAATCGAATCTTTCTTGCTTGGCGTAAGCGGTAACCACCGACGAAATCCATGGTTACCCTTTCCCACTTCCACCGAGGAATCTTCACAGTGAAGCAAACTCGACGCAAGAATCGATGTTCACCTTGACTGTGACAAGTCGAGACACTTCCCAACAAACTCTGTCACCTCTTTCTTCAAGCCAGCCACCAAAATCGCTCTCTAAGATCCCTATACATCTTGCTACCTCCAGGATGCATAGCATAAGGATCGCTATGTGCGTCCCCAAGAATCTTTTTGCCTCACTCAACATCTTTAGGCATACAAGCCTTACCTCAAAAACACAACACCTCATCACTAGACAAGTCAGTAACCCTCCAAACCACCATTCGCACTTTGTAACCTTCGCGCACTCGTAACCTCATCCAATAATCGCTTTCTCTCGATCCGATCAACCTGTAGGCTTAACTTGCAACTCGCTGCGAATACTCCCCATCGCCATACAAACTCAAGTGGGCAAACAATGCTCTTAAGTCCGAAACAACCTTGCGGCTCAACGCGTCGACCACCACGTTAGCCTTGCCCGGATGATACTCAATCGAGCGATCGTAATCTTTCAAAGAACTCAACCCATCTGCGCGCCTCAAATTCAAATCCTTCCGAGTCGGAGATACTTGGACTCTTGTGATCTGTGTAGACTATCGATCTCTCTCCGCACAAGTAGTGCCTCCAAATCTTTAAGGCGAAGACCACACCAAGCTAGCTCTAAATCATGCGTCGATAGTTGACCTCATGTGATCTCAATCCGAGAAGCGTAAGCCACAACCTTACCTTCTTGCATCAACACACAACCCAAACCCGTATGTGATGCGTCACAATACACTGTGAATTCCTTACCACCTCAAAGTTGAATTAAAACCGAGCCTCGGTCAAAATCTTCTTTAACTTATCGAAGCTTTCCTGCTGTTTCTCGACCCATACAAACGGAACTTCTTTCCTCAAAGAACTTGGTCATCGGCACGCTGCTATCAACGAAAAACCCTCAACAAACCTTCTGTGAGTATCCACCAAACCTGAAAACTCCGAATCTCACCCATGCGACTTAGGCGGCTTCCAATCCAAAATCGCCTCAATCTTACGAGGATCTACTCAATCCCTCACCGACACTACATGACCCAAGAAAGTCACTTCCTAAGCCGAACTCACACTTCACCGAACTTAGCATAGAGCCGCTCTTCCTCAAAATCGCAACACCACTCGCAAATGCTTATCATGCTCTTCCTCCGTCCTGAGTACACCAAAATGTCGCCTATGAAAACCACGACGAATTGATCCAGATATCTTTGTTGAAACACCCTATTCATCATATCCATAAACGCCGCTGCGGTCGTTAGTCAACCCGACGGCATTACGTAAATTCGTAGTGCCCATACCGAGTCCAAACGCTTATTTTTTTATGGATATCGACCTCCTTAACTCTTAATCGGTGATACCTGGACCTCAAGTCGATCTTGAAAATACCGCAGCGCCGCTTCTTCACCGATCAAACAAATCATCTATCTGTGGCAACGGATACTTGTTTTTAATCGTCGACTTATTCAATCGCGATAGTCTATACACATCCGCATCGTGCCATCTTTCTTCTTGACAAAGAGTACCGCGCACTTACCGCGAAACACTAGGCCTAATAAAACCTCGATCCAATAACTCCCGGATCCGAGCCTTAAGCTCCACCAATTCCTTTGGCGCCATTCTATACGGAGCAATAGACACCGCGCGCGATTCCGGTAATAGATCTATCCCGAACTCTACCTCGCGATCAAGGCAAACCCTAAGCTCCTCAGAAACACATCAAAGAAATTCCTTAACAAGATGCGAACCTTCTCTACAAAGCACTCTTTAGCCTCCAAGGCATACACATGAACTACATATGCTTCACACCCTTCCCCGACCATCTTCTCGCGCTTCAGAGCGGATACCACATTAGATAAGTAATCTCTCCTATTACCTATCATAGCCACCTCTTCACCTCAATCGTCTTAAGAACCATGCGCTTAGCCGCGCAATCCAACTTCGCCTGGGTACTTGACCAACCAATCCATCCCAAGAATCGATCGAACTCCCCAAACGGCGGTTCCATCGGATCGCGATAAAACTACCCCTGGAGTTCTAAGGGTACCTCTCTAAACAGCTTTATCTACTACTACCGAGTGACCTAAAGGGGCTAATCACAATCATCCGCCTAGAATATATCTCGAGTCTAAATCCATGGTCTCTACTATACTACGGCAACATAAGAGTGCGTTGAACCCACATCAATCAAAGCGGTATAAGGAGAACCGAAAATCAAAACGTCTGGTTTATAACGTCCGGTCAAGTCGCCTCTCTCTCGGCGCCTCGCAAAGATACACTAATCCAGTATGCGCCTCGAACTACCCACACCTCTCGCCGGTGCTCCACGGCCCCGACGAACCATTACCACCTCTGCCATTACCACGGCCCCTCTGCGGTGGCGATCCATTAACTCTGAATCGACACGGCCCGACTCTCTCGGGCGAATCTGGCCAACCTACGCGGGACAATCCCTCACACGGTGCTCCAGAGAACCACACTCGGCAACCTTTTCCTCCACCCAAAGAGCCACCCCAATGAGATTTCCCACACCGACATCATCAAGCGGCGGTCCACGCCTAGCGAAGAACAAACCTAGCGGATCGGTTCGCCCACTCGGTCTAGCTCTCTTCTCGCGGATTACCCGACGCGATCCGAAGACCCAAAGCTCCTCTTATGCCTATTTCTCCCATGCCTGTCTCACGACTCCTTAACACCCTCGGCTACCTTAGCCTTCTCAACTAAGACAAAGAAACTCGCGCTCCTGGCGAGGAGCAATCGCGACCCTCAAGTCGTCTCGCGGACCATCCTCAAACGAACACACCTCTCATGCTCGGTGGCCACAATGCCCTGGCATACCTACTCACCTTCGGGAACTCCGCCTCGTACTCGAAACAGATTTACCCCCGAACAAGCCTCGAAAATGCCTTCCACTGGAGTCAATATAACTAGCTCCGATGTACTTCTTTTGATATGCACCACGAAATAATCCCATGTCGATCCTCTGCGCCACACTGCGTCTCGAACCGTGAGCCACCACCGATATGACTCATCCCGAAGAAGCGATCGATGCCCTTCACTTCTCTTGAAATAAGTCCGGATCGTCCCATGATCCGCTCGATTGCCTCCAAGCCAATATTCAAAGAAGGCTGAGCAACACCGAAACACTCCTCGGAAGAATTCGGCCCCATTGGCCCGAAGTCGCCAGAAATGATTTCCTAACTCCTGCACCACCACCTATACCAGCTACTCTTTCCAACACTCGCAAGATCGCTCGTGACAACGCATCGTCCCGGTCGATCTTGGAACTCACCACCTCCACCGTGGTGGCGAAGGGCCGGTATCTCATTTTCTCGAACCCCGACCGCATCCTACGGGCTCAGAAACCGTCATCCTACCACGACCTCGTCCACGACCACGTCCACCTCTAGCGCTCATGACTAAATTCTCTACGTATCTGATTAAGAATTTTATGCATCAGTATTTATTCCACTGTTTTAAAGCAAGTCTTATGAATATTAAAGAGGATTTGTTCTCGCGAGTTCACAAAATCCTATCAGTTTCATTCTCTAAAGTAATATACTATTGCTATTCATCAAATCATATCACATCCAATCAATTCACAAGCAATAGTAAGGGTACTTACCTGGGCGAACTGGTGCCGGAGACTCGGTGCCATGCCTTTCAAACCATACTTTGAGAACAAAGACTGACAAAACAATCCTTTGAAAACATTTTGGGCCTCAGGCCCACAGCCGAGCCTTTTGAACCTGGCTCTGATACCACAATTGTAACACCCCAAACTCGGACAGGACACCCCGTCCGAATCTGGTATGTTACGGGGAAAAACGTTTTTGAGTGATCAGATTTTTCGTTTAAAAACGGGGTGAAAACATAGTGAACTTGAAGAAAATTGGAGTAGGCCTGTTTGATTTGATTTTGAAAACTTATCTAAAGCATATAGTTACAACCGAGTTGATTTCATTTAGCATTCCCAATAGTTTCTTAGTGCTATTTTGAAACATTTTTGACTTAGTAGAATATCGAGTTTGGTTTGAAAATCATTTGAGTTTACTGTATAGCAAAACATAGTGAGATACCCGATGGTATAGTTTAAAACACATTGCGTTATAGTTTTGAAAACATTGTCTTACCAAATTTTTAGTAAAATTTCATACCAAGTTATTTGTTAAGCAGGTTGAGAATCTGATTAAAACATAACCATCATAAAACATAATTTAAAGGCCTTTTACAAATCCAAATTAAATCTCAAATAAAAATAAATGAGCTAAAGTACCCAAAGTGAATAGTCCGAGCAAAACTTTTATTAAAGCATGGCATGTGCACCCCCGAGTCCACCACCCCTACTCCATGTCCGCGTCTTCACGGGTCACTGAAATGTCAAAGGAGAGGGTGAGTCGAATGACTCGAAGCATAAATCCCGCTCCCGATGAATCAACATGCTAACACACATCATACATAGCAACATAATTAATGCAACCCGATCCTAACCATCCGTATCTCCTTTTTCTACCCCGTGTGGTACCAAACCACCGGTGACATATAGTCACAATGTGTTACTAAAACACTTTGGTCCCAAAGACACAATATCCATCAATGTGGTGCCAAACCACTTTGGTGTCCCAAAGACACGCTTTGCTACCAAAGCACCGTGACCGAAGTCACAAATCCAATGATGGGGCCAACCCATCGTGTGATACCCAATCACTAGCGACGATCCCATATCTCAATGTGGGGCCAACCCACGGTGGTGTTAACCACGGGACGAGTCGCAATGAGGTGCCCAACCTCCGTGTCCCAAAGACACAAATGTGGTACCAAACCACCGGTGACCGTAGTCACAATAATCGAATGATGGGGCCAACCCATCGTGTGATACCCAATCACTAGCGACGATCCCATATCTCAAAGTGGGGCCAACCCACGGTGGTGTCAAACCACGTGGACGAGTCGCAATGAGGTGCCCAACCTCCGGTGACCCAAAGTCACAAAGTGTGTTACCAAAACACCGGTGCTCACAAGACAAAATATCACCGCTCCTCCACTCATATCACCCATCAACATACCATACTCATGTAATCATGCATATCATACAAATCATGCATATCATGCCAACATGTCTAGCATTACATCTCATAGCATACATAACCTAGATCATAATACCCAAGGTATCCATAATAGAACTTGTAATAAATTAGACTTACCCGCACGCACACATACCCCGTTTGGGTATCCAATTATCCGTCATACTGGTATAGTTTTTAACAGGCAAACAGGTTTATTAATAACATTACTAGATATCAGTGTGTTAGTTTACACACCTGGTAATTACGAGTCTAAAATCCCACGAAACGATCTAAATCCCTCGAGTGACTTGCTCCTAAAAATCGGCCAAACATAGGGGTTAGGCATCTATAACATTCGGCCAACAACAATTAACCAAAGGGGTTAATATCGAACCCTTACCTCTATACCCGATTTGGTTTCCTACCAAATCCCGAATCAACCACTCGATTTTTACGACAATCGCCAATCCCCACCACTTATCAATCGGTCGAGTCTTTGTAAAGGTTTTGTCAATCGCTTGAATCCCGAATGCCCTATAAAGCCTTGAATTCCAAAATAAGAGGTTAACTCCTTTCACCAATCCAAAATCGACATCGCACTAGAGAGAAAAGAGAAATGGCCATTCGGCCAAGAACTTACCAATACCACCCAAAATTCGGCCACAAGAGGACTTCCAAGAGAGAAAAGATTCGGCTAAGATGCACCCCAAAAAGACAAGAAGATTCGGCCTAAGTGTTTACCACACACCTATGTTCGGTTTTGAATGGAAAAGGAAAGAAAAGAAGATAGGAGATGAGAATGAAGTTTCGGCAATAATGTATAAGAAAAGAAAAAATAAAAGTCTGAGATGCAAGTGATTGTGGTTTCGGCACCAAAAGAAATAGGAAGATGAATAATGGAAAGATTCGGTTTGAAGCAAGTGAGAGTTTCGGCAACTAAGGGACTAGGTGTTTCGGTTTCAAGAGGTGGAAAGAATGAGAGAATTTTCTATGGAAAAAAAATCGGCTTGTTTGACAAAATGAGAGAACTTTGTTTGATCCAAAAAAGTGACCAAAAAAAACACCCCAAAATGCCAATTGAAATTCGCACACACTCTTTCCCCCCACACTAAGCCGTCACCCCCTCCAACTCCCCCCTAAATTCGGCCAAATCCCCCACAACACTCCACTCCACACATTCAAACAAGCATGACCAAGTCTTCCTCCTAAACTCACTCTCCTCCCACCATTTGAACGGTTTGACCAAGTCCAAAGAAGAATTTGAATTGCCTTCTACTTCCTCCTCCCATGCCGTCCAAAATGGGAACCAAAATGGGGACTTTGCAGCTCGAACACTAGACCTCCACCCCATGCATTTGACGCCACACCTAGCTCCCAAGTAACGCATGGTTGCCACTTTGCCAGCTCACCTTTTTGTGCAACAAAACATCAATTAAAATTCTTAAACCCCACTTCCACAAACCTCCTTCACTTAACATCCAAAACCAAATTTTCCCATCCACTCAGGCATACCCCTAGACCACAATTAAGCCCCCAAAACATAGAAATAGCCACGCAGCACACTAAACACATGCAATTTCATGCAACAACAAAATAACCCCTAACCCGGGATATTACATAACATGTAGTTGATTGATGATAAAGAGTTGTCATTGATATGGAGTGTCAAAATCAATGCATGAATATGTGTGTTAGAGAACAACATATTGGACTGACCCACTATGAGTATGTTTCTTGGATTATTATGTAATTGTCACAACATTACTCATAGTGATTAATATGTATATGATCCTCAGACTTGAGATCATCATTATCCCAACATCGTGAGTTGTATATTTTAATACAGTCAAACGTACACCGTAACTGGTTGTTCTATAAAGGCTGATGTTGGATATACCACAATCTATGTAGAGGGATATGGTTGATCAATATAGGATAAGTCCCTCCTACATAATGGGAGTAATATCTTAGGCCACTTGATTGAGTGAGACTAGAAATGCATGGCCATGCTTAAATAAGTTGATATGAGATGTCATACTTATTTGTATATCATAGTCTACTCAAGATATCAAGAAACATGGGATGGACTATGCAAGTGTGACTATTCCATGACTTGTGTTCATTCCAGAGATAAAGGACTTAAGGATTAATGCATGAAAGGTTAATCACAAAAGGTTATGTCGAATCATGACTTCTTGTAACTTAGGTAGCAATGATGCATTGCTAGATGCCACTCATTGTTTGTAACATTAGAATCGTTCTAGTATTATCGCTAACGTTACAAGAACTGCTGTGGTCACACCCTATGGTTGAAATGAACGGAATAAAACATAGTTGGTATTGTGTTTGGTTGTCACATGAATTAAATTAATTATAGAATTAATTTAATTGGGCAATCAAATAATGAACATATTATATGTACAAGGATGTTGTACACATAATGAGAACATAGTTCTATTAATATATGAATTTGGTTCGTATATAAATTTAAATAAATATAGTTTACCGAAATCCTTGTTATAATTAATGTAATTATAATTTTCGGTTAAAACATTATTTTATTTATTTATTTTTAAATTATGATTATTATGTTCGGATAAAAATTTTATGAATTATGATTCATTATATATATACCAATTATAAAAAGGTGAGAAATAGATAGAGCTTTTTAAAAAAACCCTAAAAATAAAGAAAACTTTGCTTGTGAGGTCTAGCAGCCGTCAAGCAAAGAAACCTCCAAAATAGTTTTGGAGATTTCTTCCGTTCATCGTCAAACTGGGTGGATTACACAGAGGTCGAAATCGTAAAAGGTTGCGGCTTGGTTCGATAGTAGATCAGAATGCTTGTTGCCAAGGCGTCGCTGTCTACTCAGATTGAAGTTTCGGTAATTTCGAAACCATTATTTCACCCCGATTCGTTCCTCGCACATGGATCCATGGTTTGGATCGCCGGAATTATTTTTTTTGCTGCGCCATGGGGGTACCGGCAATCCAACAAACAGTAGCTCAAGAATACTTCAGCCAAATCTATAAGTTGCATGGCACCCTTGAATCTATTGTGTTTGATAGGGACAATGTTTTCATTAGTAAATTTTGACAAGAACTGTTCAATAGATTGGGTACTAGCCTTCACATGTCCACTGCCTATCACATTGAAGTTGATGGGCAGACAGAGGTCCTCAATAAGTGTTTGAAAGGATACCTTATATGCATGACTGGTGAAAGGCCTGATGATTGGTTACTGTGGCTTCCCTTATTTGAATGGTGGTACACTACTACCTACCATTCAACCATTCATTCCACTCCATATGAGGCTCTGTATGGCTAGAAGCCTCATCATCATCTACCTTACTTTGTAGGATCATCTTCTTGGATACAGTGGATAGAAGCCTTCATTAAAGAGAGGCAATAAGGAAGCTACTTAAGTTTTATTTAAAGAGAGCCCAAGACAGGATGAAGCAGACAACTGACCGAAGGGGGAGTGATAGAGAATTTCAAGTTGGGGATTATGTGTATTTGAAGTTGCAGCCTTATTGGCAACATGCAGTGGGGATGCTTTTGAATCAAAAGCTTTTCCCAAATGCTTTGGTCTTTATCCTGTGGAAGCTAAGGTGGGAAATGTGGCTTATCAACTGAAGCTGCCATTGGGGTCTCGAATTCACCCTACTTTCCACATTTCTCAACTCAAGAAACATGAAGGGAAGACTACAAGTCAAGCCAGTTTGTTACTAATGGGCACTGATGGAGCTATGACCAAGGAACAAGTTCGAGTAGTGGATAGGTGAATGGTGAAAAAGGGAAACCAAGCACAGAATGGGCCAACACATTCCCTGAAGACTCAACTTGGAAGAACCTGCAAGATCTACAACATTGATTTCCAACGTTTTATTCTTGAGGACAATGACCCTGGGGAGGGAGTAATTGATATGGAGGGAAATAATTAACTGTCATTTATGTTATGTCTGTTAATGTTGTTAGTTTTTGTTTTGTTTAGTTGTAGAATAGCAGCGTTTTGGGATCCAAATGTCTAGTCAAAATGATTCGTTGTGGGCAAGGTTTAAGTCAAATAAAAACGATGTGTTTTTGTGTTGATTAAGTTTAAACGAAACAGTGCTTATGGATAATACAGATGTAACATAACGGCTTGTAACCAATTTCATTACCGTTGATAGTTTCTAATTTTAAACAAGGGAAAAGGGGGAAAACGGTTAAGCCATTATTCTGTGAAGAAATTTTCTGTTACTTTACTTTATTCTCAGTCTTCTCCTTCCGTCTTCCTCTTTTCTTTTACTTCTTCTCTCTGTTAAGTTATTCTGAACCATAAATTAATTTTAAATTAACCAATTATAATAATTTAGTCCTGACTTAAATATAGTATAAGATACTTTAGAAGACAAGTTTTTAGCCACCCGAGTCATTGAAAATAAATAAATAACTTTTTAAACGAATTTAACATATAAAATATCATAACTGTTGAACATTGAAAGAGGAAAAAATATTCCAAACAACGTCTGAAGGCCCAGTCACCAATTTCCCTTTTATTAAAGTGAAAAAAAAAAAACTATAAAAAAACTGCTATAAATTAACTAACTAAATCATTAACAGCTTCAACAACTCAAAGTTAATTCGGTTATTTTACAACTAATTTCACCTGATGTAACTAAATTTGTGCTTCATATTGCATACTCTAATAATGAGAGATCTTTTATGATTTTCTGTAATTTGTAAATATATATATATATAGATAACCTTTTACTATCTATTTCTAAAATGACAATAGAATAAATAAAGTTATATACATTTTTAAAAAAATAAAAAATTTGTATTAAATATTTTTTTTAAAGATCATTGACTATAAAGTAAAAAAAATCAAATTGACATGATAAGACTAAAGACATGTACATATAATTACATATAATAGGATGTTAAAAATCTCCTCCTGTATCAATTATGTCAAGACATCATTTACGGATGTTTTAATTTCAAAGAAATTATCCAAGTGAAGTAGGTTAGGTTATTACATTATATTAAATATAGATGATTAGATTTAAAGAAGGAAGGTGCAGCAAGTACCGAGTTTGTCTTGGGTCCTTGGTCGCATGCTATGCTCTACAGGTTATTGTCAATTAAATAATTCTGAAAGTGAATAAATTATGATAATAGAAAGAAAAGAAAGTGCCTTTGAAACGTTATAGAATCAAATCATGCATGCCTAGATCTTTAGTATATTTTAAAATGTGTAAGGTTTTATTCTAAATATTGTATAATAGTAACCCATAATCGACGTTACAATATTATTGAAAAATCCAAATATCCATTTTGCAGGAAAGTGGAAAATTGGGTGGCTTAAACGCCTTCAGCTAACACCATATATGCTTCCATGCTACGTTTAATCTAATTTCTTATCCAATTCCTCACCCACTCCTCAAAGCCTTGTTGCCTAATTCATAAATATTCCATTTACATTCAGGAGCTTAAATCGAAAACAAATTGAAGCTACAAGTCAGTCAATAATGGACAATTACGGTCCCTACGACTGTTGTCTTCATGCATCGCTCCAACGGTTCAACTTTACATTCCTTCCATTTCTCTCTTGCCCTCTTCATATCAGATCCTTCAATAGCTACTAGCCTATAAATTTAGCATTGAGTTATCTATTAGTTAAAATTATGTTATTAGATAAATTTAATATTTGTATTTTAATTTAATCAATTTTAATCTCTGTACTTATTAAACTGGTCAATCAAATTTTGATATTTTTGTATTGACTAAATGCTAGTAGGGTTAAATTTTGCTATTAATCATGTATTTTATATAAAGTTATAGATCTAGTTCACGTTTTCCAACTGGATTCGTAGTCACTATAGTTTTCGAATTTCAAAATTTTAGTCTTAATGCAAACAATTGTATTTAAATCTATAAATTGTGTTTTTAGTAATATGTAGAAATAGTAAGTTGACATGACATTACACATACAATAATATGTTTGTCGCATCAAATTTTGAAAATAGCTACCATATGATTAGAAGTAAAGTTTTAAAATTCTAATATTACAAAGATATTAAAGTATATGGACTAAATCCAAAATTTATCCTATATATTATATACCAATCAACATAATATAATACCATTGCAGGTAGCAATGGCAGGAACGGATGTTTATAAATGAAATAGCCATGTGTACGATCCCTATGAAAAAACAACATATGTATGGTGGTGATGATGGATGATGGCATGGTCAAAATTTCCAACTTAATTAATAATGCTGGTGATGTGGTTACCTTGTCTATTTTCCGATTTAATGCCGCAAACGAGCCACGACATTTGTTTTGCGTCTTAACCTTCATTTTTTTCCATTTTCAATCTGGTGGTTGGTAATCAATTGGTTTACAATTGACAATTGCTATTAAGATTCCCTTTTTCTTTTCTTTTAAAAATGGGCTGAATTTTGCAATTCCATTGACTGAAATTACAACTCGGTAAGCTACATTTTACCTGATTCTTTTACTTAATTTTAGGGTATGACATATGAATATGGCGCTATGAGAAAGACAATGCTAAGGTGAATGAAGGACCATGTGGCATTGCACAAATATGATGTTTATTATTTATTTCAAAACCCCACAATATTTCAAATCAAATATATTAAAAACTCTACAAAATAGATTTAAATATTCTTGAGATACATATCCTAAGGTGAGTAATGTTAGTGAAATTAGATACATTCATGAATGGTGTTTGAAACATTGGAAAGTTAAGTTTAAATATTAGAGAGATGCCAACAGAGTAGCGGACTGCATCGCTAAGGCCGATGATGGTATGATGGACCAATTGATTATTTTTGAGGAATCCCCTAATATGAAAGGGAATTTTTTGGATGCCATGACATTCGACAATCATTACTAGTCACAATCTATTTACCAATATATATATATATATATATATATATTCTTGAGATACTAAAATAAAGATGAAAAATGAGATGGATTATAAATTGTAATTTCTTCAAAGGGATTATGATATTTTGACTAAAAGGATAGCCATTATGCACATCTTAATTCAATTGCCACTTTAAAAACAAAAAGTGGATTCAACATCAAATTTTATGCAAAAAGCAAAAAATGGTTCACTCTTAACATTATGTTGTCTCTTGCTAAACCTTCATCTTTTATTATATGGTGAGAGAGTGAGGTGTCCACAAAAACTAGATTTCTTTTCCTTTTTAAAATGTGAACACAATTCTCCAAGAATGAAGCTACAAGTGTAAAACAGATCATGTCAGCTCTCACATCAATATTCCCAACTTCAAATTCTAGTCAATATAAAAATAAAACCCAACCAAAAGAATATGTGGGAAATGGAGAGGCTATTCACATTTCTGAATGTTTGATAACTTCCAAAATAACATAGAAAGTAACGTTTATACAGTGAAATTGATTAATCAAAATAATTAATTTATCTTTTAATATTTATTAATTTAAATTTTACTGTTATTTTAAATAAAAATATTGTTTACAACATTAGTTTTTTAATAATTTTAACATCACAATTTACATGATAATCTATGTGTACTACTAATATGATATTGTTTGTTTTATATATTATGCTAACAAATAATTATAAAATTATAAAAATATTTAAAAAAATATAAATTATACATTGTATCAACATGTTTAAAGAATCAATATTTTAGTAAATATTTCCATTAAACAACTCTTTTTAAAAAGGTTGAAGCCAAATATAATTAAAAATTAATAAAGATAAAATTAACAAAAAATTGTAAACATTAAATATTAAATTTATCAGATTAAAGCAATATTCTTTTTATGAAATAAATATAATGGCCTCGATCGAAGTAATATTCTTTATTTTCTTTTTAAAAAAAATCTATGATTAATATTTTATTATTTAATTATAAAATAAGATTTAATTAATTGTTATGAACAGCATTAAATAATAAATATTCGTTTGAGACAGCTAAACACGTTTCGTTTAAAAGCCGTGTGCCCCAGAAATCTATGGTGGAATGGAATAATTTATAATAATATAATATAATATAACCTATATTTGATTTGATGAGAATATCATTTATATTTTTATCATACTATTAAATTTATATTTAAAAATATTTATAATTTAATTTAAAATTATTAATTATAATTCTATTTAAAAGTAAATTATGATAAATTTATTAAGTCTAAAAACGAGTTATAACTTAAATAAAAGTTTAAACGTATTTATTATCAATAAGTTAAAATAATTAATAATAATGGTTAAAATATTATTTTAAAAATTCTAAAATAATTTTTATTTTTTATTTTCATATTTATTAACATAATAAAATAAATTTATAACTTGAATAGAAGTTTAAGTATATATTACTTATTTAGTTTTAGGGTTATATATATAAATATATATATATATATATTAAATTTGAATTTGAATCAATAAATAACATCCATTACTAGCATCAATATCTCAAAATTAAATATTCGAACAACAATGACATCGAAAAGTACGGGATAGATATGTAAGATAATTTTAATTAACTTTTTTTTATTATAAATTGTTTATTATGTGTGAAACAAGTACTTTTTTATATTTTCTTTTTATTATACATGAAGTTGTAAACATATGAGATAGATTTTTTTTTTTAAAAATGTAAAAAGGATTTACCATATAAGATCTCAATAATTTTTTTAATCACTATCATTAAATGTGTTTATTAGTTTAATGTAAATATATTTCATATCCAATCAATTTGATGTAAATATCTTTCGTACTTATGATGAATAATTATTATAATAAATATATGTTGTTTTACTCTTTTTTTTAATTTTAATTTAATATTACAATTTACTTTCTAATATAATATTTTCAATTTTTTTATTTATAAAAATATTTATTTTAAACATATTATTTATTTTTAATTTATAAAAGATCATATAGGATTGAGAATGAGTAAAATAGAAATGGCAAAGGTTTTGGTATCTCTGTGGCCTTTTCTTGTTTGTTGGTTTTGGGTTTTGTACAAAAATAAGAATCTAAGTGGAGTCTCTTAAGCATAAAATATAATGGAGTACACCCTGTGGTTGTTTAAATCAAGGTTTAACAAATTTAATCAGCACATGCTTTTCTTTTTGGTCTTTACAAATATATATAGTTCTTTTGCTACAAATATTTTTTTAAAGAAATAAACAAGTAATTAGGTAAAATAATGACGTTATAAATATATTTTAAAGAGGTAAACAATTAATGAAGTAAATATTTGTTGGTGATGTGTAATGTTATAATTGGGTAGGGCATTGAGGTTGGGTAAATTTTAATATATTCAAAATAAATTTGAAAAATGTCACAAGTCAAAAACTTAAAATGCATTTTATTAACTTTAATATTATTGAAAGCATTTATTAACTTTGATTGTGCAGAGTCTATTTTTCAAAAACAGAAACATTCTCTGTTCATTCAATAAAAGGTTTTACATTCTTTATTTTGTTAAAAGGGCAAAGGTGTCATATTAAAGAAATTTACCGACATATGGTAGCGAGATGACCCATAGATTTTTATTATTATTATTCATCAAAATAAAACTTAATCAAGTAATTCCATTCACTAAATCATCCAACAAATATATTAATTATTTTTGAGTAAAATAGGATAACTTGCTCAAGAATAAAAATAATGCCCAAAAGCAAAGCAAAACAACTGACTCAGCAAAAACCAGCCTTTAATTAACTTATAATAAAAGGAAAATTAATATGAAAAAGCAACTTCACCTTCAAGTTTAATTAGAAGGGTATTTCGGTAAAAATTAAAAGATACAGACAATATATAAAGGGACCTACCCAGTTATATAAAACATAAATAAATCATATTTTTTTCCCTAGCCGTAAGGTTAGCTTCATGTAATAGATTGCATCAACCTCTTAATATTGCAATTAACTCTCTTTTATCTTCCCCTCTCTCTCTCTCAGATTCAATAACATTCTTAAGAATATTGAACCCCCAAAGAAACACAGAGAAGCAAAAATAAAAATAAAAATACATAATGTTATGTTTCAGATCAAACCCTTATGCATTGTTTTTTCTTTTATTTTTTTCTTTGTTTCTTTTTGGACATGAAACAGGTTCTCAAGCTTTAAATGTCCAGACTTTGAATATTTCAGGTACTGATTATTATTATTTCAATGAAAGTTTTGGTTTTTTATTTCTGGGTTTTTTTTTTATTGAAATAATTTTTTTTATAGGGTATTGTAAAAGTTTTGTGTTTGGGGAGAGAGAGCAGAGTGAAGTGTTAGCATGGAGGAAGATAGAAAGGAGGAACCTTGCAGAGGGAAGTGAAGGAGACAACAACTCGTCTTTGATTTTGGCTGAAAAAAGGACTTACAGGAGAGACCCTCTTAATGATTTTCACAAGTACACTGGTGGCTGGAATATCAGCAATGAACACTACTGGGCTGTCAGTTTCTTCCCTTGTTCACTTTTTTTGATAAATTGATGCATGCAGCCTGGAATCATGAATTTTATATGTTGTTGGCTGGTTTGCTTGTGTTTGGTGTATGTAGGCCTTTAATTTCCACAGTTTTATCTGATATTCGTATGATTTTTCCTAGAAATTTCATACCTTTATGTGTTTGTAATTGGTTTTGATGCTTATTAAGAACACTTTATTCTCCGTAATCCTGTTTTTCCCTTAGGTTCTTCCCTGATCATCCATTCGGTTCTGTTTTCTTCTTTCTGTTATGTCAATCTCAATGAATCAAATTATCTTGCCAGTCGCTGGTACTTAGAAAACTTATAAAATTTTCATGTCTGATAATGCAGTCTGTGGGTTTTACGGCGGCTCCTTTCTTTGTCATTGCTGCAGTCTGGTTTGTGATATTCGCACTATGCTTGTTCATCATATGCATCCGTCATTGCTGCTGTCAACTAAATTCTTATGGCTACTCTCGGACAGCTTATGCGCTATCCCTTATTTTCCTCATACTCTTCACCATTGCTGCAATGTACCAACACTCTTTTCGTGCTAACCTTTTGATATATGTATGTTTTGAATAACCGTAAATTGCTCACTCCATATATAACTTCATATTACAGTGCCGGGTGTGTCGTGCTGTACACTGGTCAGGGAAAATTTCATGGCAGTACAACAGACACTCTGGATTATGCGGTTAGTAAGGCAGATCTCACTGCTGAAAACCTCAGGAATGTGTCAGATTATCTTTCTGCAGCTAAGAAAATTAGCGTGGATTCAGCAATTTTGCCGTCAGATGTCCAAAAAGGCATTGATGATATCGATAGGAAGATAAACTCTTCGGCTTCAACTCTTTCACATCAAACGGCTGATAATAAAGAAAAAATTCAACATGGCTTAGACAGAATGTAAGTTGAAGCTTTTAGGATGAAATTAGAATAATCTCAGAGCTGATCATGGAACTCATCTCATGCTAAATTCTGCAGGAGATTGGCTCTCATCATTCTTGCTGCTGTGATGCTCCTTTTGGCATTTCTCGGATTCTGTAAGTTATATTATTGTTCTGATCATTGCTCCATGATTATTAGTAATTAGATTATCTCAATATCATCCAACTTTATACTTTTATTTTGGTAACTGGCTGCAGTATTCTCCATTCTTGGATTGCAGTGCCTGGTTTACATGTAAGTGAAGTATCATTAATGTATTTGCCGCTGTAATTAATGGTATAACTCGGGAAGGTCCATATGTTACTAAACCGAACTTCCTTTATCAATCACTTGTATGATTAATGAATGCAGGCTAGTCATCCTTGGCTGGATTCTTGTTACTGGTACATTTATTTTATGCGGAGTATTTCACCTCCTCCACAAGTATGTTCTGCTCAATTTCTCTTGTTCCATGCTTGTTTATTGTTCAAATCTGTTTTTCAACTTTCGGCCCTATAATGGTTTACAAACATGTTACTGATGATAAGCTTAAGATGATGTGAGCTCGAGACTGTTATTACACTTGGCTTAAAATTGTATCCTGTGATTCAGTGTTGCTGGAGATGCATGTGTTGCCATGGATCAATGGGTCCAGAATCCCACTGCCCATACCGCATTGGATGACATTCTTCCCTGTGTGGACAATGCAACGGCCCAAGAGACCTTGTCACGATCCAAGAATGTCACTCATCAACTTGTAAATGTCGTGAATGGTGTCATCAATAATGTTTTCAACCGAAATTTCCCACCAGCATTGGCACCATTATATTTTAATCAATCTGGTCCATTGGTGCCGGTTCTCTGCAATCCATTTCATTCGAATCTCACAAACAGAGACTGTGCATTTGGTGAAGTTACTTTGCATAATGCCACAGAGGTAATAAGGATAGCTTTTCTAAATATATTAAGTTTTAATTTCTAGGCCATACATACGTAACATGCACCATATGCACAGAACACACAATTAGTTAATAACTTGATATCTGTTTCAAACAGGTTTGGAAGAAGTATATATGTGAGGTTTCGGGCTCTGGGATTTGTTCTACACCTGGGCGGTTGACCCCTCAATTTTACACTCAGATGTCGGCAGCAGTGAATGTGAGTTATGGTTTGTATCGCTATGGTCCGTTCTTGGTTAACTTGCAAGACTGCACATTTGTACGGGATGCGTTCACGGATATCAGTCATGATTATTGTCCCGATCTGCGGCGCTATAGTCAATGGATCTACATCGGATTAGTAATTGTATCGGCTGCTGTGATGCTGTCATTGATCTTCTGGGTAATCTATGCAAGAGAGAGAAGGCACCGTGTGTACACTAAGCAGTATGATGGTAGATCCGAAGGCCAATACAAAGGTCGATAGGTTGTTAAATTTGGTCATATATACATTACAAAATTTTGTACAATATGCTTTCTATTTGTAGGCTCATTAATTAGTATTTGAAAGCCTCTTCTTGAAGGGGTGACTTTGTTCGATACATATATCTGTCTCATGGTTGTGCCCTTAGCTGTTTGGTTTCATCTTTTTGTTGGTTATTGTAAAATTGCATGGGGGTTTTTTATATAATCAATGCAAACGATGTTTTTATCCTTTGCTGAGTAATCTAAATCTATTTTAGAAAGGATTAATTTTCATCAAACTTAAAATCGATATGGCACATTGTTATACTATTCATTAATTACTCTATAAATCTAAAGGTTCCTTCAAATATGTAGGTGGGAATTTATCAGCTTGGCATGAACAAATAAGCTAAAATCTCAAATGCATTGGATGATTGTAGAATTGTTCGGGTTTCAAACCAATTTTAAGATTAAATTGTTATAAAATAAATTTATAAAGAGCAAAGAGAGCGTATTTTATGATCAATGAGAATTATACAATACTTCCCTAAAGTCGACATAAGGAGTATAAATGAAATGACTATTTGAATTTAAAATATATCAAAACTTATCCAGATCTTGATAGGCATTCACTTAATAATAAAACCTTGGATGTCAATTGATAGATAATGTGTCTTATTAACACCTTATTAAGATAAAAACCCTATGGAAAAGAATTCCTAGTGAAGGAAAAAGAATACGCATATCTATTGTAATAACCCATTTTGCCCGGCCCATTTTATTCATGAAAAACCAAAAAATATAATAATAAATGTCCTTTTACAGTCCTTTTACAAAGCCCAAATTTAATGGCCCAAATACTAAAATTAAACCTAACACCTAAACAGACTACCCAAACCCACTGGCCCAAATACCCCATTACCTGATTAGCCCAATTACACCCAACAGACCCAGACCTGACCTAAACCTAAGCCCGAGTGGCCCAAAATGGCTTATGACGCAGAAACCCTAGGTTTCCACCACGCATAGCGCCCCAAAGAAGTGCCCACCTTTCGCGCGCGCAAGTGCCCAAAAGAAATTTTCGGTCACGTCACGTCGCCACCATTCGCGCCGCAATTAGCGCGCCCTATCTCCGTCGCGAGATCCTCGTCATTATCCTGCACAAAAAAGGAAAACGCAGCAGCAAAAGACAAAAAAGATGTATTTCCTTTTTATTTTCCAGGCTATAAAAGCCCGATGTAATCTGTAATAAAAAACACACGAAACACACAGAGATATACAGAGAATACAGAAAAAGAATAAAAAAAACAGAGCAAAGGTGATTTTTTTTCATCTTCGTTCGTTTTTTCTTTTCGATTCATGTAAAATTCTTAATATATATATATATATGCTACTAAAAATAAAGAGCAAGAGTTTACCATTTTGATCGGCGTTAAAAAAACGTAAATTTTTGGCTTTCAGCCGCCGTACGTGGCGGCGCTTGCGGCGGCGCGTGGGGTACACGCGCAGCGGGCCATCATCGGAGTTGGGGCCGGATTCTGGTCTCCGGCCGTGGAGGGAGAGAGCATTGAGAGCTCTGTTTTGATTTTTTTTTTAAAGGGCTTTTGAAATGAATTTTTGGGTTTAATTTTGGTTTATATAGGTGATCTATACAGCGCCGTTTTGAGGGCTGCCCTTAAAGCAAAAATGACGTCATTTTAAGGAGGATCTGCGTGTTGACCCGAAAACCCGGGGAGGATCCGCGCGTTTTTGTTAAAAGGGCTAATTGCCTCTTTGGTCCTTCCGCTATTTTAGTTTTTTTTATTAAGTTCAATTTGAATTTTTATTTTCGATAAATTAACCCTAAAATTTCCTTTCTATTTCAATCTGGTCCGAAGGCCATTTAATGGTGGATATCCGAACGACGGCGTTTTGAAATTTGGCATAATTGCCTAATGAGTCCCTATAATACGACGCGCATTTTAATTTAGTCCATTTATATTTATTTTATTGTTATTTAATCCTTATTTCTTTATTCATTTTTAAAACCTTTTTATTTTGTTTTATTTTTAAAATTATTCTAATACTATATTTAATTATTTTATCATATTAAAATGTTATATTATTCTTATTATTTTATTAATAGTATAAAATTCATATATATATATATATTTTTATATGTATTATCCATATATATTTTAAACTATTATTATTTATTTTATTTGGTTTAATTATTTTTATTACATATTATTTTAGGATTTATATATTAGTTATTATATTATATATTTAAAAAAATTTATATTATATAGTATTATATTTTATCATACATATTTTTTTGTGAAATTTTATTTACTTATATTATATAACATATTTTATTTATATTGTTTATATTATATATGTAATTTTATGATTAGTATATTATATATGTTTTTATAGGAAATTATTATATACTATTTTTTTAATTTTTTTATTTTGCAATATCTATTTATTATTTGGTATATGTCATTGCATGAAAGTTTAATATTGCATGAGAAATTTTCATATTTATTTAGTAGTTTTTTTTATATATTATTTTGTCATTTATTGCTTTATATATTATATTTATTCATACTCTCTCATTTATTTATAATTGCCTTAATGTAATTACTTTTATTAGTTGTTATTTTATATTTTTATTTCCTTTATTGCCTACATTAATATGAAATGTTAGTATATCATGATTGCTTTTGGTATTTATGTTGATATTTTCACATGGATCATCATTTAGAATAAAATACATTTTGCAAAATTACTATATTTTATCTAAAGGTTTTTAAAATAAGGCAATGTTTTGTATTTAGAAATTCGGGAAATAGTGCCCTAACGTGCTGGGTTTCGATTTTCCGTTTGACTAAATAACTAAATATCCTTTTAATAAAATTTTGTAAATCATGAGATGATTTTAGTTACGAGGGTTTAAAAATATCATGTCCTAACGTGCTAGATGTGATGTTTGTATTTTTTCGGAACAAAGAAATCTCAAATTTTAACTCAAATTGTTCAGTTTTTTTTAAAGAAATCATACTTTAAGTTTTTAAAATTTTCAACATTAGGACATGATTTTATCGATTAGGTACGAATTTTTGGGCATTATGAGGGTGCTAATCCTTCCTCATACGTAACTGACTCCCGAACTCGTTTTCTTGTTTTTTGTGGACCAAAATCAAATGTTTTAAAATAAAATGTTTTACAAGGTGATCCAATCACACCTAAGTAAAAAAGGGATTGGTGGCGACTCCATTTCCATTTTTTTTAGTGGACCCGTTTTCTAAAATAAAAAAATAGGTTTCGACAGCTTGGCGACTCCGCTAGGGACAAATAAGAGAGTCAAGCCGTAAAATTGATAAGTTCATGTCCTTGTGTCCGAATTTAAAATTCTGATTTTTAAAAAAAAACATGATCCTTTTATTGCATGTAGTTCTAATTTTTAATATATCTCTCTGCATTGCACTACATGACTGTTGTGGTCGCACCCTTAAGTGGGAGCGAGAAGCTATGCCTTCGTGAGGTTTTCACCTTCGCATGGGCTAGTAGATTGCTTCCGGGATACATCATACCTATGTCTTCGTGAAGTTTTCACTTCAAGATGGCCATAGGGAAATGTATTCCCACAGGCGAAACTCGATCCATATGAGCCTATAATCGGTGAGGATCGAGGAATCTGCTGGTTCGGGTACCTCAACTTTAGAGCTGAACTACATATAGAAAACCTAAGGACGTACCCTAGGTAGAACTATACCAAACCTTAGTAATCACCCAGATATACATTTGATTATTTGCTTTATGTTTTACTTCGTGTTACTAACTGATGGTGTTTTATTTTGTTGCATGTCATTTCATATTTTAAAGAGGTATCGATTCACGGTCAGTTTCTAAGTTAGAAAGCTGGTTATGGAGAACGAGTTCCTTGATAAAGTGGGAGACAATGCAGCCGTCATATGGTCAGAGCAAACGTAATTGGAGAAAGGGAACAGTTTAGCTGACGGGTATATATCTGAACTATGGGATTTTACTCGTATTAGTATTACGTAAAATGAGTTCCAAGAGTTGAAAAAGATATGGACTCAGTGGGATGATGAGGCTAAGCAGCTATTTTATCGCAATTATGGAGATCTACCCTATTTACTCGACATCAAGGTAGATAAGCATCTGTTCTGGGCCATGACTCAGTTTTGGAACTCTGCCTATAGCTGTTTCACTTTCGGAAAAGTAGATTTGGTGCCTACGGTGGAGGAATATACAACCTTGCTTCGCTGTTCGAGGGTCCAAGTCGACAAAGCTTATTTTAGGGCTGCCAATGTCCCAACTTTTGTGAAGAAGTTAATGAGTATCACGGGGATGAGTGAACAATGGGTTGCAGCTAGAATCCAAGAGAAAGGTGAGGGTAAATGCATACCTTGGGTGAGTTTGAGGGACCTGATCTTAGCACATCCGGATGTAAAGAAGAAGATCGATGTCTTTTCCTTATGTATTTATGATTTGGTAATTTTCCCTAAAGCTCTAAGACATATAGATGAAGTAGTTACTGATTTATTTGACCGACTTAACAAGGGGTCACGCTCAGCACTGCAATCTTAGCCGAGACGTTCAGATCTTTGAATACTTGTCGGAGAGCTGGTGAAGGTAGATTCATTGGATGCGCACAGTTATTATTGGTTTGGTTCCATAGTCATTTTTGGAGGGTTGATAAGGTTCCTTGCCGAGTGTTCTTTGAAAGTTATTCCTATTTAAAGGAGGCCACAACTACAACAAGGAAGGAAGATCTATCAGAGGAAAGGTGATGGAAATTCTTCAAAACCTCCGAGAGGAAGATGTTGAGTGGAAAGCCCATTGGTTGGTTCCCGACAAAGTCCTTTATCGGTGTGGAAATTTTGAATGGGTACCTCTCATGCGAATCTGGGGAGCTATTGGATATGCACCGCTTCTCGTACTAAGGCAATAAAAAGCAAGATGTTCATATCGACGACATATGGGTTAGCTCAAAGTGAATTCTCATATAAGGGGATAATTATAAGAAGAGGATTCGAGAAATTTCGAGGCTTAAAAGCGAGCTCATTTGTATGAAGGTATTGATGGAGGACCGATGACAACCCCGGAATACAAGGAGTGGTCAAGAAAAAGGATCAATGATAACATCCCCGGCCAAGCTTGGAGGGTGCCCGATCGATGAAGGAGTATTTACAAGTGGTCCCATCGGAGTTATAGATTATAAAGCAAGACTTGAGAGACAAAGTTTAGAGTTTAGAAGGAGGATAGAGAGTTGGAAGAAGAAAAGATGTACTTGAGGCTAGATGTGGATGTCCGAAACCAGAGGTTGGGGAATTAAGAAAAGAAAAGAGGAAAATAGAGGAAGATCGAAATAGTTTGAAGACGAATATAAGAAGATACGTCTAATGATGAAGAACATTGGATTGGGAAAGACTTGAACAGTGGCAACATGAGGTTCAAGAGGAAAAGGCCAAAGTTGACCATTGGGAGAGGAAGTTCCTAGAGATGCAGATGCAAAACGAGGCCCTAGAAAAGAGGTTAGCAGAAAGCCAAAAGAAAAAGAGTGGATTAAAAGCTAGAGTGGCTAAATTGGGACGGTCTCTTCACCATCAAAGTCGTGATTCTGCAAAAGAGCTGAAGTCGAGTCTGGACAAGACCGAGAAATGAAGGGTAAGATTGAAGAGTTAGAATCAGCATTGCACAGTTGTGAACTTCGGATCGAGCTTCTTGAAACAAGAGAAGGGCGTTGGAAGGAAGAGCTTCACCATTCCCACGACCAAGTTAGAAGTCGGGATTACCTCATGGGTGAAGCAATATTTCAGATTCGAGAGGTAGCTGATCATTTACAGACTTTGGCAGTACAGGCTGATACGTTGAGCATGAAGTATGAGTTACAGTCCAATCGTAGTCAAGAGCTAACTTCATTGCTTAGAAAAGTTAAAACTTTAGGCCTTAGGGCGAAAGCATATTTGTAGTCTGTTTTATGTAAAGGACTTTGTTTTCTAATAAAGTTTTTTAGAATAAAGTTGAATCTGAATCGATGCCTTCTTTTTGCATTCATGCATTTGCATTACATTACATCATGTGCATTTAAGTCCATAGAGAGAGCCTAATTAGTTGAAATTAACAGAAGAGAGAGAGGGAAAGAAGGAAATCCTAGAAGCTGAACACCATTACGGTACACGTGCCAATACAAAGAAAATGGATCAAAGACTTGAACAATTCCAGAGAGACATGCAAGACCAAATGCAAGAACAATTGGCAAAGCTCCAACAAGAAATGAGAGACCAAATGTTGGAAGCCCAAAGGAACATGATGGCTCAAATGGCCCAAATGCTGAACGGAGCGATGGACAAAGGAAAAAGGTCCCATGGCTATTACTGGAGAAGATAGTGAAGGCATTCCTCCGGGATTTACCCCACCACATGTACAGCCTGAAGAATATCCCCAAAGGCTATCTGTCACGATTAGGCCTCAACAAGGGCAAGCTGATACTAGACCACCCATGAATTTTCATGTTGGCTCAGGATCGAACCCAGGAGATAACCCTGCTAATCCCGTTATCCCTGATTTGGATATAGTAAAGAGGGAAGGGATAAGAACTGAATCTTCGAGACAGTTAGAGGATCGCTGTAGATGGTTGGAAGAAAAGTTCAAGGCTTTGGAAAATGTCGATCATCACCATGGTATTGACGCAAAAGACTTGAGTTTGGTTTCGGATTTGGTACTTCCTTATAAATTCAAGATGCCAGAATTTGAGAAGTCAATGGGACTAGCTGCCCTGAGGCCCACATTACTATGTTCTGTAGACGGATGACTGGCTATGTCAACAATGATCAACTCTTGATTCATTGTTTCTAAGACAGTTTGGTGGGGGCAGCGTCCAGGTGGTACAATCAACTTAGTCGTGCTAATATTAGCTCTTGGAGAGACTTAGCCCAAGCCTTCATGAAATAATACAATCATGTTACAGACATGATGCCTGATAGAATCATGTTGCAAAACATGGAAAAGAAATTGAATGAAAGCTTCAGGCAATACGCGCAAAGATGGAGGGAAGTTGTCATGCAAGTTCAACCACCTCTCCTAGAGAAGGAAACCACCATGATGTTTATTAACACTTTGAAGGCACCATTTATCACTCATATGAATGGAAGCACCACCAAGAGCTTTACGGATATAGTGATGGCAGGAGAAATGATAGAAAATGCCATAAGAGGTGGTAAGATTGAAGTGGGAGAAACCACTAGAAGATCTGCTCCTAGGAAAAAGGACAATGAGGTGAACAATACGAGTACATATAACAAAGGGTACTCAAAGGCAATCACTGCTAGCCAGCCAAAGGTAGTTACGGCTGGGCAACAAGGGTCGACAAGACAAGAATTAGGCCCAAGGCAAAATTCTGAAAAGCTCCAATTTACGCCAATTCCAATGACGTATAAGGAGCTATATCAAAGTTTATTTGACGCGCATATGGTGTCCCTGTTTTATCTAAAGCCGTTACAGCCCCAATATCCCAAATGGTATGACTCGAACGCTCAATGTGATTACCATGCGGGAATAATGGGACATTCGATAGAACACTGCACCGCCTTCAAACAGTTAGTCGAGAGATTCATCAAGATGGGGATTGTGAAGTTCGACGATATACCTAGTGCAGATAACCCATTACCTAACCATGGTGATAAGGGGATAAATGCGATCGGTGAGAATGCCATGAGAAAGATCAAGGAGGATATTGTGGAGATAAAAACCCCATTGAGAATGGTCTGGAGGGAAATGGTAAGAAGAGGACTGATATTATTCGATTCTGAGAAAAGATGTGAAGAAATAAAGGACTATTGTGAGTTCCACAAAGTAGAAAGACATGAGATCCAGGAATGCGTTGAGTTCAGAGTCTTGGTACAAAGCTTTATGGACAATAAGGAATTGGAGTTTTATAAAGAAAGCTTAGAGAGAGGAAACGTACATGCAACCGAAGAAGAATTGGCGAAACAAAAAGTCAATTATCCGAGGATCATTATCTCCCGACCAAGAAACACGGAAGGCGGAGCACAAATCGCGCCTAAAGTCATAATCCAAAAACCTGTTTCCTTTCCTTATAAGGATAACAAAATGGTGCCTTGGAATTACGACTGTAATGTGACAATACCAGGAGGAGAAAACTCAGTTAGCACTTCCGAGGAAGTCTAAAATGAAGGGTCCTACACACGTAGTGGAAGGCACTACGATTCAGGAAACATTAGAGCAGGATCATTGAAATCAAAGACTGTGGCAGTTGAACGAGAGAAGGGACCTGAGGCCCTTATTAATGAACCAGTGAAAGAAGAAGAGGCTAAAGAATTTTTAAAATTCTTGAAGCACAGTAAATACAGCATGGTAGAGCAGCTGCGCAAGCAACCGGCTTGTATATCAGTGCTAGCCTTACTTTTAAGTTTGGAAGTACATCGCGAGGCATTGATGAAAGTGCTGAATGAAACTTATGTTACTAAAGATATATCTGTCAATAAACTACACCGTCTGGTTAGTAACATAAGTGCTGATAATTTCATTTACTTTAGTGATGATGAAATTCCACCGAGAGGTATGAGATCAACAAAGGCTTTGCACATCACCACTCATTGCAAGGGATACACTCTGCCAAGTGTGTTAATCGATAATGGATCAGCCTTGAATGTCTTACCGTTGTCGACGCTGAAGAGGTTACCAATAGACAGTTCTCACATGAAGACATGCCAGAACATAGTGAGAGCATTTGATGGCACCGAGAGAAGAGTGATGGGAAGAATTGATATACCGTTGCTGATTGGGCCAAACATGTATGAAGTGGATTTTCTGGTGATGGATATCAAGCCCTCATACAATTGCTTACTGGGAAGGCCCTGGATTCATTCGGCAGGAGCAGTGCCCTCATCGCTGCACCAAAAATTGAAGCTGGTGACAGAAGGTCGGCTAGTTACCATAAACGCGAAGGAGGACATCATAGCCACTTTTACCAACGACGTGCCATATTTAGAGGCGAGTGAAGAAGCAATTGAATGCTCTTTCCGGTCTTTAGAATTCATGAACGCGACATTTATTTTGGAGGGGAATGAGGTTCCAGTGCCTAAGATATCTAGGACCACGAGGATGGGCCTACAAATGATGATCGGGAAAGGAGCCTTACCGGGAAAAGGACTGGGCAGACATCTTCAATGAGAGATTCAAGTGCCGATGCTGAAGGAGAAAAAAGATCGTTTTGGCTTGGGTTTCAGGCCAGATGCCAGACAGAGGAGAAAAGAAATAGAGAAAAAGAAGGAAAGAATGAGAGCACGGTTGAATGGGGAAGAAGTCAAGTGGGAATTGATGACATTCCCCCACATATCCCAGACCTTTGTATCCGGAGGGATAATTCACCCTGAGAGAGGGTTATTGGAAAGTCCTCACGTCAATGACATACACGAGGAGGGAGTTGAACAAAGAAACCTGTTGGGCATTCGCCCTTATGAACCTGGAAGCGTTTTGAACAATTGGACTGCAGAGGAACTTCCTGTAGTTTTTAGAGATTATACAGAGTAATATTCAGAACGCTCTTGTTGTTTTTTAAGCCTAGGAACAATAAGATTTCTTTTGTGAAATAGGCTTATGTTCAGACATCTTTTGTTTCAATAAAATACATCTTTAATGACCAATTCTGGCAAATATTCTTTCATTTTTTTATTCTTTTGATTTTCTAATTTCATTTTAATTTTTTTTATTCTCATTCATATCATGTGAATAGTTGTCCTCGAATTCATTCGTTCTTTGTACATTCTTTGGTGCCCACCACAGGTCCCTAGATATCAATGATATGAGCAACGATACTACAGATCCAGAGGTCTATTTTGAGCAAGACATGTGTTTAGAGGAATCTCAGGATTTTGAAGGTGACAGAGATTGTGACTTATCTCCAAATTTGTTAAGAATGGTAAAGCAAGAGGAGAAACAAATTTTACCCCATGAAGAGGAGATAGAGAACATAGCCTTGGAGGAAGGAAAGGTTATGAAAATTGGAACGCGCATAGAGTTATTACGGGAATTCAAGGACATCTTTGCATGGTCATACCAAGATATGCCTGGGCTAAGTACGGATATTGTAGTGCATCGCCTTCCTATAAGAAAAGATTGCAAGCCAGTTCAACAAAAGCTACGAAGGATGAGGCCTGATGTGGTGTTGAAAATAAAGGAGGAAGTCAAGAAACAGTTTGATGCTGGTTTTCTATAAGTGGTCAAATACTCAGAGTGGGTTACCAACATTGTACCTGTTCCTAAGAAGGATGGAAATGTTCGGATGTGTGTTGACTACAGGGACTTAAATAGAGCCAGCCCAAAGGATAATTTCTCTCTGCCTCATATTGACACGTTGGTGGATAATACGGCAGGATTCTCACTATTTTCTTTCATGGATGGTTTTTCGGGATACAACCAGATCAAGATGCACCCTGAGGATATGGAGAAAACCACTTTTATAACATTGTGGGGTACCTTTTGTTATAAGGTAATGCCATTCGGGTTGAAGAATGTAGGAGACATATCAAAGGGCCATGGTAACCTTATTCCATGACATGATGCACAAAGAGATTAAAGTATATGTTGATGACATGATTACTAAATTTCAAACAGAAAAGGAGCACATTGAAGTCTTGAAGAAGTTATTTTTGAGGTTGAGAAAATTTTAATTGAAGCTTAACCCGGTAAAATGTACTTTCGGAGCTCGATCAGGGAAATTACTAGGTTTTGTGGTCAGCGAGAGAGGAATCAAAGTTGACTTAAACAAGGTCAAGGCAATACAAGAATTGCCTCCACCACGCACTCAAAAGGAAGTTCGAGGCTTTCTTGGAAGATTAAATTACATTGCTCGGTTTATTTCACAATTAATCGAGAAATGTGATCCCATATTTCGTCTTCTCAAGAAACACAACTAAGGTGTATGGGACGAGGAATGCCAGAGAGCTTTTGACAAAGTCAAGCAATATTTGTCAAATGCCCCAGTATTATCCCCGCCTAATCCAGATAGACCATTGATACTGTACTTGACAGTGTTCAATAACTCCATGGGATGTGTACTTGGTCAACACGATGAGTCAGGAAGAAAAGAAAAGGCGATATACTATCTCAGTAAAAAGTTCAATGAATGTGAAATGAGATATTCATCGATTGAGAAATTGTGTTGTGCCTTGATTTGGACAACTCGGAGATTGGGGCAATATATGCTATATCATACAACCTGGTTAATTTCAAAGCTTGATCCATTAAAGTATATGATGGAGTCAACTACTTTGAATGGAAGGATGGCACGATGGCAGATTTTGCTCTCTGAATTTGATATAGTCTATGTGAACCAAAAGGCTATAAAATGGAGCACAATAGCAGAATTTCTGGCTAGCAGGGCTTTAGATGATTATGAACCATTGAGCTTTGATTTCCCCAATGAAGAGCTAATGTACGTAGCAACTACTGGAGAGCATCCGTGGAAGCTAAATTTTGATGGAGCGTCAAATGCTGTGGGAAATGGAATTGGGGCAATCTTGGTATCCCCTAGTGGTGATCATTATCCATTCACATGCAAATTGGATTTTGATTGCACAAACAACATGGCAGAATATGAAGCATGCATCATGGGAATTCGAGTGGCTGTGGATCGTAAAATCATAGCGCTAGAAGTGTATGGAGATTCTGCCTTAGTAATCTACCAGCTTAAAGGAGAATGGGAGACAAGAGATCCCAAGCTAAGTGATTACCGAAAAATAGTTTTGGGATTGATTGAGGAGTTCGATGAAATTACTTTTAATTATCTCCCATGTGATGAAAACCAAATGGCGGATGCTTTGGCAACCTTGGCTTCTATGATCAAAATAAACAGACCCGAGGATATGAGACTTATTCAGATGAGTATTTTTGAAGTTCCAGCTCATTGTTATAATGTGGAAGAGGAGGAAAGAGATGACCACCCTTGGTATCAGGATATATTAAGATACGTGAAAAATCGTGAATACCCAGAGCATGCAACTGAGAATGAGAAAAGGACATTAAGAAGATTGGCCTCTGACTATGTTTTAGATGGGGATATCTTATATAAAAAGAGAAAAGATCAAGTATTATTAAGATGCGTTGATGCTGTAGAAGCTAGGAAAATCCTGGAGGAAGTTCATGAGGGCGTTTGTGGAACACACGCTAATGGATTCACAATGGCCAGACAGATAATGAGATTTGGATATTATTGGTCCACCATGGAAGGAGATTGTATCAACTATGCCAAGAGATGTAATAAATGCCATATTTATGGAGAAGACAAAATTCATGTGCCTCCGTCACCTTTGCATGTTATGACTTCTCCATAGACTTTTTCCATGTGGGGCATGGATGTTATTGGACCGATCTCACCAAAAGCTTCGAATGGGCATCGATTCATCTTCGTGGTAATTGACTACTTCACGAAATGGGTAGAGGCTGCTTCATATGCTAGCGTTACCAAGTCAACAGTTAGTCGGTTCTTGAAGAAGGAGATCATTTACCGATATAGAATACCTGAGAGGATCATATCGAACAACGCCTCGAACGTGAACAACAAAGATGATAGCGGAGGTATGTAGTCAATTCAACATCAAACACCACAACTCGCCTCGTGATCGTCCAAAAATGAATGGGGCAGTGGAAGCGGCCAATAAAAATATCAAGAAGATAGTAGGGAAAATGACTGAGACTTATAAGGATTGGCATGAGAAACTAGCGTTTGCACTCTATGCTTATCGGACGTCTGTCAGAACCTCTACTGTGGTAACGCCTTTCTCGTTGGTCTATGGGATGGAGGCAGTTCTACCTATTGAAGTGAAAATACCTTCTCTTCGAGTTTTGTCAGAAATAAAGCTGGACGAGGCTGAATGGATCCAGGCTCGGTATGATCAGTTGAACTTAATTGAAGAAAAAAGGCTAAGGGCTATTCGTCACGGTCAGATGTACCAAAAACGAATGATGCGAGCCTACGATAAGAAAGTCCGCCTAAGAGAGTTTCACGAAGGGGACCTTGTACTAAAAAAGATTCTTCCCATACAAAAGGATTTCATGGGAAAATGGATGCCGAATTGGGAAGAACCATATGTGGTGAAGAAAGCTTTCTCTGGAGGTGCACTGATTCTAACCGAAATGGATGGGAAAAGCTTACCCAATCTTGTAAACTCGGATTTAGTCAAAAAGTGTTTTGCTTGAAAAGGAGAAGAGGCCAAAGTGAAAACCCGCAAAGGGCGCTTTGAGTTTCTAAAAAAAAAAAAGGGGAGAGGCCAAGGCGAAAACCCGCAAAGTGCGCCTTGAGACCAATGGGGTTTTGAGTTGAAAACCCAAAAAGGGCGGCTCAAATTCTGAATGAACACGCAGTCATCTTGCTATACTTGAATTAACGAGAAATGAAGTATGTTGCATATCGGGGCATCAACAAAGTACTTTGGGTCTTCTAAACACATGTTAAGTACAAAACAGTCTTCGTGGAGTTTGTATATAGAAGCCCAATCTGCGATATCTAGGGCATCTGATCTTTGTCCTATTCATTTTAATATCTTTGGATTCTTTTTCTTCTCAAAGATATGTTCCCGGTTAATCTTTTTTGTATTTTTGATAATTTATTTAACTTTCTTTGGGATCAATTTATTTGTTACCCATTATTCATAAACATGTTGCATTGAAATAATGATTGACGAACTAACAATTTCACAAAAGAAGTTCTACATATTACTTTGGAAATTTCTAGATAAAACAAGGAACTGAAACAGGACAATTGTTTAGAATTTCCATGTGCATAGATTAGAAATATTTGAGAAAGAAGAGTCTGGATAGAGACTATTTCTCTGAATTCCAAATAATGAGTTGATATGATGAAAGTAAGTGATGTCATCAGGTCAGAACATTCGGGAATGGTGTGACAAACTAAGTTGATGAAAAATTCAGAACCCCTGAATTATGGTGGAATGGGTTGAATTTGAAATAAATCCTATACCCTAAAATTATAGATGGGACGGATTGAAAAAGTTTCAATTCCTATCGTGGTAGGATGGTCCAAGCCTTGTGTCCTCAAAGTTTCAAGCGGAGGTGACTCTGAAATTACAGTGGGGCAAGCTTGTTGAGCAGAACATGATTGATGTTTCGAGAAGAATAAGGATGAAGAACAAATGAGTGTTGACACCTAGAGTAGGAATCATATTCATAACATTTTTCATATATCATAGCAAAGCTCATTAGGAGCATTTGATTCATTCCGATCATTGCACCCTAATCCTTAAAAAGGAATCATTTTCATGACATGTTACATTCATGTCACTCATAACACATGTAGCTAGAAGCATTTGATTCATTTTGATCATAGCATCTTAGTCAGGTGACAAACATATAGAACCGAGTCTACAGGACATGTCCCTCAGTAGACGGTGTAGCAATATCGGTGAATTTGCAGATCTTATCTCCCTAAGCAGTAGTGGAGCAGATCAAATTTGGCAAATCTTATCTTCCCAAAGTAGCAGGGGAGCAGATTTTAGCCACCAGCCTTATCTCCCTGATGTAGTAAGGGAGCAGGCTAAAGTTCGTAGTCTTATCTTCCTGAGGTAGCAAGGAAGCAGACTAAAGATTGCAGATTTTGTCTCCCTGAAGTTGCAGTGGAGCAAATCGAATACGGCAAATCTTATCTCCCCGAGGTAGCAGGGGAGCAGATTTTAGCCACCAGCCTTATCTCCCTGAGGTAGCAAGGGAGCAGGCTAAAGTTTGTAGTCTTATTTTCCTGAGGTAGCAAGGAAGCAGACTAAAGATTGTAGATTTTGTCTCCCTAAAGTTGCAGTGGAGCAAATCGAAGATAGTGAATCTTATCTTCCCGAGGTAGCAGGGAAACAGATTTTAGCCACTAGTCTTATCTCTCTGAAGTTGCAGCGGAGTGGACTGAAGATAGCAGATCTTATCTCCACTGAGCAGGAGTGGGGCAGATCGAAGACAGCAAGTCTTATCTCCATGTATCGACAATGGAGCAGACTAAAGATAGCAGATCTTATCTCCACTGAGCAGGAGTGGAGTAGATTGAAGATAGTAGATCTGGCATTCTTGGAGTTGCAGGAAGCAGATCAAAGACATTATTCTTGTTTCCCTAAGTTTGCAGTGAAGCAGATTAAAGCCATTAAGCTTATTGAAAAGAAGTTCCAATACCGTTGAAGTTGCAATGGAGTTTGAGCCATTTGGAGAAGATGAGGACCAAGAAGTCAAGATTTGGCAAGACCGAGCAAAATTGGTCCTTTTATAGTCTTTGCTCTATTCTCGTTACACGACAATGAGCAAAGAGGGGCAGCTGTAATAACCCATTTTGCCCGGGCCCATTTTATTCATGAAAAACCAAAAAATATAATAATAAATATCCTTTTACAAAGCCCAAATTTAATGGCCCAAATACTAAAATTAAACCTAACACCTAAACAGACTACCCAAACCCACTGGCCCAAATACCCCATTACCTGATTAGCCCAATTACACCCAACAGACCCAGACCTGACCTA
Source organism: Gossypium sturtianum (assembly GCA_025698515.1). NCBI lineage: Eukaryota > Viridiplantae > Streptophyta > Magnoliopsida > Malvales > Malvaceae > Gossypium > Gossypium sturtianum. Next base: position 105,825,034 of record CM046950.1, read on the forward strand.
AACCTAAGCCCGAGTGGCCCAAATGGCTTATGGACGCAGAAACCCTAGGTTTCCACCACGCATAGCGCCCAAAATAAGTGCCCACCTTGCGCGCCGCAAGTGCCCAGCAAAGAAATTTCTTCTTCGGTCACGTCGCCACCATTCGCGCCGCAATTAGCGCGCCTATCTCCGTCGCGAGATCCTCGTCATTATCCCGCACAAAAAGGAAAACGCAGCAAAGAAAAGTCGAGAAAAGATGTATTTCCTTTTTTTTTCCAGAACTATAAAAGCCCGATGTAATCTGTAATAAAAAACACACGAAACACACAGAGATATACAGAGAATACAGAAAAAGAATAAAAAAACAGAGCAAAGGTGATTTTTTTTTTCATCTTCGTTCGTTTTTTCTTTTCGATTCATGTAAAATTCTTAATATATATATATGCTACTAAAAATAAAGAGCAAGAGTTTACCATTTTGATCGGCGTTAAAAAAACGTAAATTTCTGACTTTCAGCCGCCGTACGTGGCGGCGCTTGCGGCGGCGCGTGGGGTACACGCGCAGCGGGCCATCATCGGAGTTGGGGCCGGATTCTGGTCTCCGGCCGTGGAGGGAGAGAGCATTGAGAGCTCTGTTTTGATTTTTTTTTTTAAAGGGCTTTTGAAATGAATTTTTGGGTTTAATTTTGGTTTATATAGGTGATCTATACAAATACGCTTTGAGGGTCGCCTTAAAGCCAAAAATGACGCTCATTTTAAGGAGGATCTGCGTGTTGACCCGAAACCCGGGAGGATCCGCGCTTTTTGTTAAAAGGGCTAATTGCCTCTTTGGTCCTTCCGCTATTTTAGTTTTTTTTTATTAAGTTCAATTTGAATTTTTATTTTCGATAAATTAACCCTAAAATTTCCTTTCTATTTCAATCTGGTCTGAAGGCCATTTAATGGAGGATATCCGAACGACGGCGTTTTGAAATTTGGCATAATTGCCTAATGAGTCCCTATAATACGACGCGCATTTTAATTTAGTCTATTTATATTTATTTTATTGTTATTTAATCCTTATTTCTTTATTCATTTTTAAAACCTTTTTATTTTGTTTTATTTTTAAAATTATTCTAATACTATATTTAATTATTTTATCATATTAAAATGTTATATTATTCTTATTATTTTATTAATAGTATAAAATTCATATATATATATATATATATTTATATGTATTATCCATATATATTTTAAACTATTATTATTTATTTTATTTGGTTTAATTATTTTTATTACATATTATTTTAGGATTTATATATTAGTTATTATATTATATATTTAAAAAAATTTATATTATATAGTATTATATTTTATCATACATATTTTTTGTGAAATTTTATTTATTTATATTATATAACATATTTTATTTATATTGTTTATATTATATATGTAATTTTATGATTAGTATATTATATATGTTTTTATAGGAAATTATTATATACTATTTTTTAATTTTTTTATTTTGCAATATCTATTTATTATTTGGTATATGTCATTGCATGAAAGTTTAATATTGCATGAGAAATTTTCATATTTATTTAGTAGTTTTTTTATATATTATTTTGTCATTTATTGCTTTATATATTATATTTATTCATACTCTCTCATTTATTTATAATTGCCTTAATGTAATTACTTTTATTAGTTGTTATTTTATATTTTTATTTCCTTTATTGCCTACATTAATATGAAATGTTAGTATATCATGATTGCTTTTGGTATTTATGTTGATATTTTCACATGGATCATCATTTAGAATAAAATACATTTTGCAAAATTACTATATTTTATCTAAAGGTTTTTAAAATAAGGCAATGTTTTGTATTTAGAAATTGGGAAATAGAGCCCTAACGTCTTTGGGTTTCGATTTTCCGCTTTGACTAAATAACTAAATATCCTTTTAATAAAATTTTGTAAATCATGAGATGATTTTAGTTACGAGGGTTTAAAAATATCATGTCCTAACGTGCTAGATGTGATGTTTGTATTTTTTCGGAACAAAGAAATCTCAAATTTTAACTCAAATTGTTCAGTTTTTTTTAAAGAAATCATACTTTAAGTTTTTAAAATTTTCAACATTAGGACATGATTTTATCGATTAGGTACGAATTTTTGGGCATTATGAGGGTGCTAATCCTTCCTCATACGTGAATCGACTCCGAACTCGTTTTCTTGTTTTTGTGGACCAAAATCAAATGTTTTAAAATAAAATGTTTTACAAGGTGATCCAATCACACCTAAGTAAAAATGGGATTGGTGGCGACTCCATTTCCATTTTTTTTAGTGGACCCGTTTTCTAAAATAAAAAAATAGGTTTCGATGACTTGGCGACTCACTGGGACAAATAAGAGAGTCAAGCCGTAAAATTGATAAGTTCATGTCCTTGTGTCCGAATTTAAAATTCTGATTTTTAAAAAAAAACATGATCCTTTTATTGCATGTAGTTCTAATTTTTAATATATCTCTCTGCATTGCACTACATGACTGTTGTGGTCGCACCCTTAAGTGGGAGCGAGAAGCTATGCCTTCGTGAGGTTTTCACCTTCGCATGGGCTAGTAGATTGCTTCCGGGATACATCTGTACCTATGTCTTCGTGAAGTTTTCACTTCCGCATGACCATAGGGAAATGTATTCCCCTGAACTGAACTCGGTCCATATGAGCCTATAATCGGTGAGGATCGAGGAATCTGCTTGTTCGGGTACCTCAACTTTAGAGCTGAACTACATATAGAAAACCTAAGGACGTACCCTAGGTAGAACTATACCAAACCTTAGTAATCACCCAGATATACATTTGATTATTTGCTTTATGTTTTACTTCGTGTTACTAACTGATGGTGTTTTATTTTGTTGCATGTCATTTCATATTTTAAAGAGGTATCGATTCACGGTCAGTTTCTAAGTTAGAAAGCTGGTTATGGAGAACGAGTTCCTTGATAAAGTGGGAGACAATGCAGCCGTCACATGGTCAGAGCAAACGCAATTGGAGAAAGGGAACAGTTTAGCTGACGGGTATATATCTGAACTATGGGATTTTACTCGTATTAGTATTACGTAAAATGAGTTCCAAGAGTTGAAAAAGATATGGACTCAGTGGGATGATGAGGCTAAGCAGCTGTTTTATCGCAATTATGGAGATCTACCCTATTTACTCGACATCAAGGTAGATAAGCATCTGTTCTGGGCCATGACTCAGTTTTGGAACTCGCCTATAGTCGTTTCACTTTTCTAAAAGTAGATTTGGTGCCTACGGTGGAGGAATATACAACCTTGCTTCATTGCTCGAGGGTCCAAGTCGACAAAGCTTATTTTAGGGTCGCCAATGTCCCAACTTTTGTGAAGAAGTTAATGAGTATCACGGGGATGAGTGAACAATGGGTTGCAGCTAGAATCCAAGAGAAAGGTGAGGGTAAATGCATACCTTGGGTGAGTTTGAGGGACCTGATCCTAGCACATCCGGATGTAAAGAAGAAGATCGATGTCTTTTCCTTATGTATTTATGATTTGGTAATTTTCCCTAAAGCTCTAAGACATATAGATGAAGTAGTTACTGATTTATTTGACCGACTTAACAAGGGGGTCACGCCTGTACCTGCAATCTTAGCCGAGACGTTTAGATCTTTGAATACTTGTCGGAGAGCTGGTGAAGGTAGATTCATTGGATGCGCACAGTTATTATTGGTTTGGTTCCATAGAACTATACCAAACCTTTGTAATCACCCAGATATACATTTGATTATTTGCTTTATGTTTTACTTCGTGTTACTAACTGATGGTGTTTTATTTTGTTGCATGTCATTTCATATTTTAAAGAGGTATCGATTCACGGTCAGTTTCTAAGTTAGAAAGCTGGTTATGGAGAACGAGTTCCTTGATAAAGTGGGAGACAATGCAGCCGTCACATGGTCAGAGCAAACGCAATTGGAACTATGGGATTTTACTCGTATTAGTATTACGTAAAATGAGTTCCAATAGTTGAAAAAGATATGGACTCAGTGGGATGATGAGGCTAAGCAGCTGTTTTATCGCAATTATGGAGATCTACCCTATTTACTCGACATCAAGGTAGATAAGCATCTGTTCTGGGCCATGACTCAGTTTTGGAACTCTGGCTATAGCTGTTTCACTTTCGGAAAAGTAGATTTGGTGCCTACGGTGGAGGAATATACAACCTTGCTTCGCTGTTCGAGGGTCCAAGTCGACAAAGCTTATTTTAGGGCTGCCAATGTCCCAACTTTTGTGAAGAAGTTAATGAGTATCACGGGGATGAGTGAACAATGGGTTGCAGTTAGAATCCAAGAGAAAGGTGAGGGTAAATGCATACCTTGGGTGAGTTTGAGGGACCTGATCCTAGCACATCCGGATGTAAAGAAGAAGATCGATGTCTTTTCCTTATGTATTTATGATTTGGTAATTTTCCCTAAAGCTCTAAGACATATAGATGAAGTAGTTACTGATTTATTTGACCGACTTAACAAGGGGGTCACGTCTGTACCTGCAATCTTAGCCGAGACGTTCAGATCTTTGAATACTTGTCGGAGAGCTGGTGAAGGTAGATTCATTGGATGCGCACAGTTATTATTGGTTTGGTTCCATAGTCATTTTTGGAGGGTTGATAAGGTTCCTTGCCGAGTGTTCTTTGAAAGTTATTCCTATTTAAAGGAGGCCACAACTACAACAAGGAAGGAAGATCTATCAGAGGAAAGGTGATGGAAATTCTTCAAAACCTCCGAGAGGAAGATGTTGAGTGGAAAGCCCATTGGTTGGTTCCTGACAAAGTCCTTTATCGGTGTGGAAATTTTGATTGGGTACCTCTGCCTGGAATCTGGGGAGCTATTGGATATGCACCGTTGCTCGTACTAAGGCAATAAAAAGCAAGACAGTTCATATCGACGACATATGGGTTAGCTCAAAGTGAATTCTCATATAAGGGGGATAATTATAAGAAGAGGATTCGAGAAATTTCTGAGGCTTAAAAGCGAGCTCGTTGTATGAAGGTATTGACTGGAGGACCGATGACAACCCTGGAATACAAGGAGTGGTCGAGAAAAAGGATCAATGATAACATCCCTGGGCCAAGCTTGGAGGGTGCCCGATCGATGAAGGAGTATTTACAAGTGGTCCCATCGGAGTTATAGATTATAAAGCAAGACTTCGAGAGACAAAGTTTAGAGTTTAGAAGGAGGATAGAGAAGTTGGAAGAAGAAAAGATGTACTTGAGGCTAGATGTGGATGTCCAGAAACCAGAGGTTGGGGAATTAAGAAAAGAAAAGAGGAAAATAGAGGAAGATCGAAATAGTTTGAAGACAGAATATAAGAAGATACGTCTAATGATGAAGAACGCTGGATTGGGAAAGACTTCGGAACAGTGGCAACATGAGGTTCAAGAGGAAAAGGCCAAAGTTGACCATTGGGAGAGGAAGTTCCTAGAGATGCAGATGCAAAACGAGGCCCTAGAAAAGAGGTTAGCAGAAAGCCAAAAGAAAAAGAGTGGATTAAAAGCTAGAGTGGCTAAATTGGGACGGTCTCTTCACCATCAAAGTCGTGATTCTGCAAAAGAGCTGAAGTCGAGTCTGGACAAGACCGAGGAAATGAAGGGTAAGATTGAAGAGTTAGAATCAGCATTGCACAGTTGTGAACTTCGGATCGAGCTTCTTGAAACAAGAGAAGGGCGTTGGAAGGAAGAGCTTCACCTAAACAGACTACCCAAACCCACTGGCCCAAATACCCCATTACCTGATTAGCCCAATTACACCCAACAGACCCAGACCTGACCTAAACCTAAGCTCGAGTGGCCCAAATGGCTTGCCGATGCAGGAAACCCTAGGTTTCCACTACGCCACAAGCGCCCCAGCAAGTGCCCAACCTTCGCGCCGCAAGTGCCCCAGCAGCCCTTCGGTCACGTCGCTACCATTCGCGCCGCAGTTAGCGCGCCCTATCTCCGTCGCAAGATCCTCGTCATTATCCTGCATAAAAAAGGAAAACGCAGCAGCAAAAGGCAGAAAATGTGTATTTCCTTTTTATTTTTCAAGCTATAAAAGCCCGATGTAATCTGTAATAAAAAACACACGAAACACACAGAGATATAAAGAGAATACAGAAAAAGAATAAAAAAATAGAGCAAAGGTGATTTTTTTTCCTCTTCGTTCGTTTTTTCTTTTCGATTCATGCAAAATTCTTAATATATATATATATACTACTAAAAATAAAGAGCAAGAGTTTACCATTTTGATCGGTGTTAAAAAACGTAAATTTCTGGCTTTCGGCCGCCGTACGTGGCGGCGCTTGAGGCGGCGCGTGGGGTACACGCGCGGCGGGCCATCATCGGAGTTGGGGCCGGATTCTGGTCTCCGGCCGTGAAGGGAGAGAGCATTGAGAGCTCTGTTTTGATTTTTTTTTAAAAGGGCTTTTGAAATGAATTTTTGGGTTTAATTTTGGTTTATATAGGTGATCTATACAGCGCCGTTTTGAGGGCTACCCTTAAAGCCAAAAACGACGTCATTTTAAGGAGGATCCGCGTGTTGACCCGAAAACCCGAAGAGGATCCGCGCGTTTTTGTTAAAAGGGCTAATTGCCTCTTTGGTCCTTCCGCTATTTTATTTTTTTTATTAAGTTCAATTTGAATTTTTATTTTCGATAAATTAACCCTAAAATTTCCTTTCTATTTCAATCTGGTCCGAATGTCATTTAATGGTGGATATCCGAACGATGGCGTTTTGAAATTTGGCATAATTGCCTAATGAGTCCCTACAGTACGACGAACGTTTTAATTTAGTCCATTTATATTTATTTTATTGTTATTTAATCCTTATTTCTTTATTCATTTTTAAAACCTTTTTATTTTGTTTTATTTTTAAAATTATTCTAATACTATATTTAATTATTTTATCATATTAAAATGTTATATTATTCTTATTATTTTATTAATAGTATAAAATTCATATATATATATATTTATATGTATTATCCATATATATTTTAAACTATTATTATTTATTTTATTTGGTTTAATTATTTTTATTACATATTATTTTAGGATTTATATATTAGTTATTATATTATATATTTAAAAAAATTTATATTATATAGTATTATATTTTATCATACATATTTTTTGTGAAATTTTATTTATTTATATTATATAACATATTTTATTTATATTGTTTATATTATATATGTAATTTTATGATTAGTATATTATATATGTTTTTATAGGAAATTATTATATACTATTTTTTAATTTTTTTATTTTGCAATATTTTTTTATTATTTGGTATATGTCATTGCATGAAAGTTTAATATTGCATGAGAAATTTTCATATTTATTTAGTAGTTTTTTTTATATATTATTTTGTCATTTATTGCTTTATATATTATATTTATTCATACTCTCTCATTTATTTATAATTGCCTTAATGTAATTACTTTTATTAGTTGTTATTTTATATTTTTATTTCCTTTATTGCCTACATTAATATGAAATGTTAGTATATCATGATTGCTTTTGGTATTTATGTTGATATTTTCACATGGATCATCATTTAGAATAAAATACATTTTGCAAAATTACTATATTTTATCTAAAGGGTTTTAAAATAAGGCAATGTTTTGTATTTAGAAATTCGAGAAATAGTGCCCTAACGTGCTGGGTTTCGATTTTCCGTTTGACTAAATAACTAAATATCCTTTTAATAAAATTTTGTAAATCATGAGATGATTTTAGTTACGAGGGTTTAAAAATATCATGTCCTAACGTGCTGGGTGTGATGTTTGTATTCTTTCGGAACAAAGAAATATCAAATTTTAACTCAAATTGTTCAGTTTTTTAAAGAAATCATACTTTAAGTTTTTAAAATTTTCAACATTAGGACATGATTTTATCGATTAGGTACCAATTTTTGGGCGTTATGAGGGTGCTAACCCTTCCTCATACGTGAACTCTCGAACTCGCTTTTCTTGTTTTTGTGGACCAAAATCAAATGTTTTAAAATAAAACGCTTTACAAGGTGATCCAACCACACCTAAGTAAAAAAGGGATTGGTGGCGACTCCATTTCCATTTTTTTTAGTCGACCCGTTTTCTAAAATAAAAAAATAGGTTTCGACATCTATAATACGCATAACATGTTGCCTCAGTAAAAACCCTAATGGGATAAAACCTCGGTTAAGGAAAAAAGAGTACAACGCGTATTTATTCCCCCTCATAAAAACATCACATAATATCTCATATTCTATGTATTCAATATTGAATACTAGCTTTTCAAATGATCATTTCAACGAATTTGCTAAGCATTTATATCATCATTCTTTTGAAAGTCGTAAGTGAGGAAAAATTTTGGGAAAATATATTTTGATCTCTTCAGGAGTTTCAACAATAATATTGCATGCAAAACTATTGTCGACTACTTTTATTATTGGTTCCACATTTTCTCGAATTGACATAACTTATCGAGATTTCTTTATTTTCATTATTTTAATCTTCAATTTCAGGTACCTGAATCTCTTCTGGAGTTTTAGTTATGTCTTAGGTCTCTTCTGGAGCACCTGCCTCCACTATATGACCATCTAGAAGAATTTTCATCTTTGGAACCGAGAAAATCTATAATTTATTCTAACCGGTTGTCCTACTGGGACTTTGATTCAAATTAAAATATTAGGTGGTATATAACACTTGGTTATTCTTATTAAGTTTGTGAATACATTTAACAGTTAACTTGTAATAAAGTGAGTTATTCTTTTTGAACTTCTTGTTCAAATTACTCTCTATAAGGATCTAGATAATGATAACTCATTACAAGCAATGATTTCATTTAGTTATTATTTCTCTCCCCCTAATATTGGGAAAACTATCAAATCAAAATAGTAATCACAAATCATGTCATAATTGAATCTCTAAAATATTCAAAACATCTAATAATATAAGGAGGCTCATAATTAATATATATTCCTAATTTTCTTTGAGGATCCATTCATCTTTGTACGTTGTGGTGGAGCAATTGTAACATATATGCACATACAAAAATTCAAAGATGGAAAATATTTGGCTCTTAACCAAAAACCAATTGTAATGGGGAGTATTTATAACTTATTGGCTTGATACATATAACATGTAAATCAACATAATCTCATGTTGAAATAGGAAGTTTAGTTCTCATAAGTAATGGTTTAGATATTAATCAGATGCGTTCAATCAATAATTCCTCTAAACCATTATGCACATAAATAACAAGCTTTTATAAAAGTTTTTCAAACTCAACCAATAAAAGAATGAGATATAAACTCATCAGCTTTAGCAATATGAATTGTCTTAATTGCATAATCTGAAATTAATTATTTAAACAAGCAATCTTGCAAACGACATGTTACAAGTTGATAACACATATATGATTATTTTGTAGATGCATCTATCAAAATCATCCACATGGTGAATGAATGGGTCTATATTCATTTAAAAAATGCAAGACACTAAATCTCAACTTTAGCTAGTGATTTTCTAATAATTAATTTTCATTGAGAACAATCAATAAATGAGAATTCTTTAATTAAAGAATCTTCTAGTTTTTTAATGAATGTCCATATGAATTCTCAATTAATTTTTGCATCATATATAATCCAGGATGGTCTAGCCAGTCACGCCAAGTAGTAAATGCATTTGTATCAGTAAACTTCTGGTTTACTTTTAACATGCATTTCAATTATACTAATAACGACAAATTGATAATTTTACTGTCATTCATTTTACTTTGTATCCACATATAAGTAATATTGTGACATTTACTATTGGAAATGTCTAAATGAATGTGATGTTTATAATACCACTAAGTCAACAAAATAAATATAATTTCCAAATAATTATATGAAATATTCGCTTTAGGGAATATGCCAAAATTTTCAAATGTCCAAAAAAAAAAAAACTTGCAACTTTAGGTGCATCCAACTATTACGAGCTTTAGATATTTATAACAATAGTGATTCATATGAAATATAATCTTTTCTTCATTCACAATCTTAATATGATATCCATATAATGGATATCTTTTAAAACTGATGCATTAACCATCACAAATTTTTTGTTTAGAGATTGATATACTAGCTCTTCTAGAGCTTTCAACTAATTTTGTACTATCAAATATTGAAATAATATTTGTTTGTTTCAGTACCAAATAAGATAAATATTTTCTATCTGTAATGATAGAATTCATTACTATATTCTCATATCTTTTCTCAAAGAATATTAACAGAAACAAAATATTTGGGCATACGCCACATATGTGACCAATAATCTTTCATATCATATTGATAACATAAGTTATCTTTACCCTTTGAAGAGTTATCTTGAGAATTTTCATTGTTCTCTTATTTATTACTTTGTTTCCACTTTTAGTGGTTCATGATTATTTTTTTTTTATTTTCTTTATGTTTGCATTCACTTCGGGAAATGCAACAAATATAGTGGGACAGACTTCTAAACGCCTTCATTGATTCTTTATTTCATAATCACCATCGCAAACATACGTGAATTTCAAATCAGAATCTATCTATTCATGTTGTCATGATTAGTCTCCAATTATAATAAACATGATATAATAAATAAATCATAGTAAAATATCCCTGAAGATCTTTAGCATCATCGTCATCACCCACGTAAAGATTATATAAATTTCTTTGGATAATGATTACTTATCGTGCGCAGGCCTCAATGGAATATTGAAATTGCAATAGTTCTAGAAGGCAATCGACAACAACTTGAGCAGCAGATTTGGAGTGATTGTATTATAAAAATAAAATAGAATCGTACTGATAACGTGTTATAAAATAAATAGACAGAAAGTAAAGAACAAAGAGAATAGGAGAGCAAAGAGAGCATATTTTATCGATCAATGGGAATTATACAAAGCTTCTCCAAAGTCTATATTTATAGACATAAGAAGTATAAATGAAATAGAACTCTACTTATAATGACTATTAGAATTTAAAGTATATCACTTAATAATAAAATATTCATAACATAAATTTGATTTTGGATTACTTTTATTTACTAAAATTGTAAATTGGTGCGAAGTTGAACTGGGTCGAGCATGCTTCCGTAGAGTTTGTACAATTAATCTTTGATTTTATCAGATTAATATTTACCTAATGAAGGAAAATGTATTTCATTTACATTAAATAGTTGAGTTGAGATCAGTTAAAAATTCAAAGAAATGAAAATAAAATTGTGGGTTGATCCACATGCATGCATTTAAGAGTCACCACTGACAAGACAGACGTCACAGTTTTCGCCCCACTCCCTGATTCCGCACCTTGAATGGGAAATAAAATGAATCATTGATGTAATTGTGACTCGGCTTTATTCTTTTTCCATTTCTTTCATCCAGCTTTGAGATTATTTTTAGATTCTTCTTTAAAAATGTGATATGGTTTATTATATATATAGACTGAAGTTGTTGAATATTTATTTTTAAAATGCTCCAAGACAACTTTTTTTCTTTTCAAAGCTATAAAACCGCGACATTCTGAAGCTAGGAATTGGTTACCCACACAAAGAAGAGTTATTCCCGGTTTGATAAAAGCTTTTTTGAACCATTCTCATGGCCTCAAAACATGCATCATCATGGAAGTCCAAGTCAGAAGGGCGTAGATGCCTATGTGCCCCAACCTCACACCCCGGATCCTTCAGGTGTAGCTTGCATAGGAATTTCAACAGGCTGCCGCCTGCTCGCACCAAGCTGGTTCGTGTGTCACCCACCCACTGGAAAATACCCAAAGCAAATCTCATCAACCCTTTTCTAATCCAAATCCTTAGACCATCCACCCATGACATGCAAAGGAGGAGAAATTTCCAGCCCAAGCCTTCCAGGTTTTGTTTATTGAATGCCAACACAGACGCCATTGGGGTTGCTGTCTCTTAACAATAATATATATTATATTATATTGTTGGTTTAGTTGCATGATTTTGCCCTTTGCTATCTTTTTCATTCTTAGAATCTTTTGAGGTTACATGTATGTGTATAGGAGCGAATTGTATGTATATAAAGCTATCTATGGCAGTGAAAGGCAGAGGAAATTTAAGGTTTCTATATATTTCTATTTGAAGTTTTTTTTTTTTTTTCCCCTTCTTTGCCATGTTCATTCACGATAGTATATACCATTCACGATAGTATAAAAATTATTAATAATACTTAAAAAAATAGTGTGTACTTTAATAGGTCAAAATGTATAGAAATTGTCCCTCATAAATAAAATTGTGAGATTGTTTAAACAAGATTCATTAAATTACACGTAATCATATTTGAAAAAATAAAATATATATCTTAAAATTAGAACACTATTATTATTGTATAAATTTTTTAAAAACTTGGAAAAACAAGTTAATTAGAATTAAATCCAATTACAAGCAATCGCAACTTTGCAAATAAAGAGATCAAACCCTAGATCTAAACTTGAAACCCACATCATTAAGCTAGTGATGTGATTGATGATGTGATTGATGTTGTAACAAGGTACCACATTCGTTGCTGGACCAACTATGATCAAATTACAATTCGATTACAACAATATTAAACATTTAAATATAAGTATATTAGGTATATAAAATGATAAGCATTAATTTTCGAGTATTATATGAGCTTACGAAAGCTCTATAGCTAACTCGAGGTTGAACTAGGACCAATTTGTAATGTTTTCAAAGCTTGGAATTGATGTCGCAACGTCAGAGGTTCCTCGTTGCGGCATCACATACTGACTTGGCCTCATCGCAACAATAATTACTCGACGTCGTGGCATGGCATAAGGACTTGATCTCTTCGTGACAACCAAAGCTCGTTACGACATGACATACTGTTTCTAAATAATACCAATTTAACATCAACATGCAAGCACCAAATCATCCCAAATACACAACTACAACACATCTTTGGAAAGTTTTGGTCCTTCTATCCTGATCATACAATTTTTAAGTAGATTTGTAGTTTAATTACAACAAACAAGCAAACTAGGTAATAAAAAGAATCCAAAATTCAAGAAAAACAAATTCAACAGATCTAGAAAATAAAAACTCGCAAATTAAACACAAGTGTAAATAGATTAAAAATAAAATAAAATTTACCTCATTTTTACTGTGATATGCTTGCAATTTATTAAGTGTTATTAATCAACCAAGAAAAAGGTTTCAAAATTTTGAGTCAAAATGCTTTTCAATTTTTTTAAGGTAAGAAAAACAAATATGGAATTTTAATAACTTTAATCTCTTGTTTTTTATTCCTATACTATATTTACTTCCATTTTTTATTTTTTTATTTTTTTTTGCTTTCAAGAAAGAAATTAAAAGTAAAAGTAAAGATTATCCAATTTTTTTGGTAATTTCCTTCTATTTACATGGTAAAAGGTAAGGTTATACTTTTTATCTTAGTGAGGTAGGTTAAATAATAAATCTAAGACTTAAAAACATTCGCCCTCATTGATTTCATTTTGAAACTTAAGACGATAGTTACTTCTTCGTTTTCTTAATTTACGAACGAGTTTTTTTAGTTTTATTTGTTTCATTATAAAATAAATTAAAATGTATTTCTTTTCCTGTGTTCCAAAAAAAGAAAAACATTGTTCAATCATGTTTGATAATTGGTATTTTTAATTTATAAGTTACAAATTGCTTCCATACCCAAAATTTGATTTTTCTAAAAACTGATAAACTAATATTTAGTCTTTAAATTTGATAAAAATTCAACTTAGTCCTTCAACTTATTTTTGGTTTAGATTAGCCTCTTAAGTTTGGATTCTATCTTTTTCTTCTTTTCCCATTCACACGTAAGTGCACAAAAATAAATATTTTTATTTTTAAATTATTTTTAAAATTTTAAAGTTCTTAATTTTTTTAATATATATTGAATATTTTTAGATTTTTAAAATCTAAATTCAATGATTCATTTATAATTTTCATCTTTTATTTAATTTTTAAATTACTTTTTAAAAAAAATTATGTGATTCTTAAAAGAAATTAAGTGATGATGTGACATAATCTCAAAGTATCGCATTATTACCTCTTAATTATGTTTAGAAAACTAAATTATTTGATTAAATTTAATTCAAAAATTAATTTGAATAAAAATATTTAAAATAAAATTTTAAAAATAAATTACCAAATTTATGAATTAAATGTTACTAACCCTAAAAGTTAGAGAGATACTAAAATTTTGGTGTCAAATATTCAAAAGCAAAAGGCAGGCTGTCCAATGTGAAAATTGCATAATAAATTTGGGTATCTCTAAGCCAACCTAAAGAGATCCCCAAACTCAAATTATTGTTGTAGTCGGCCGAAGGACCACAAAGCAAGTAGAGGCCATTGGACCATTTGCTTAGGAAACACATCTTAATTACCATATACACAAGGAATAGATTATAGTTTTCTTTATCATCAGCTCATTAACTGTGGTAGTTTTGTTAATAACTTCAACTCTCAACATTTACACATGATGTAATTTTTAGTGATAAAAAAAAGGAAATAATTGAATAATTGAGTAATCATTTTATAATTGAGTGATTAAAAAAGAAAATTAATAATAGTTAGATTATAATTTTATAATTGGGTGATCAAAATAAAAATTTACTAATAATTAAGTCACGTGAAGATGAATTTTTTTAAAAAAAGAAAAAATTAATGACCAAATTGCAGTAGGAAAGTGGTTAATTAATGAATTTGTCATTTCTTCCTTTCCTTACTTAAGTGGAGAATGGGAAATTTAAAAAATAAACCCAACTTTTTCAAATCTTCTAGGTGTGAATCTAATAAAGAAAACGGGACTCTTTTTGTTTTTCCTTATTTGATTCCTTTGAAATATTGGGGGGTGAAAGGTGATTTGTCATCGCATGCTAAAAACTTTATATTTATTTATCTCTAATTGGAAGTTGTGGCCTTTCGCCTTCAAACTAAGAAGCTGAAGTTAATCTTTGTTTTATTTCTTAATTAGGAAGAAAAGGTGGAATATCCTAACACCTAAAATCGATAAACATCCTAAGAGTATTTTTTTTTTCTAACGATTCTTATTACTGTAACATTTTTCATTTTTTTATGGGCGAATGATGGATGATTTAAAATTATATGATTTTTGAATCAACAAAAACCTTCGAAAACTGCTAAGGATTAAAGAGGAAAAAAAAAAAAAAAAACACTTTGTGGGATAAATTGATGGTGGGCGCATAACGGCAATGAATTTTTTTTTAAATTTTCTTTTTCATTATTATTATTAAGAATTTATTAATGGATAATTGTTACTTGCGACATTTATATGATATTTATTTTAAGTTTGACATCTATATGTGACCAAATTAGAAAATTTTTATAGATGCCAATTAAATCATGTATGTAAATTGTCAATATTCACGCAATTAGTGCATTAAATGTTTATGATGGAAAAATGAATTGTTAACTTTCACGACTCATTAGAATTTTCAATTTTTTCCAAAGGCAAATTATTTATACTATGAATAGTGAAAATTACGGTAAAAATTTAATATTTTTGTTAGATATATATATTTGAATGTCTAAAGACAACATTTATATTTGATTAAAATTATTTATTTGTCCTTTAAGGTTATTTGTATTTATTTATGATACTATATCGTAGTATCTAACCAAAGGAGAACTACGATATACTTGGATTGTTTGCATATCTGAATTCAATATTTGATCATTTATGTATTTTTTTTGCTTTTATGTATTATTTTGATGGGAATGATCAAACAGAGTGAATCTTGTGTTTTTGCGAATGACTATTACCAACAACATTAAGACCATAATTCCACAAACTGGAAGTGCGAAAGAATATATTATGTTTGTGGAAGAATGTTTCTATTTTGTGGATAAGTCACTTGTTGGTACCTTAATGGCACAACTCACAACCACGAAGAATGATGACTCGAGGGGAATGCAAGAACATATCATCGAGATAATTAAAATCCCAGCAAGGCTAAAGACCCTGGGCATGGCGGTGGATGACTCTTTTCTAGTGGAGTTCATATTGAACTCACTACCTTCGAATTATGGGTCATTTCAAATTAACTATAATATTATTAGAGATAAGTGAGTTAATGAATTGGCTAGTAAGCTCATTCAGGAGGAAGCAAGATTAAATAGTAAGATAAGTAATTCCACCAACCTTGTGGGTCAAAGAGCTGGTAAAGGACTTTAGGCAGAAACCAACAAGCTAAGAAGAAAAACTCGCCTATCAATGTTTCTAGTGGTGAGAAAAAGGAATGAATGGTGGATAAAGGTCACTTTTGTAATAAATTAGGACACTATTAGAAAATTTTTTGAAAACATAAAGCTTGGTTTGAAAAGAAAGGCAAATTTTATGTTTTTGTATGTTTCGATTCAAACTTGATTGAAGTTCCTAATAATACTTGGTGGTTTGATTCCAATGCTACTACTCATGTATCCAACATGATGCAAGGATTCATTTCGATCCAAACCACAAACCCAACTAAAGATTTTTTATATATAGGGAACCATATAAAGGCTCCGATTGAAGGTATAGGAACTTATTGCTTGATCTTGGATACTGGTTATCACTTAGACCTATTTCAGACTCTTTATGTACCTTCAGTTTTTAGGAACCTTATATCTATTTCAAAACTTGATGTTTCTGGGTTTAATGTTAAGTTTGGACATGATTGTTTTAGTTTATTTAAGAATAATATTTTTCTTAGCTTCAGGAAGTCTTATTGATGGTTTATATAAATTGAAACTTGATAATGTCTTTGTGGAATCGTTACTTGTTGATCATATCATGTTGGAATTAAGCATAGTATGCTAAATGAAAATTCTGCTTACTTGTGGCATAAACGTTTGGGTCTTGTACCCAAAGAAAGGTTAAAAATATTAGTAAAGAATAATACTTTTCTTAGGTTTAGGAATTCTTATTGATGGTTTATATAAATTGAAACTTGATAATGTCTTTGTGGAATCCTTACTTGTTGATTATATCATGTTGGAATTAAGCGTAGTATGCTAAATGAAAATTTTGCTTACTTATGGCATAAACGTTTGGTCTTGTACCCAAAGAAAGGTTAGAAATATTAGTAAAGAATAAGATTCTATCGAATCTAGATTTTATTGATCTTGGTGTATGGGTGGATTAAGAGAAAGTGACTGCCGCCAAATGTGCGAACTTTTGACTAGAAAATTGTAACAGCCCGATTTTTAGTGGTGTCAGAAATAATGATTTCGGGACCACAATTCTGACTAGTATGTCAGTGTTTTATTAATTATTAATTATTTATAGGGTTATTACAAGGTCGAATTAAAATTTGGCTAAGAAATTTTAATGTTTACTTGGTTAATTAAGTAAAAAAGGGCTAAATCGTAAAAGTTGTAAAAGTTAGTTGCTATTAACTAAATGTGTTAAATGACTATAGGAAAGTGAATTGATGGACTTAAATGGTAAATATAACATATCATTAGATAGAGGACGGTTGTGGTTTGGTTTTAGTGAAATATTAATTATTTTTAAAGGTTAATTTTGTAATTAGGTAATTTAGTAAATTAAAACAAAAGATGACAACATTATCATCATCTTTCTTCTTCATTTTGCTTTGAAATCGGTTCCCCCATATAAAATTAACCTAAATTTCGGTCAAGCTTTCTTTCCCATGCATGGTAATTAATTTTCGTCTGTTTTTAATGATTTTTATGTTTTTGTGATTGTTTAACCTTAATCTTACTAACCCAGGGTTTAATTTGTGAAATTGTTTAATATTTTTTTACCACACCAATGATGAGTTTGAGGTATTTTTGAAGTTTGATGATAGATTATTTAGCTTGGTTGTTAAATAGGACTATTTTGTAAAATGAATTTTAGTGATTTTGATGTTTGAGGATTTAAGATTAAAGTTGTAAAATCTCATGATAATATTGTGAAATAGAGAAATGTATGGGTTGTTCATGAGTAATAGGAAAATAGGCTAGCTTGATTTAAGTTTAGTTGTGTTTAATTTGATAGTTTTGAGTTTAGGGACTAAATTATATAAAGGGTAAAATTTAGGGGTAAACTTGTAAATATGACTAAAAGGACTTAAATGCATAAATTGATTGTTTATTTGGTTTAAATTAATTTAATTAAACTAAACTATACTTTAGATCAAGAATCTCAACAAGTGGAGGACGTACGAGGAAAAGGGAAAATTGTTGGTTAGTCCTTGATAGTTGAATCACTTAACAGTTAAGTTCATACTATCTCCCATTGCTACCGTTTGTTATTAAATGATGTTAGTTAATTATATAAATATACATTACTAAGATGGAAATCAGACTTTAAAGTAATAAATTGAATTTCTGAAATATTTCCAATGGAATGAGTAAAAGTATTATATACAAAGTTTCTGAATGATTTCCGTTCTGGACCAAGCTCCAGAATTTGTTGTGGACTCGGATATACATGTGACACAAATTTAGCCTAGACTGGTAATCTATTGTTGTTTTAAATGTTTAGCCTAGACTGGTAACCTTACATGTATACATAGCCCTGGCCAGACTATATTTCTTCTGTGTTGTTATTGGTTTAGCCTGGGCGGGTAACCTGACACATATATCTCTGTACTAGATTAGCTCATACGAGTTTTATCTATTTTCTGGACTTGTATATTGGATTCTTTTACGAAGTTCCATAGGAAAACTACTGAATGTACAGTGTTAAGTGGTTTTATAAAAGTGAACATAATATGAATTTTGAGTATCCTTATATTTATTGATTACTAACTTGGAGTTGTTGTTTCATGTTGTGATAAGGTTATTACTTGAATGGTTATATGCAATTAGTTATTAAATGTGTATTATAAGTTAGTGAATTGAAATGTATGAACCTACTAAGTATTTCTTATATTTATTTCTTTTATTATTTTCTGTAGATTTTGAATAAGTGGAGTGTGTCAATCAGATCAGCGGAGCTCACACCTATCATCATCTAACATCGGTAGATTTTGAAGTCTTGAAATGTGGTTAATTGTGCATGTATATAGGATGCTCATTTTGCAAATGTTGGGCATGTTTTAGTACTTTGGTTTTAAATATACTTTTGTGCAAAGTTAGTACATATATATGGCATATTTGATATCTTGGTAATGTGTAGTTATAAGGTATGTTTAATAGTGTTTGGAGATGATTATTTGGTAAAAAGTATGGTATGTTTATTGATAGTTAGATGGTTTGAATGGATGAATTGATTTGGTTGATAAATGTTGTTTATATATGTGGTGCCAATGAGGGCATATTGGTTAGGCATTTAGGTTGGGATGTTTTGGTATGTTTTAGGCTTGATTATATGTCTTTTGAAAGCATGTTTATGGCTGCTTTTGTTTTGGCTTGACGCCTAAGGAATTGGTATTGTTTTGCCTTATTTTGGAAGCTATTCTAGGTGCACACGGCTTAGGATACGGGTTATCACACGGCCGTGTGACATTTTGATTTTAAATGCAGAATTCTCTACACGGCATCAGGCTGTTACATGGCCTTGTGACCTTATTTCGAATACTCACACGGTCTAGCACATAGTTTACGACACGGCCGTGTGACTTTATTTCGATTTGCACACGGGCAGGCATGCGTGTTGAGACACGGCCGTATGACCCTTATTTTGAATTGTACACGGTTTGGCCACACGGCCATGTTTCTGAGCCACACAGTCTAGGCTCTATCACATAGCCGTGTGACCCCTGTTTTCTGAAATTTTAAAAATTTTTCAAATTTTTCTGTTTTGTTTCAAATTAGTCCTTGATTGTTTCAAACTATTTTAAGGTCCAATAAGCTCAATTTAAGGCCTGTAAATGTATATATGCTATGTTGAATGTGTGGATTGGATATTAATATTTGATTAATTTATGATGTCATTGAATTGAATGTGTATCATAATACTCCGTAACTCTAATTCGGCGACAGGTTAGGGGTGTTATAAAAATACCACACCAAAAATATATTAAAATAAATTAGTGGTGTCCGCAAGTATATGGGTCAAGTTGTAATATAGATGTGTACAATGGAATACAAGGAAGTATTCCGAGGATCTTACCCAAAGGAGGATGAATTAAATAAAAAATCTACTTCCACAATAACAAGTCTAAATAGTAATAATTAAAAATTATATTATGACAAATAATAAAATAGATAAAAATCATAAACTAAATTAAATCAAATTGAGTAAACAAACAATCAAATAAGAATAATGGGCAGAAGATTAACTCGTTTTAGTTGTTGTAATTAATTTCAGAATTCGAGTTTAAATGAAATTAACTATTAATTAACTAGTATTACCTCCCGGCCTCTACTAATTAACCAATCGACATGTACTCGTTTATCTCCCGATCACCCTTTTCTCATTGGATAAATTATGATTTACTTGGCAAACTTATCTCCTGACCTCGTTTAACCTAAATTACTTCCTAGGTCGTCAATTCTAGGGTTTAGGCACACATAATTTTAAACCAATTAATTTCTATCAAGAAACCCTGATTCCTCCGTTAACTACTCTCATATCCACTCGTTAATCTCCCTAGAGACTTAGCCTCGCATGGATCTAGATGTCATAACTCTTAGATTTAATTTAAACATGTAAAGGAACACAAATAAATTAAAGTAAGAGAAATGGTAAGAAATTGCTCAATTGATTGAATCGAATGTGCTCGGAGTTGCGTAATCTCTTGACAACTAATTGATCTTGATGTTTACAAAAGAACAATGAAATAAAATCGTGGAATACTTCAATAGAAAAGAAAATATTATAGAACGAAGGAATTGAAAATATTATCAAATTTATCCTATATAAGTTTTATAGAACGAATGAATTGAAAAGAAATTACCAAATACAAATAAAAACTTCGAGAATAGAAATCATCATATTTTTAGATAAGTTAAAATATGCTTCAAGTCTTTGTACTTTTTATTTATTTTGAATTCAATCCTCATAATTTTGTTTTAAGGAATTTAATTCCTATATATTTTTTTTAAATTTAAAAACGTAAGTTCGGTTATTCATATCATTATTATTATTTTGTTACAAGACTACTATATGAATTTTTTTTTCAAAATATTCCACTAGTGCATTTAACAAAAAAATAATTTTTATTCAAACTCAAAATTTTTAAATTATAGAGTTAAATTTTATTATTGCATTTTGGAATATAAAAAAAAATGTTCATCTTCAGCTATTGCTTCTACAAATAAAAAACCTTTTTAGTTGTGAAAAAAAATCATTCATTAATTGAGATTTTTCCAATCCCTTCTAAATAATGATTACACCATCCATTGCAATTATTTAATAAATTTAGATCAAAATAAAATTCATACCTAACAAAATTTAAATTAAAATAAAATTCCATGAGAATCCATATCAAATTTAAAATATTAAATTATCAAAACTTATATTTTATCATCAAACCAAAGCTCAATTATTTAATTTTTTAAAATGTGAATAACAATATTTTATTGCAATTATTTATGCCCTCTAATTTAAAAAAAAATTCCTTTTAGTCCTTATTTACTTTTTCTCCTTTTTAGTCCTTAAATTTTTATTTTTTTTAAATCACCCCAATTGATAAAAAAATTAACGTTTATTAACTTTGCTTATGTGGTATACACGTGGATTTCCATGAGGATGACATGTCAACATTTAATTAATTTTTAAATTTAAAATTATTAAAAAAATAATTTTTATACTTTGTTAACAATTTTTAATTTTTAAAAATTTTTAAAAACTATTTGAATGATGATATGTCATCCACGTGTATGTCACGTTAGCAAAGTTAAAAAAGTGTCAACTTTTCCATCCATTTTGAAGTGAGTTGACAAAAACGCAAATTTAAGATTAAAAAAGCCAAAAATTTAGATCGATGACTAAAATGACTTTTTCTTTTAAAAAAATGAGAGAGCCAGATAAATCATTATATCATTATTTAGTTGTTTAGAAAATGCAGCATGCTTCATCAATAAAATAATTAAATAAATCTTATCAAGTAGGGTTTAGTGAATTTTTGTTCCTTCAACCACAAGTTAGACACTACGCAATAATCTCCATTACAATTTGAAATACTTTCCTATATTAATTTAAACTTCTATCCTATATATAATTAGTAAGTTTAAAAAATTAATAATAACATAATCTTTAATAGAAAATATATCTTTCATTCATAGTTCATCAATACAATCCTATGAATGTTTATACTTATAGTCTTTAACAGAGAGATAACAATAACATAATAACAAACTCAAACTACTTTTAGTTATGCAACTGTTTATCCAATATTCCCCCTTTAGAACCTGTTAAAAAATCACTAGCCGAAATAACATTCATACATTCCCTGTAACGAGTAAATACTTCAATAGTTAATGGTTTAGTCAAAACGTCCGCAACTTGGTCACACCCCGGAATATGATTGACTTGCAACTGCGCACTAAGCACTTTATCTCTAACAAAGTGCATGTCCAGCTCAACATGTTTGACTCGAGCATGTAAAATTGGATTTGCAGCCAAAGACATTGCACTTGAATTATCACACCAGATCACTAGTATACCTCTAACTTTCACACTAAGCTCATCAAGCAACATACGATACCAAGTTAATTCAGACGTAGCATCAGCTAAACTTTGATACTCAGCTTCTGAAGTGGAGCGAGAAACAACACTTTGTTTCTTTGATGACCAGCCAATGATATTAATGCTAAGATACAAACATAAGCTAGATGTGGATTTTTGATCTTCTAATGAACTTGCCCAATCAAAATTAGCAAAACCAATAAGTTTTAACGTCAAATGGACAAAATACCAATCCATAATCCATTATGCCTCGAACATACCGCAAAATGCGCTTTACTACTGTCTAGTGAGTATCATATGGTGACTGCATGTATTGATTGGCCTTATTTACCGCAAACGCAATATCAGGTCAAGTCAAACATAGATATTGCAAGCTACCTACTACCTGGTGATATAAGGTTCCATTGGATAGAAGAGAACCAACCAGAGAGGTGAGAGTAGGAGCGCTGACCATAGGTGTGTGTCGGCTTAGCATCTTCCATGTGTGCATGCCCAAATAAATCTTGTACATATTTTTGTTGAGAGACATGTATGAAATCTCCAGAGTGTACCACCTTAAGACCAAGAAAGTAATTTAGTTCCTCCAAATCTTTTAAGGCACACTAATGATCAAGACCACGACTGACTTCATCAAGTTCCAAACACGAATCACCTGTTACAATAACATCATCCATGTACATAAGAATAAACACATGATCGGATGAACTATGTTTAAAAAACAAGGATGTACCAGCCTTTGAAATCTGAAATTTCAAACTTTTGAGTAAAAACTCCTCAAAGCTTTTCAAACCATGCTCTTGGAGCCTGTTTGAGCCCATATATCGCCTTGTTCAGTCGACAGGCCAAAAGAGTTCCGTTGTTCCCACAAACCTCAAAACTAGGTGACTGCTTCATGTATATATCCTCAGCCAATTCCCCATTCAAAAACACATTGTTGATATCCACCTGGAGCAACTTCCATTTGTGAGAGACAAATAATGCCAATATCATGCGAACTGTAACAGCCCAATTCCGACCCTAATCGAAACGGTGGTTTCAGGACCACGAATTCGGGATGGAAATATATATATATATATATATATGTATATATTTTTTCTTTTTTTCTTTTCTTCTATTATTATTTTTATTTTGATATCTATGTTATGTGGATGAGCGTGTGTTAAAATATTGTAGATAAATATTTGTGTTTGGGTGAAAGGACTAAAGTGCATGAGTGGTAAAATTTGCTATTTGTTTGATTGGGGGTAGTATAATAAAGTGTCTTTTAATCAAGGGGATTTGCATTGCAATTATACCTATTACTACTATAGTGGACGGCAAGGTGATGGAATAGATGTAAATATAAGATATTATATTATAGTTAGTGGAATATGATAATATTATATTATTATTAATTATGTGTAATGGAATAAAAAAATAAAATAATTAAGGAAGCCATTGCATGTCCATCTTTTTGAACTCCCTTGGCCGAATGTAGCAAAAGAAATAGAAGAGAAAAACCTCCTTAGGGTTCGGCACTCATCAACTAAAATTGGTAAGCTTAAGTCTTGGATTTTTTAATAATTTTTGCATTTTTGTGATTTTTGATCATTTGCCTAACAAGCCCATGTGATAGTTTTTCGTGTTGATCATGTATGTTGATTCGGCCAAGGATGAAAATTCATGTTTTATGATGGTTGATGGTTATAAACAAAAATTCATATGCTAGATTGCTATATTTTGTGTTGGAGATTTTGATTAGGTTGAGCATTTAGGATTAAATTTCAAAAATAATAGATTGAGGGGTTAGATTTTAGAAATAAGGAAAGATGAGGCCTTGAATTAACTTAAGGCACATTCGGCCTTAGCTAGAAATAGGTAAATTTAGCAAATTTTGTACTTAGTGAAAATTAGATTAAATTGCAAAAATGAATAATGCGAGGGATAAATTGAAAAATTATTCAATTATGTGTTTTGGTCTAAAATGAAAGAAATTATTTTTGAATGAGTTCATTCTTGCAATTATTTAGATCAAGAACAAAGGGGAAAGGATTTGGATCGGGGAAAGGCCAAAATAAACGAGTAGCCGGGAAGCTTAAATTGTCGACTTTCAAAGTAAGTTTGTAAGCAATTGGATCGATATAAATTTTATTCAATATTGAATTGTATATGCTGAAGTGAAATAATAGACTTAATTGTATAAAGCCGAATGTGGTATGGGAAATATTTTATTATATTCGAAAGTGAGATTAAAATGCATATTTATATATGTAAGCTTGAATTAATTGGGTGAATTGAATAATTATATATGTATCAAGGTATAGTTATACGTGAAAATGGAATGTGATTGATGCTTGAAATTGGAAATGAAGATACATATATATATTATTATGTATAATGGTTGTTGCCGAATGTGATATTATGTGATGGGAGAAGTGAGATGATTTTGAATTTTTAATTTTAAGTGTATTTATTTGGATGAAATGAAATCATATGTATATTTAGTATTGAGGAGAAGATAAAACAATGGCACTATGTGTGCGGATTTATCCACCGAGCACTGTGTGTGCGAAATCGGTTGAGTGGCACTGTGTGTGCGGATTTATCCACCGAGCATTGTGTGTGCGAAATCGGTTGAGTGGCACTGTGTGTACGGATTTATTCACCGAGCACTGTGTGTGCGAAATTGGTTGAGTGGCACTGTGTGTGCGAATTTATTCACCGAGCACTGTGTGTGCGAGATCGGTTGAAAGGCACTGTGTGTGCGGGTTATCGGTTTTTCCTCAAGGATAGAGACACTTAGTAAAGGTAAATAAAAGTGTTAGGTATGTACATATTGTATAATGGTTTATCATCTTGGTGTAAATTTATGTAAGTTATTTCGATATGGTATGAAGGACATGAATACTTAATCCATTTGTTTTGAGATTTAATGAGCATGAGATTGATGAATGTAAATCTAATATGTGTTTCAATATTACGAATTATTCAATAGTTAGATCGAATAAATTAAAAGAAATGGTGTAATGCATGGTTGTGCACCTTACCTTTTGCTTATAACTTACTAAGCTAATTAAGCTTACCTGGGGTGTTTGTTACTTTGTCTTATAGATCTTTAAAGTCGAAGCTCGTGCTCGGGGATCCTTATCAAAGTCAAGCACACTATCGATTACTTTGGTACTTTTTGGAAATAAATTTTTAATTCCATGGCATGTATAGGCTAATCTAATATTTTTGAGCTTATCTTTTGAATTAGATGTTATAATGCCATGTGAAAATGGCTTTACTTTTTCTATGAATTAAGTGAACATGTTGAGTTGGTATATATATATATGTAATCCTGAAATTTAAATTGAATGTTGCTTAATTTGAATAGGTACGTTTGTGAGATAATGAATGGCATGTTACTATGTGAAATGGTTGAATTTGGTCTATTTGAGTAGTAAAGATGTTAAGGTAAAGGTGATTCTTTAAAGAGCTATTATATGTGCACTTATTTGTGGGTAATTGGGTATGGACAAATTTATATGATTTGGTTGATTTGATTTGTCTTGCTTAATATGATATATATGTTTATATATGTGTGCATTATAGATTTGGCTTAAGCAGGTTTTAAAAGAAAAAGTACTATGAATGAGTTGGTTTAATGTTTTTATATTTATGAAGAGTTAGCATACATATTCGGTCATGGCTAAAATTTTTTAAAGTGGTTGGTATAATTATTGAAAGTTGTAAGTTGATTCATATTTGGGTAAAGGGTAAGTTCCATAACAAGGTTCGTTATTAGAATTTTTTTTTTATTGAATGGGACTTATGTGCATATGTATTGAAATTAGCCTGTGTCAATTGCTTGGCATATGTTTAAGTGACCTCGAGCTATGAATAATTGAATGGAAATCATGAGAAGCCAAGTATGTTATTAATGAAATTTTTCATTGATTTAAATTATTGGATGCATATTACCTTGTATATATACATATGTTCGGCCTTAGGTATATGCCTGGATGTATGGTCAAAGTGTAAGTAATTAAAATTTAAATGTTTTACATATGTAACAATTATGCTAATACTTGGAATTGATCATGTGGAGTGTAATTTATTCATGGAAGATTTGTAATTAGATGAAATATGCTTGTGCAAACCTATAATACAAATGATATGTGTTTAACTCGTGATAGTACAATTTGAATGTTCTGATTTTGGTATTAGGTTTAGTAGTGCCCGTAACCCTAATCCGACGACGGATACGGGTTAGGGGTGTTACATTTTATTGGTATCAGAGCTACGATTTAGTCGGTTCTCAGACTAACGTAGCGCGTGTGAGTCTAGCTATACATGCCATGTTTTATAATGCGATAGTGTGATGACTTCTGACAGTGAAATGTGTTTAATTCTTCCATATAGTGATGGATCCTGATTCTGAGCGAGCTGTAGCTGATGACGTCGAGAGTGTGGCGCCCACTCCTGCGCCAGGGACCGCGCCAGAGGAATCTCGACTGGCTACGATTAATCCTGATGAGGGGGCCAGACATGCCTTCTATAGTATGATGAATGACTGGTTCAGTCAATACATACGAACCAATCTTGCTATTCAACCACCCCTGAATCCGAACATTCCTCCTGTAGTACCGGTGGTACCCCCGATAATCAATCCCGAAAGAGTAAATAAGCCCCCAGTTGATCGCATAAGAAAACACGAAGCTCAAGAATTTAGAGCCGAGGATGATGATGATGCAGAGCGAGTCAAATTTTGGCTCGATAATACTGTTCATATTTTCGACGAGTTGTCCTGCACACCCGATGAGTGTCTGAAGTGTGCCATATCATTATTACGGGATTCTGCCTACTATTGGTGGAATACACTCGTGTCAGTTGTCCCGAAAGAGAGGGTTACTTGGGACTTCTTTCAGACAGAATTTCGTAAGAAGTATATAAGCCAGCGCTTTATAGACTCTAAGCGTAAGGAATTTCTCGAGCTCAAACAGGGTTGTATGACCGTATCCGAATATGAACGCAAGTTTGTGCGACTTAGTCACTATGCTCGTGAGTGTGTTTCATCGGAGGCTGTTATGTGCCGGAGATTTGAAGATGGTTTAAATGAAGATATTAAGCTTCTGGTTGGCATTCTTGAAATTAACGAGTTAGTTGTACTAGTTGAACGAGCTTGTAAAGCTGAAGAGCTGGGGAAAGAAAAACGGAAAGCTGAACTTGAATCTAAAGATTTCTGGAAGAGATCTGCGGGTAAAGTTTCGCAGATGGCAACAAAGAAGTTCAAGAACGATGGTAACCGATCCAAACCCAACACTGGGATTTTTATACGAGAACGGCCACCAGTGAGTTCTCGAGCTACATCAGTGGCTAGTGTCGGTAATGCTCGATCGAGCAAATCTGAGTGTTAGCAGTGCAGCAGACGACATTTTGGAGAGTGCTGGGGAAAATCTTTCAATCGCACTTGTTATCAGTGTGGTTCACAAAATCACTTCGTTCGGGATTGCCCGGAGACTGTTAAGAAGGGTACTACTCAAAGTGCGAGACCGAGCGGCACTACAGCTAGAGGCAGACCATCTCGCATTGGGGGAGGTAGGAGTGGTGCACAGAGGGGGACTACAGATGTGGCTATTCGATCAGATGCCCGTGTACCAGCTAGAGCTTATGCCATCCGTGCTAGAGAGGAGGCCTCATCCCCAGATGTCATTACCGGTATTTTCACTCTTTTCGATACTGATGTAACTGCTTTGATTGATCCCGGCTCAACTTATTCGTATGTGTGTGAAACATTAGTATCCAGTAAGACTCTACCTGTTGAGTCTACTGAGTTTGTGGTTCGGGTTTCAAACCCCCTGGGTCGATGTGTATTAGTTGATAAAGTGTGTAAGAACTGCCCTCTGATGGTTAGAGACATGTGTTTTCCGGCTGATCTGATGCTTTTACCCTTCAATGAGTTCGACATTATTCTCGGTATGGATTAGTTGACAGTTCACGATGCAGTAGTGAATTACAGACGAAAGACTATTAATTTAAGATGTCCGAATAATGAGATAATCCGAATTGAGTTTGCAGATTTGAATGGACTACCTGCTGTGATATCTTTGATGTTGGCTCGGTAGTATTTGAGACAGGGTTGTGAAGCTTATCTTGCATTTGTGATTGACAATAAAGTAACCGAAAAGAAGATTGAATTAGTACCGGTTGTTAGTGAATATCCAGATGTGTTTCCGAAGGAATTACCGGGATTGCCACCTATTCGTGAGGTAGAGTTTTGGATTGAGCTAGTGCCAGGGACTACTCCGATATCAATAGCACCGTATAGAATGGCACCGACTGAATTAAAAGAATTAAAGACTCAGTTGCAAAAATTGACGGATAGAGGTTTCGCCCGACCGAGTTTCTCTCCTTAGGATGCGCTCGTGCTATTTGTGAAGAAGAAAGACGGAACATTGAGAATGTGCATTGATTATCGGCAGCTCAATAAGGTGACTGTAAAGAACAAATACCCGTTGCCACGTATCGACGATTTATTTGATCAGCTGAAAGGAGCCTAGGTGTTTTTGAAAATTGACCTGAGGTCAGGATATTATCAGTTGCGAGTTAGGGAATCGGATGTACCAAAGACTGCTTTTCGGACGAGATATGGTCACTACGAGTTCTTGGTGATGTCGTTTGGGCTCACTAATGCCCCTACAATTTTTATGGATCTGATAAATCGGGTATTTAGACCGTATCTAGATCGATTTGTAGTTGTATTCATAGATGACATATTGATCTATTCACGAGACGAAATCGAGCACGCTGAGCATTTGAGGTTAGTGTTACAGATTTTGCGTGATAAGCAATTGTACGCAAAATTCAGTAAATGTGAGTTTTGGTTAAAAGAAGTCAGCTTTTTGGGGCATGTTATTTCATCGTCGGGTATTCGGGTTGACCCGAGTAAAATCTCAGCTATATTGGATTGGAAACCTCCGCGGAATGTTTCTGAGGTACGTAGCTTTTTAGGGCTTGCGGGATATTACAGATGTTTTATGAAAGGATTCTCGATGATAGCAACCCCGATGACAAAACTATTACAGAAGGATGTGAAATTTGAGTGGTCTGAAAGGTGTCAGAAGAGTTTTGATCAACTAAAGACCTTGTTAACGAAAGCTCCAGTGCTCGTTCAGCCAGAGTCGGGTAAAGAGTTTTTTATTTTTAGTGATGCATCTTTAAATGGACTTGGTTGTGTATTGATGCAGGAGGGTAAAGTCGTAGCCTATGCCTCGAGACAGTTGAAACCGCACGAGAGAAATTATCCGACGCGCGACCTTGAGTTGGCCGCTATAGTCTTTGCTTTGAAGATATGGCGTCACTATCTATTCGGTGAGAAATGCCATGTCTATTCGGATCATAAAAGTTTAAAGTATCTAATGACTCAAAAGGATCTAAATTTGAGACAGCGACGATGGTTAGAATTGTTGAAAGACTACGAGCTCGTGATTGACTATCACCCGGGGAAGGCTAATGTAGTTGCGGATGCACTTAGCTGAAAGTCGCTTTTTGCTCTACGCGCAATGAATGCGGATATAGCTATGACTGAGGATGGTGTGATCATTGCTGAGTTGAAAGTGAGACCATTGTTTGAGCAGCAGATTCGAGAAGCCCAAGAGGTTGATAATGATTTAAAAACAAAGAAAAGTCAGTGTGGCTCGTGTGCAGATTTAGACTTTTAGATAGATGCGAAAGGATGTTTACGGTTCAAAAATTGAATCTGTGTACCGAAGAACCCTGAATTGATTCAAATGATTTGTGATGAAGCCCATAGTAGTAGATTGTCAATTCATCCGGGTAGCACGAAAATGTATAACGATCTGAAACAGTATTATTGGTGGCATGGTATGAAACGAGACATCACTGATTATGTATCAAGGTGTTTAGTGTGTCAACAAGTAAAAGCCGAGCATCAAGTGCCATCGGGACTACTTTAGCCGATTATGATACCTGAGTGGAAGTGGGATCGAGTCACTATGGATTTCGTATCGGGTTTGCCTTTGACGCCAAGTAAGAAAGATTCAATCTGGGTTATCGTTGATAGATTGGCGAAATCGGCTCATTTTATCCCAGTGCGTACGGATTTTTCACTTGATAAGCTAGCTGAGTTGTACATATCGTAGATTGTACGATTGCACGGAGTGCCTGTCTCTATTGTTTCGGATAGAGATCCGAGGTTCACATCGCGGTTTTGGAAGAAACTGCAAGATGCTTTGGGTACCAAGTTACACTTTAGTACAGCTTTCCACCCTCAGTTGGATGGTCAATCCGAACGTGTTATCCAAATACTCGAAGATATGTTAAGGTGTTGCATTCTTGAGTTTGAAGGTACGTGGGAACGATACTTACCTTTGATTGAATTTGCTTATAATAACAGCTTTCAATCGAGTATCAAAATGGCACCCTATGAAGCACTGTACGGTCAAAAATGCCGTACACCCTTATATTGGACCGAGCTAAGTGAAAGCAAGATACACGGGGTTGATTTAATCAGAGAGACAAAGCAGAAAGTTAAAGTAATTAGAGAAAGTTTGAAAGCCGCATCAGATCGTCAGAAGTCGTACGCGGATTTGAAACGAAAAGATATAGAGTTTCAAGTGGGTGATCGAGTGTTCTTAAAAGTATCACCATGGAAAAAGATACTTAGATTTGGTCGAAAGGGAAAACTAAGTCCGAGATTTATTGGGCCGTATGAAATTATCGAACGAATCGGGCCGGTTGCGTACAAATTGAGGCTGCCGTTTGAGCTAGACAAGATTCATAACGTTTTTCACGTGTCGATGCTTCGACGTTACAGATCCGATCCTTCTCATGTGATCAGTTCATCAGAGATTGAAATTTAACCCGATTTGACTTATGAGGAAGAACCGATTCGCATCTTAGCTCGTGAAGTAAAAGAGTTGCGAAATAAGAAGATATCGTTAGTTAAAGTTATGTGGCACAAGCACGGGATAGAGGAAGCAACTTGGGAAACCGAGAAATCAATGAAAGAACGCTATCCACACTTATTCATTGGTAAGATTTTCGGGACGAAAATCCCTTAAGGGGGAGAGTTGTAATGTGACCCAATTCGACCCCTAATTGGAACGGTGGTTTCAGGACCACGAATCCGGGATAGAAAAATATATATATGTATATATATATTTTTTTTCTTTTTTTCTTTTCTTCTATTATTATTTTTATTTTGATATCTATGTTATGTGGATGAGCATGTGTTAAAATATTGTAGATAAATATTTGTGTTTGGGTGATTAATTTAAGGAAAAAGGATTAAAGTACATGAGTGGTAAAATTTGCCATTTGTTTGATTGGGGGTAGTATAATAAAGTGTCTTTTAATCAAGGGGATTTGCATTGCAATTATACCTATTACTACTATAGTGGACGGCAAGGTGATGGAATAGATGTAAATATAAGATATTATATTATAGTTAGTGGCATATGATAATAATATATTATTATTAATTATGTGTAATGGAATAAAAACATAAAAGAATTAAGGAAGCCATTGCATGTCCATGTTTTTGAACTCCCTTGGCCGAATGTAGCAAAAGAAATAGAAGAGAAAAACCTCCTTAGGGTTCGGCACTCATCAACTAAAATTGGTAAGCTTAAGTCTTGGATTTTTTGATAATTTTTGCATTTTTGTGATTTTTGATCATTTGCTTAACAAGCCTATGTGATAATTTTTCGTGTTGATCATGTATGTTGATTCGACCATGGATGAAAATTCATGTTTTATGATGGTTGATGGTTATAAACAAAAATTCATATGCTAGATTGCTATATTTTGTGTTGGAGATTTTGATTAGGTTGAGCATTTAGGATTAAATTTCAAGAATAATAGATTGAGGGGTTAGATTTTAGAAATAAGGAAAGATGAGGCCTTGAATTAACTTAAGGCACATTCGGCCTTAGCTAGAAATAGGTAAATTTAGCAAATTTTGTACTTAGTGAAAATTAGATTAAATTGCAAAAATGAATAATGCGAGGGATAAATTGAAAAATTATTCAATTATGTGTTTTGGTCTAAAATGAAAGAAATTATTTTTGAATGAGTTCATTCTTGCAATTATTTAGATCAAGAACAAAGGGGAAAGGATTTGGATCGGGGAAAGGATTTGGATCGGGGAAAGGCCAAAATAAACGAGTAGCCGGGAAGCTTAAATTGTCGACTTTCAAAGTAAGTTTGTAAGCAATTGGATCGATATAAATTTTATTCAATATTGAATTGTATATGCTGAAGTGAAATAATAGAATTAATTGTATAAAGCCGAATGTGGTATGGGAAATATTTTATTATATTCGAAAGTGAGATTAAAATGCATATTTATATATGTAAGCTTGAATTAATTGGGTAAATTGAATAATTATATATGTATCAAGGTATAGTTATACGTGAAAATGGAATGTGATTGATGCTTGAAATTGGAAATGAAGATACATATATATATATATATATATTATGTATAATGGTTGTTGCCGAATGTGATATTATGTGATTGGAGAAGTGAGATGATTTTGAATTTTTAATTTTAAGTGTATTTATTTGGATGAAATGAAATCATATGTATATTTAGTATTGAGGAGAAGATAAAACAATGGCACTATGTGTGCAGATTTATCCACCGAGCACTGTGTGTGCGAAATCGGTTGAGTGGCACTGTGTGTGCGGATTTATCCACCGAGCACTGTGTGTGCGAAATCGGTTGAGTGGCACTGTGTGTGCGGATTTATTCACCGAGCACTGTGTGTGCGAAATTGGTTGAGTGGCACTGTGTGTGCAGATTTATTCACCGAGCACTGTGTGTGCGAGATCGGTTGAAAGGCACTGTGTGTGCGGGTTATTGATTTTTCCTCAAGGATAGAGACACTTAGTAAAGGTAAATAAAAGTGTCAGGTATGTACATATTGAATAATGGTTTATCATCTTGGTGTAAATTTATGTAAGTTATTTCGATATGGTATGAAGGACATGAATACTTAATCCATTTGTTTTGAGATTTATTGAGCATGAGATTGATGAATGTAAATCTAATATGTGTTTCAATATTACGAATTATTCAATAGTTAGATCGAATAAATTAAAAGAAATGGTGTAATGCGTGGTTGTGCACCTTACCTTTTGCTTATAACTTACTAAGCTAATTAAGCTTACCTGGGGTGTTTGTTACTTTGTCTTATAGATCTTTAAAGTCGAAGCTCGTGCTCGGGGATCCTTGTCAAAGTCAAGCACACTATCGATTACTTTGGTACTTTTTGGAAATAAATTTTTAAGTCCAGGGCATGTATAGGCTAATCTAATATTTTTGAGCTTATCTTTTGAATTAGATGTTATAATGCCATGTGAAAATGGCTTTACTTTTGCTGTGAATTAAGTGAACATGTTGAGTTGGTATATATATATATGTAATCATGAAATTTAAATTGAATGTTGCTTAATTTGAATAGGTACGTTTGTGTGATAATGAATGGCATGTTACTTTGTGAAATGGTTGAATTTGGTCTATTTGAGTAGTAAAGATGTTAAGCTAAAGGTGATGCTTTAAAGAGCTATTATATGTGCACTTATTTGTGGGTAATTGGGTATGGACAAATTTATATGATTTGGTTGATTTGATTTGTCTTGCTTAATATGATATATATATGTTTATATATGTGTGCATTATAGATTTGGCTTAAGCAGGTTTTAAAAGAAAAAAGTACTATGAATGAGTTGGTTTAATGTTTTTATATTTATGAAGAGTTAGCATACATATTCGGTCATGGCTAAAATTTTTTAATGTGGTTGGTATAATTATTGAAAGTTGTAAGTTGATTCATATTTGGGTAAAGGGTAAGTTCCATAACAAGGTTCGTTATTAGAAAAAAAAAATTTATTGAATGGGACTTATGTGCATATGTATTGAAATTAGCCTGTGTCAATTGCTTGTCATATGTTTAAGTGACCTCGAGCTATGAATAATTGTATGGAAATCATGAGAAGCCAAGTATGTTATTAATGAAATTTTTCATTGATTTAAATTATTGGATGCATATTACCTTGTATATATACATATGTTCAGCCTTAGGTATATGCTTGGATGTATGGTTAAAGTGTAAGTAATTAAATGTTAAATGTTTTACATATGTAACAATTCGGCTAATACTTGGAATTGATCATGTGGAGTGTAATTTATTCATGGAAGATTTGTAATTAGATGAAATATGCTTGTGCAAACCTATAATACAAATGATATGTGTTTAACTCGTGATAGTACAATTTGAATGTTCTGATTTTGGTATTAGGTTTAGTAATGCCCGTAACCCTAATCCGACGACGGATACGGGTTAGGGGTGTTACACGAACTGTGTTAGCCTTAACAACTGGACGAAAAGTTTCATGATAGTCCAGCCTCGGGGTTTGAGAAAACCCTTGTACAACCAGTTACACTTTTAGACGAGAAATGCTATCATCTAGATTTTTCTTAACTTTAAACAACCATTTGCAACAGACAAGCAATCCAACAGACGATGCTAACACTAACTCCTATGTATTGTTTTTTATCAACGCATGCAATTGATCATAGACAAACGGTATACACCTTCGATTTGTATGTACCAAATTTGCTTCATGTTATCATGGGGTAGACATTAATAGGGGTAGTATTTGTTGCACAACAGGTAAAAGAGCATACACCCTAACTTCAGGCTAGGGAGAAGGTTACTTCTTAAAACAGTCCTGAGTATCTGCCATAGGCAACTCAGTAGCACTGGTTGAAGAAGAAAAATTGCCGACCTTATTTTGAACCATGGCGGAGCTGATAGTTAGATCATCATCTTGAGTCATGGAGGCCCCCAAAGATGATGACACACCTTATGAGCTACGAGGCAAGGAAACCAAAATAGGCAGTGTTGTTTCTGTGACTACAACATTTGCTAATATAAGAGATGAGCACTAGACACCAACAACACAAGGAAAATGACTTTCATCAAGCCGCACATGCCTAGAAATATAGATACGGCTAGTATAATCCAAGCACTTGTATCCTCTGTGATTTAGAGCATACCCTAAAAACGTACACGACATCGACCGAAATTAGAACCTGTAACGATTATATGGCCGCAACAAAGGAGAACAGAGACAACCAAACACTCAAAGATGCTGATAATTCGGGCTCTGACCAAAAAGTTTCTCCACCGGAGAGACATCATCCAATACTCTTGTTGGAAATCTATTGATGAGGTAAACAACAAAATAGAAAGAGTTTGCCCAAAATGATAGAGCCAGAGACGCTTGTTCCAACAATACTAAATTGGTTTCTACATTTTGTCGATGCCATCGTTCCATCACACCATTCTGTTCGGACGTATGAGAACAGGTTAAACGATGAGTAACACTTGACTTTTTAAGACACGGGTCGAGGTTTTTAAATTCTCCATCACCATTAGTTTGAAGTTGCTTGAGCAACACCTCTAACTGTAACTCAGCATGTGTCTTGAATTCCATGAATGCTTGCAAAACATCATACTTCCTCTACAGAAAATAAACCCAAATATGCCTAAAATAGGCATCACAAAAGACACCTAATATTGATATCCACCAGAAAAAACATGGGGCAGGTCCCCACAAATCAGCAAACACAAGTTCTAAAGGAGCAGAATACTAGGTAGTGATAGACGCAAAAGGCAATTTATGACTCTTTCCCAGAGCACAAGCATCACACAATGAATACGTTTTATTTTGATTAGCATCAACATTACAAGAACGAAGCACTTGTTTTACAACAAACAATGCAGGATGTCTTAATCGCTGATGCCATTGTTCAAACACTGTAACTCCAGCAGATGACTGAGAAGATAGTTCAACATCGGTATGAGCCGCAAAAAAACCTCGAATAGGATCACAAGCCAGAACAATATTAGGAAAAAATTGATATAACTTGTTCTTCTCAATGCCTCGAAGAAATATTTGTCGAGTTTTCATGTCCACCGGTCCGGATAGAATTCAAAAAATACATAGTTATCTTTAGCAAAGTTTGATACCGACAACAAGTTTTTATGTATACCAGGAATATTAAGCAAATCCTTAAGCAACAGAGGTCCAGATCCAGTAGAAAGCATGGAATTTCCAACACACCAAATAGGGATAGAACAACCATTACCTATTACAAATTTACCTGACCCAGGATAGGGACGAGAATCAACGAATTGAGCTGAATCATTGGTCATGTGTGTCATAGCCCCGCTTTCAAGATACCAAGTAGAATCAACTACGACAGATGGTGTTGCGGTAGCAGCCGGTTTGTGCATAGAACAACCAGAACTAGCAGTCGAAAAGTAACTGGTATACCCACACTCAAATAGATGCGGCTAAGAGCAAGGATAGACACAATCTGAATGTGAACGTGATGAGCTAGGGCAACCAAAATGGACTGGACTTGCATGTGACCCAACCTAGACACATTTAGCCACTTCAAGTTGAGTGGAACAGAAATAAATTGAGGCAAGCTTGCAACTTGCACTTGAAATTGGCCCATTAAACGATGAACGCAGTTGTCCATTGTTGGAATTAGGGCTAGCCGCTCCATCCTTATCTGAAGCATCATCATATCTATAGTAACACCACAGCGCAAGATGACCAACTTTGCCACAAATTTGGAATTGCTATCATGCTCCACTACCAGATCAACCCGGACCACGACTATGATAAGACCCGCATGGGATTTCCTTGAATAAGTTGGAAGATTAGACGCAACCATCGGTGAAACTCCATTGTCAGTCTCTGCAATATTGGCCGAGAAATGAGACACATGAGCTTGCTGCCTTGCTTCAGCATCTAGCAAAGCACTTGTGATTTCATGCACATCGAAAGGCACATGATTGGTCATAATAATTGACACGACATGATCAAACTTAGATGGAAGGCCGTTGAGAATGGCCGATTGATGTTCCTCGAGAGAGACATGATGTCTACACCCAGCTAACGAGTCACACAAGTGTTTAATACTAGCCAAATACACGGATACAGTTAGATTGTTCTTCTTAAAATGATGAAGCAAAGAACAATACCTCATTGTTTTGGTAGTGGACTGATTGTGCAACGCTGGGCTAATAGTAGACCATAGCCATGCTGACAAAGCCAAACCCTGTTGCTCATACCGTGCATATGCCGAGTTTTCAACAGGGGCACCATCTTCACCAGCAATTGACCGTGGCGACATAGTTATTGTCCCTTCAACAAATGGCAATAAACAATGAGTCTTAAGAACTAACAGCACATGCTGCTTCCAAGCCAAAAAGTTGCTATCATCAACAAGCATAGCCACTTTTTGTGTGGCAAATGCAAACGGATTGAAGGACTCCTCAACCACCATATCAGCTGAGCCAACGAAGGACTCCATTGTTGAAAAAATTCTTCTATGATACCATAACAAAATCTTTAACAGAAAGTATATCTTTCATTCATAGTTCATCAATACAATCCTATGAATATTTATACTCATAGTCTTTAACAAAGAGATAACAATAATAGCATAACAAACTCAAACTACTTCTAGTTATGCAATTGTTTATCTAATAAATAAAACTATTTATTTTTCTAAATAAAATAAAAAACTGAAACATAAAATGTGAATCAATGGCTAGATAGTAAAATAATATATACAACATAAACTCTTAAAGTTGTTTAGGTGTTAACAACGTTATAAGCACATCTATATCATTCCAATTTTTAAGTTATTACCAATACTGTTGTAAACAACAATGGCTAGATTAATGCAAATTTTTGTTTGTTATTTATGATTTACATAACGTCTAGATTAAGTTGTGCGCCAACTTTATTTTCTTATTTTATTTATTTATTATAATTTTTTTGGGGAATGAAGATGGTTACATTATGAAACAGGATCAGTCACCGCAAGGAACAGAGCTGAGGACAATGATTGTCCCTGTAATGGTAACATGATGGATGTTTTCCCCCTTGGATCTTCCCTTCTACACCAACCGTTGAATCAAATCTAGACGTGTAATATTATTATTGTTTTATTTGGGTAGTTATTCACAACTGAAGTTGGACCTAAATTCCACTACCAAAACAAATCCAAATTACTTAATTCTCCTTTGCAATTAAATTTTGAATAAAACAGATAAAAGTAATATTATTGATTGAATAGAAGGAGACCAAGCAAATTAAAATGTTGTTTATTTTAGATGCTTTCCAATAATTGTTGATTGGTTAGGGCAACCAAGGGAACCTAACAAGAAAAAAGGCGACGAGTTTGTTGTAAGTGATGGTGCATAAGTATATAATAATCCTTCTTCTAAGGGATTGCTATTGCTCTCTACAAACAATTCCATTTTCTAAAAAGGAATCAACAATTATTGCTTTGTGAAATGGGATTTAATTTTGAAATTTCTCACACGTTTTCGTTATGTGGAAAAATATAATTAAGCATCCCTAAATAATATATATATTTTTTATTTTAGTAATTTAACTCTTTTTTTTTTATCTATATCTTTTAATAATCATATGTGTTTTTATCATTTTACGGTCTAAGTTTAATCCTATTCAAGCCGAGTCCAGTGTTCAAGTAAAGTTCTCCAAGTAATATTGACTCCAGAATAATTGACTTCTACTTCCGCCAGCCACTTATTAATTTTTGATTATCTCATTCTAATACTTTCTTTTAAGTTTAGGGTAAATTACACCACATTTTTTTAATTGCTGATTCAACTATTTGATTTTTTTGGTCCATTCAATGAAATATATAAAGATACATAATATTAAATAAATAAATAAAAAGCCCTCCACCCCCGGTGAGACTCCCTCTCTGCAGTAGAAAACCAAAAATGGTTTATGCTTTCTTGCGTCGATTGGGCTATGAGTAAATTCAGGGTTTGTTAGTTATTTGATTCTTGACATGTGTTTCAAAAACATTTCTATCTTGACTAAGCAAAGCAACAATGGTTACTATTGCCTAACACGTTTCTTGGGTCTTTGCATGCCCAATATTAATTAGACACTGACACTGACATTGTGGTTGGCTTCTTCAACACCACAATGGCGTTACGTGTCTTTCAATGTATCTTTTGTAGAAAATAGGAAATTTGAGAATGTAATGAATCCTTGATTCGAAAATCAACTAAATTTGGATCTCACATACACCTGCTTTCGGTGTAAGAAGACACACCCAATTCTGCTGGTCGGCTCTTTTTGTTTTGGTATGCCACATTCATCCACTACAACTATAATAATACAACCATGTTCATGTGTCAGTTTTTTTCTTTTCCATAGAATTTGGATGATTTTCACTCTTATTACCAACTTTTATTATCATGAATGGCTATATTCAACTATGTGACCACTTGAATATTACAATTTTATTTTGAAATTGTGTGAATAAAAAATAAAATCACAATTTTAAATGCCTTAATAAACTGTTAATAAATTAGAATAAATTTCAAATAAACCTAAACGCCAATTTTATTTTGTACTTTCACTTCATTTAATTTTTATTTTTATTTTGTAAACATTTCTAAAATATTTTTTTTATCTTCTTTCTAAATATTTTTAAAAAAATAAAAAATAAATTTTAATTTCAAAGGAAAAATATAATATTTTAAAATAAATTTTAAAGGTAAACAAATTAAAATGTTAAAATAAATGAATGAATAATAAAAATATTATATAAACTATTTTAAAAATAAAACAAAATAATGAAATAGTATCAATTAAAAATTAAACC
Organism: Gossypium sturtianum; assembly: GCA_025698515.1. NCBI lineage: Eukaryota > Viridiplantae > Streptophyta > Magnoliopsida > Malvales > Malvaceae > Gossypium > Gossypium sturtianum. Next base: position 105,865,356 of record CM046950.1, read on the forward strand.
AACGGTAGTAATTTAAAATTCTACCAACCTAAAAACTGTAATAGTTGTTTTCCATTAAAAATTAATTCAATTAAATTTACTTGGAATTCAATAGATAAGATTTAAAATTTACTTTTAATTATCCATTATTTTCAATTTCTCATATTTAATTACTAAGTTTTGAGATAATTAAATATTCAAATTAAACATAATTGATTTATCATACATAATCTATATAAAATTAAAAAACATAAGTTTACTGTAGATATAAGGCATTAAACTTTTAACACCTATGCCTTTTTTCTTTGTATATTAAAATTATTTTTTGTTAAATTTATTGATGTGATATTTTAAAATATAAAAAATACTCTTAAAAATGATAATTATTGAACCTAAATTTTGAAATTTGAAAAAGTAAATGGATTAAATTTCTAAAAATAAAAGTATAGAGATTAAATTTTAAAATTAAAAAAATACAAAAAAACTTTCACATATTTTAACCTATATTTAAATATGTTTAGCATTGTATAAATTTATTGTTGTAAATATATATTTTAGGCATTAATAATATATATTTTTTAACATAATCATTTTATTTATATTATGTTTGTTTTATTTTGTGTGTTCTTTTGTAATTATTATTTTATTTTATTTTTTAATCAATAAAAATATGCATATGGTGATATTTGAACTCGCGCAAATTGTATTAGTAAAATCTTAAATTGACCACTCAACTAAAGTATCATTTTATTATACTTTATACTTTTTTTTATTTTAATATGTATAATTTATTATCTCCATTAGTTGTATATTTATACTATTATTTAAGTGTTTTACTGAGTTGGTGTCACCCTCAACCGGGTTATCAACTCAGTTGTTAAATTACGGAAATGACATTCTGTAATTAAAATAAATTATATTATTCGAGGGTATTTTAATCTTTTTCATTTTAACAAACTAATAAAAATATGCATATAGTGTGATTTGAACCGAAACAATTGCATTAATAAAACATTTAATTTATCACTCAACTAAAGCTTTATTTTAATATTTTTATACATTTTAATTTTAATTATGCACACTTTATTACTTCCATCAACTATATATCTACACTATTTATTTTTTATTTATTAACTATTTAACTAACTTGGTGTCGCCCTGGTGCGAGTCTTAAGGCCGAAAATCAGGCTCATGAACGTGGTGGGCTCAAATTTCCTCAATGCCCAATAACAAGGTCAAAGGCCAAGCAAATCCGAGCAAGATTGAATGGGACCATCCAAGACTTCGTTACCAAGGCCCTAGATGCGCACACGGCCGAAAAAAAAATCAAGATTCACTTTCTTGTTTTCAAGAAAATCAAGAAAATCACTATTTCAAATCTTGGTCAAAGAAACCAAATCTTGCAGTCAAGGCACATTGGATTTCATATACGAGCTTGAACAAGCCAATTTCGAGAGCAAACGGATCACAAGACCAAGTTCTTGAAAAAATGGCCCATTAAGATGTTTACAAGCCCATCCTGAAGTTTGGAAAGTAATTTAATTGAATATCAGGCCAAATTATCAAAGTTTCCCAAATTGTAAAATATTTAAACTATAGGTCCAATTTTATTTTAATAGGTGGATCATCATGTAAGAATTCAGCCCAAGGAGCCCATTTAAGTCATTTGGTTGAATTCTCATTAAAAGTCCACACTTATAATTATTTTTTATTATTATTATTTGATGAGCTGTCATATTAGCTATTCCATTAGGATTAGGAAAACTTATTTTGGGGGGGCTATAAGTAGCATGGGCGTTCACCCTTATAGATGAACAACTGATTTATGTTTTTTTAAGTTAATAATAATTCTCTTTGAGTTTTTCTTCAAGAATTGCTCTTGAGTTTCTTTTAGAAGCTGTTTTAACAATCTTTCAGGTTGTGGGAATCATCTTCAAGTTTTTTCTTTCCAAGATCTTTTTCTTGTAAGGGGAATTAGAGCCATTGAAAGGAGTTGTGGATTCTTAATGTTTCCAAGGCTTCTTAGGAAGTCATCTTCTCTTTTCTATCCTTAATTTATCATTTTTTGCTTATTTAAGTTAGTTATTATTGTTTTGGCTTGCTGATTTATTGATTTTCTTTCTAGATTAAAGGTGCTTCAAGAAAGACGTTCTCCTATCTTGTTCCATCAAGAAACACATCAAAATGAGGAGTTTTAATCTTTTCTTGTTGTTTCAAACATTCTTGCACAAAACAGTTTGCTTTTGTCTTTAAAATCACTTCTAACAAACTTGTTTGTGTTTTGTTTTTCCAGATCTGGTTGGGGTATTTTCTTGAGGTCCAAGGACAGTTTCTTTCCATCCAGGAAACCCTAATTCGTTCTCTTTTGGACTCTTTACCAGTTGGTTCATCTTTCTTTTGTTTTAATTTCGTTTGACTCTCCTTTGTGACAACTAATGTATTTTCGTTGTTTCTCGTTTCAGTTTATGTTCGTCTAGAGATCTAGGATAAATATGTGACTTTGAAAAACTTTACGATCCGCTTCCGTATTCATCCACATCATTCTTTATCACACCCGCAATCGGCTCACAAACTCGATTAGAAAATTACGGATACGTCCTTTCATAATTAAAATAAGTTATACTTTTTTGAAGGTATTTTTATCTTTTCATTTTAAGGAAAATAAATTAAAATATGCATATGGTAGGATTTAAACCCGCATCAATTGGATTGATAAAATTTTAAATTTACCATTAAGCTAAAGCATCATTTCGATGTATGTTTTACATTTTTATTGTAATATGCATAAGTTATTATCTCCATTAGTTGTATATTTATTATTATTTTATTTATTAAGTCTTATTTTGAGTTGATGTCACCCTCAATTGAGTCACCAACTTTGTTTGTAAAATTATGAAAATGCTCTTTCATAATTAAAATAAGTTAAACTATTTAAGGGTATTTTAGTCTTTTCATTTTAACAAAAACCAATAAAAATATGCATATTATAGGATTTGAGCCCACACCAATTAGAATAGTAAAACTTTAATTTTACCACTCAACTAAAACTCTATTTTAATATATTTTATACATTTTCTATTTTAATATGCACAGTTTATTATCTCCATTAGTAGTATAGATATTAATGATGTTAATTGAGTTGGTGTCACAAGTCAACTCGATGTTATCACACCCCAAAATTGGGCCTAGAAGTTTCGAGGGTAAATTAGAAATTTTGGCTCAAAGTGGGTTCGAAAATTTTGAATTGTGGTAACCTGAAAAATTGTTTTTGACTAAGGTTTTTGAAAATTAAATCAATTTTTGAAAAGAATGCTGAAAAGAATTTCAATTTTAAAATAAGGATTGTTTTGCAAAAGGGTTCAATTTAGGAGTATTTTTAAAGCAATTATACCAAATATTTAAAAATACCATATTTCCTCCTCCACCTTCATTAAACCCATGATAGTTTCTTCGCTCACCCTTGTGTTTCCGTCCCTTGATTTTCCCAAGCACCCTTCACTTGTTTTATCTTCCAAGCATCAATTCATTTGATTTCTTTCATCCTCCTAACATTAAACCTCTTTAGAATTCCATAAAAACCATAAAAAAACACCATTGATTTCACTATTTCTCAACTTGTGGGTTTTCCGAATTTTCAATCAAACGTTTGATTTTCTCACAAAGAAGGTAATATTTTGTTTTCCTATTAGTTTGATATCTAGCCTTTTAAAATGAGTTTTTAACTATTGAATCGAAAGTTTTGAATAAATACCAAAAATTGGGTCGTTAATGGTGGAATTCAGGATTTTGAAGGAAAACGATGTTTCAAAGCGTTTTTCAACTTGTTTTAATGTGATTAGAAGGTTTCTAAACTTTCTTTTAAGTTTGGTTAAAGAATTCCAATGTTTCAATGAATTTTCGTGAAAATTGCTATTGTATGTCAAAATTTTGAAACCATAAATCTGTGTAGTTTAGAGTAGTTTGAAGGTTGGAAATTGTTCTTAAATATATAATTAGATGATTGGAATCAATTATAGGCAATGAGAATGAGTAAAGATTAAGATATTTGAGTTTCAAGTTTGCTAGTCGAAAATTTTAGTCCAAGAGAAACTAGCCTTAAACTTGTGTTTTTGTTTGTTTAAGGTGTGTTATGGTTGCTAATTGATTGTGTATATTGTGTTGTTATTATGTATGAAGCATCGAAACTGTTGGAACCTTCTACGAGCAAGGCGAAAGGCAAAGAAAAGCTAGTTTAAGCTTTCGATAATTAGGTGAAAGCATGAACGGTGAGTGTTTGGAATTGCTGCTAGTAGACACTATTCATAGTAGTTATCAGGAGCTTAGGAATAGCCTAAACCCTTATCCTAAGTTCCAAGTGTAATCTTTCTTATACCCCCATTTAATTTTTAAAGTATGTGGTTGTGTGATGTGGATTGAGTATTAAGTTGTGATAATGTGACATGTGATATATATATTGTGATAGCTCTTGTGAATGTGTTAGTTGTGATTATATTAAACATGTCGAATGATAGTGATGATATTGTGTTAGCAATAAATGTGCAATGAAAGTGTGTAGAAAATGGTAAGTATGTATGTGTTGAATTGTGGAATGTGATGCCGATGTGACAGATAAAGAAAAGTGAATATTGGTATGTGGTATGTGATAACCTAATTTTAATACATTCATATGTGAATGGATATGTGATGGCTCAATGAGCATAGTTGTGGCACTTAAAGTGCAATTAAATGTAAAATCGATAAGTGTGCAATGTGTACAAATTGTGATGTGAACGGATGTTTATGAACAGAGATTAAGTTCATAAGAACAATAATTAAAAGTGCGTATTTGCGAATACTTTGGCCTTGTGATATTGTGAAACCGTTGGATATGGTTGGCATGCCATAGGATTATGAGTACTCACCCTTCTGTTGTGTTTTTGGGGAATTGAGGTCCAAGACAGTTTTGGAGAGATAAGGGAATGTGAGCTCAGCTCCATTCATCGGGATATGTTGGTGTGTTGGAGAGTGTTTAGCTTTATGCTACACTTATGTGATATGTTAGACTCTTTGAGTCATTGGTGTGATGGAGATCCGTGTATCCAATGTGTGGTGATAGAGCCCACTTTTATGTTTCATGTTTCCAAGTTGCCAAACTATCATTAATTGATTAATATATGAAAATGTTGTGTGTAAATGCATGTGAATATATAAGCTAGACTTGTGAGTTACTAAAGCATGAATATGTTGTTGTGTCTTGAGGAATTATCATAAAATGAATTATATATATGTGAGTTGAGTGTAATTGCATGTGAGATTATATGCTAATTTTATGAATTAATGAAACATGAACACGTAACTTTGACTTAATTAGAATATGGTTGTGAATGTGATGTAGTATACTCTTGCTTAACCTTTGATGTTGTGTATGCTTTGTGGTTATTCCGACATTCACTGAGCTTGTTTAAGCTCACCAACTCTTTCTAACCATTGCAGATATTTAGCGTTTTACGATGTGAGCGGTGTAGAAATTCCAAGGAATTGATCCAAGTTAGACTTTAGTATTTAAGTAGGTGATATTATTATTTTTTTTGAACTGTGGGAATAAGGCAATGTAGTAGACGTTTCAGTTGATTGTTATTATGTCCTAAATGGTTGTTATGATTTTAGACTCTTAGGGATTGATTGTCTTTGCTTAAAAATATTGATTATGCTTTGAACTGTAATTATGAATATTCCTAATGTTAAATATTGAAGTTATAGATGCATGTTGAATTGGTATACGTATGGTTGTGATAAATGCCTTGTTTTGCTGTGAATTTTAGTGTTTTGTGTAGAGGTATCAATAATCGAGTATTTAGTATCGATACCTCCATATTAATTCGTATGTGTAGGAAACAATAGCTCAATTTGGTATCAATACTAATTCTTGAGTATCGATACTCGTGGCAGAAATATAGATACTTTTTAAATTGTATCAATAGTTTGCTAGTTTTAAATTTTGTAGGAAAATAGAATGCTAGAATGGTACCGATTTTGTGATCAGTATCGATACCATTTATGAGAAATATCTATACCATCGAATGAGTATCGATACCTATGTGATATTTTGGAAATTTTTAGTAATTGGTCTTTAAGCATTCTTCTAACTTGTTATAAAGTCGTTTAATGCATGTTCAGTATAATTCAATGTCCCCTAGGGTATTTTTGACTTAAATCTCCTATAATTGATTAAGCATGATGATGTTCGCATGCTAGTGAGATGTTGTGGAATGTGTGATGTTGTGAAAGTGGTGTAGCGTCCTATTACTCGGGCTCGTCGACCGGGTCGGGCATAGGATGTTACAGACGCTAACTCACAATTGATGACAAAATCATGATCAATAATTGTAGTACATTTAGTATTGTTTATATGATATATTTATGTGTCTATTTTTTATTTTAATATCATACATATTTAATGTGTTATTATGATTGATTAGTTTCAAACCATTTGTTTAATTGTTTATTGTATGTTATTTTTAAACACACATTTGTGGTCTAAATTCATGGTTTTTACACACATACGTGTGTGATAGAATTTCTAGTATTTATACTATTAATAAAACTTTTGACTGAGTTGGTGTCACAGGTTACCTAGGTATCGACTTGGTTAAGAAATTATGAGAATGCCCTTTTGTAATTAAAATAAGTAATATTATTCGAGGGTATTTTAGTCTTTCCACTTAATAAATAAATAAAATTATGCATATGATGGGACTCAAACCCAAACCAAATGCATATGCAATTCCTTTAATTTACCACTCAACAAAATTTTTTTAATATTTTTTATACATTTTAATTTTATTATGCATATTTTATGACCCTCCTTTAGTTGTACATATTCATAATGTATTTGATTGAGTTTATTAATAATGTATTTGATTGAGTTGGTGCTACAAGTTAACTTGACACTAATTTAATATTAATGGCAAAATTATGATAAACAATTTAATCTAATTTTTTGTAACACCCAGACCCGTATCCGTAGTTGGATTACGAAGTATTACCGTACAGTTTAGAACAATCAATAACAAATAGCATCAAGTTTACCAAATGAATTAAAAAATTTATAAATAATTTAGATTGAAGTAAAACATACATTTATGGGTCTTAAATCAAGCCTACGAGGCCTTAAAAATAGTTTAGGAACAATCAAGTAACAATTCGAAATAAATCAGAAGATTTGGGACAAAAATGAAAATTTTCAAAACAGGGGTCACACGGCCGTGTGACAGAGCCCAGACCCTTGGGACTCTAGACATGGCCGTGTGGCTATCCCACACGCCCGTGTTGCTACTCCACACGCCCATGTGCTCGCTCATGTAACTCATTGACTTGGGTCACACGACTATGTTACAGGTCGTGTGCCAGCCCATGTGAACCCCGCACCTAACACGTTCGGGGCACACGCCCGTGTGGGTTGCCTGTGTGGGACACATGGCCATGTGACAGTCGTGTCTCAAGTCGTGTGTGCCCAAATGATGCGATCCCCATCGCATCATGTTTCGATACATCTCGACGACATCGAGATTGGCCTAAACTCGAGGGGCCCAAGTGCAAAATGAGACGTTTAATTTCAGTTTGATAATAAATTGAGTTGTTGGACTTTATTTTTAATTAAGTTGCTTGAATAAATTACTCATCTTAGTTAATTGAGTTCATTTTAGTTAATTGAGTTCATCTTAGTTAATAACTCATCTTAGATTAATAAATGAGTTGCTGGTCATTAATTCAACTCATCTTAGTTTTAATAATTGAGTTATTATTGAACTTCATTTAATAAATGCTTCTTTAATTAATCTAGTTACTAGGATAATTTTTTGATGCATGAGTTTAAGTTTAATTAATTATGCTTCATTTAATTAAACTAGTTGCTGGAATAATTGATGAATATGTTTTAGTTCAATTATTGAAGTTAAGTGCTTAATGTGTTTGAGTTAAATTAATGTTTAATTGTGTTTAATAAGCTCATTTTAATGTGTTTATTGCAGGAGTCTTTTCAAGTCATAACCGTTACAATTCAAGGCTGTTACAAATTAAATAAAGTGGCTGTTCAAGTCATTTTTGGTTACAAGCAAGGGGCTGTTACAAAGAAGGTTTAACACATCATTTAAAAGAGTTTAAAGAGTGGATTATTGCTTCTTTAAACTCGGCAGCAAGCTTTTCAACTACCAACCATTTTTGCTGCTTCGAAAAAATTAATTCAAGCATTCAAAACACCATTAAGGTGTTGGTGACTATTCAGCTAACCAAAGGACATTTCAAGAGTCACTTTTCAAGCATTCAAGGTCAATTACGCAGCTGAATTGAAGAGAATTAAATGGTAGAGTTATTTAGTTCAAGAATTCCAAGAGACTTGAGCTTTATTTCAGCTTTTAAGATGAATACTTGTGACCATTCAGCTAGCCTTTTTCTAGCCTTATAAATATGTGTGTAATCAGCCTTTTGGAGGGACTTTTGACATTTTACTGAATGGAATTATATCATTTTGTGAGATTTGCTTCTCTCAAATTTCGTTTGAAGACTTGTTGGCTTATCTGCAAAGCTAGCGGTGTCAACCTATTCTTTTTTTTTTCCGAACTTATCACTATCAATAGTGTGGCGTTCGAACCTTTATACCGAGGTTCCTATCTTCCTAGATAGTGGGTCAAGGTTTTATCTCATCTATCCAAAACCACTTAAGCCATATAAGTCCCGGGTCAGCATTTCTTAATGTTGGTTCGTTCTTGCCGCTTGAGAACTATTTCTTTCCATTCCATCCAAAAAATATCAACTTTCTTTTAATTCCTTTTAATTCCTTGTTAGTCGAACCTATCTTCAACACTTAGCCAATTTTAAACCTATCTTTCATTGATATTTCCCATATTTAGCCAACTATAAACGACTTGCTAATTGGAACGATACTTTCTCGTCGACGATCGGGCAATGCAAATACGACTCGAAATCAATCACGAGGTCGAATCGTATCATTTGGTATCAGAGCTACAAAAACAAGAAGTACGATCGTTCGAAAGCTATCCCGAAATAGTTCGTGAAGCGCTGGAGTAAGTTTTAAAAAAAATTCAAAAAAAAATTATAGTGTAATACAAGTTGTATTGAATTTTTTATGTATTGAAAAAAAATTACGTGAAAAAAAAAATCTAAAAAAAAATAATTCAAAGTGAAAAAAAAATTACTTTAAAAGTTTGTAGTCATTTCTGAACTCCCGATCAAGAAAATTTCCATTTTCAACTATTCCTACCCATTTCACGCTACACTTAAAGCCCTTTCCATCTTTTCTTTCAGCCTATCCTACCTCTTTTCATTATTTTCCTTTTTTCCCAATTTGTGACCGACCCCTAAGCCTATGATTAAGCCTTGGCAAGTTTGCTTACGAAGTCACGAGAGAAGAAAGAGCGGTAAAAGGCACGAGTGTTGTGAGAGCATTAGAGTGTTGAAAAAAGCCGATCTAGAGTGCAAACACGAGTGTGAGTGCCATTCAAATTTTCTTGTGAGTGACTGGTGAGGTTTTGTGGTGAGGAATTCATTTTGTCTTTATTTTAACATTTCCTTCTTTTCAGCTATAAATTATGTCTCAAGGAGAATTTTCAGAATTTGAACTTCAAGACTTCATGAAAGAAATGGATGATTTGTTCGATAAGAAATTAAAACCCCTCCAAGAATGATTGGTTCATATCAAAGAGCGGAGCCATCGAGCAAGAACCCAACGGGAGCAAACTTATCCAAGTGAAAGGATGGAAACGAGATCGACAAGGAGTCGAACATTCAACGAATATGTGAGAAGAGACACTTATCGTGAGTCCTATTCTTCAAGGAATTTAGGTCGAAATAAAGCCAACTATGAGTTTGAAACTTTTCAAGGTGACAAACGAAAACATAGAAATTTCTCTTCAAGTGCTTCAAAGTATTCATCTACAGAGAAGTCCTTATGGAAAAGCGAGGGTGTTCTGTACTCTTCCATGGAGGCTTATTCACGAAGAAATGAACGCAACTTATATAAAGATTCCTCCTCTTCTTTTCAACTAAAAGCCCGTCATTCTGATTCTTTTATGATATCATCTTCTTGTAATGAAAAAATGAGACAAAAAGAGATCAAAAGGAAAGAGAGGCAAGAAAAGTTGATGCGAGAGAATGGGCGGATCTTAAATGAAATCGAGAGAAGAAAAAAGTTATTGAGAAAAGAAAATGAAAAAAAAAAGAGATCGAGCGTGAAAAAGAATGTGAAAAGAAAAAGAAAATTGAAAAAGAGATTGAGATAGAAGAACAAAAAAAGAGAATAAAAGAAACGAGTGTTCTCGAGAAAAAGAAACGAGAGAAAAAGATGAAAAAGAGCAAGAAAAAGTGAGGAGTGTTTTTACTAACCATCTCGTGAGTCCTCCTCTTGTTTCATCTTTCCAGGTTTCTGAAGATCCATTCGACAAGCTCCAGCTTCAATACCTTTCGGATGAGAGAAGATTCCGAATGATCGAGAAAGGTAAGATCGGAAGCGAAATTAGTCCACACTCGCCTAAAGGTAAGTTAGGTAAGGATAATTGTCATTCTTTGATTGACGATAATATGATAGTTTTGAAGGGTGGCAAAAAGATTTTTACTTTCGAAAATCCTGAAGTTGATGTGTTTGTTGGTGAGTCAATATCCAAACGGCTATTACAAGACTTGGTTGTGTACGATAGTGGATGTCCAAGTACACAATTTGATTACTCTGATTTTGGTGTTGATGAGCATTCTGTGATCTGTTATGGAAAAACCACATACTTAAACAAGGCTGTGCACATGAGACTTGTAAAGTATGAATGTTTGAATTTATGCATGCCTAAATTCCCTTTGATTCAGCATATACAAACTTTCGATGTGTGTGTTAAAGATTATCCACATACAAATCTTGACTTGTTTAATTGTGATTGTTATGTGAGATCTTTGAGTTTTTGTGTGAAATCGTTTTGTATAAGCTTGCCCTTTCGGATGAATTGTAAAAGCTATAATTTTTTGAATGATTATATGCTTAAGTCTTGCGTGATTGAAGTGAGTGAGTTGTTGACAAAAGAAAAGTTCTTGCTATTTTTGAAAATGTGTGCTCAAAATCACGTGTTCAGACCCGGAGAACGTTTTCCTAAGTTGTTAAGGAAAGGTCAAAATCAATTTTTTTTATTTCGGTTGGTTGCTATCAATGAATTCCCTGTTTCGTAATGATAAGGTAAGATCCACTTCTACTTTTGATCCTGGCATCGATTCAGCATGTCCTTTCAAGTTCATCAATTATGGTGTCACTAACCCCTTTTCTTTTCGTGAAGGTGACACTTTGAGAAGTGCGAGTTGTTTTTCTCCTACAATTTAGGTTAGTTCGAGTAAAGAACTTTGACTTTACTATCTCTCCGAAGAGAGGAGGTTTACATTGATTGAAAAAAGTACTGTTCAAATCCATTCCCATCCATTCATTCATGTGGGTAAACAAGGTGAGTTTTCTGAATCCTTTAAGACTCAACCATTCCCTTCGATCATTGATGGAAACATTGTTGATGTCTTGTTTTTTAAAACGCATTCGTACTTTGACGAGGTTTATTGTCCTTCTTTGATTAGTAATGGATTGTTTGTTTTGAAAGAAGATAATGAGAATATTACTCAAAAAGGTTGTGTTGTTGATATGCATTCCTTGATTTATTGCACGAATTCAATTTGTTTAAATAACGATTTGCGGGTGCAATTTGAGATGATCGAATGTTTCAAAACATATGTGTTTCTGATTCAATTATGTGATAAGGCATTAACTTGTAAAAAGTTCTGTTTAATTGATTGTGACGATGGTGTATGGAAGTTGCCTTTTGATATGAATCATGAATGTTCTGAACGAAAGATGCTTGGATTACATGTTTGTTTGGAAGCATTCTTAATGTATTTTGATTACCATTTGAGATTGACTCATAAGCCTTTCTTGTTACCGAATATTAATAATCATTTTTTAAAAGGTAAGATTCACCCATTATTTTGAGAACGGTAATCAATCAAGTGTTCGAGTATGCACCAAGACTTCGAAAAGGAATTGTCCATTCTTGCTTCACCATTTTATTACTCTTTTTCTTAATGATGATGATAATATTCTCGTGTGCCAAGTTATGAATAAAGTCTTGGAAAATTTTTCTTGGTTTAACCTTCATTGTGTCACTAATTCGTTTTATTCTTCTGTAGGTGACGATGTAAGGTGGTACCCTCTTAAAGAGGGAGGGCCTGCAAATAATCTGATTTGTGATCTAGAAAAAAAAATTCGAGCAAGTGGCCCGATTTGAGGAAAAATCGTCTTCAAGAGGGAGGGTATAATGCGATCCCGGTCGCATCATGTTTCGATACATCTCGACGACATTGAGATTGGCCTAAACTCGAGGGGCCCAAGTGCAAAATGATACGTTTAATTTCAGTTTGATAATAAATTGAGTTGTTGGACTTTATTTTTAATTAAGTTGCTTGAATAAATTACTCATCTTAGTTAATTGAGTTCATATTAGTTAATAACTCATCTTAGATTAATAAATGAGTTGCTGGTCATTAATTCAACTCATCTTAGTTTTAATAATTGAGTTGTTATTGAACTTCATTTAATAGATGCTTCTTTAATTAATCTAGTTACTAGGATAATTTTTTGATGCATGAGTTTAAGTTTAATTAATTATGCTTCATTTAATTAAGGGGTTGGCTAAAAAAACACCCCCAACATACTAAAAAAACACTCTAATAAATAAAAAACCTTTACTATAATTAATAATTAGTTATTAATTAATGTTCTTTTACTTTATTGATTGGTTAGTAATTAACATCTTTCTAACAGAATGATTAAGAATTAATTATCACCTCTCCACTCACTTTTTTATCTCATTTAATTGTTAAACATATTTTTATTATTGTATTATTATTAAATATTATAAGTATTATTATTATTATTAAATATATAAGTATTATTATTATTCAACATATTTTTTTATTATAGGATTATTGTTAAACATATATATGAATACATAAATACAAAAATATGAGCAAAATGCTAAAATATAATAAATTAATATTATTCAACAATAATCCTCTATAGTTATAACAGTGTTTTGAGATTACAAGGTTTCAGCTTGTCTATAAAATTCCGACGTGACATATACATGGTTTGCCATCCAAACATGTAGACGGGGCTCTATGGCGGATCCAATAAGCCGAAATGGTAGGCATTGGGTAATCTCCTTCTAATTGTACCATCACATTATGATTATCATATACATGTGCAATTGTAATAGAATGATGGTATTAAAAATGTTCCGGACCTCTCCAAAGAGGAAAGAAAGTTATGTCACCTCGCTTGGTTAAATAATTGAGGATCACCCCAAACCTGTTGGCAATTAGGACACCTGTCATAGGCATAACCATATAGTATTCTGCTGGTGCAGGCGATTGTGAGAAACACAGTGAATTACGTAATTCATCGATTCCATCAGTGAAAACTCTAGCATAGACATCATATGAACTCAATAACTCGTCTAGCAGTTGATGTCGAACATAGAGCCACTGATCTTCGCCATAACCAAGACAAACAGATATTGCTCAGAATCTTCAATTTTCATCACCCCTGACATCTTGTACATGTGTGATGTAAGGGTGGAACATATCTGGAATTTCTTTCATTAGTGGATGAGTGTCACATGATTCAGGCATCTGGTTTAAGTCTATGAAGTCTGAAACTTGCTCTGATGGCTCCTGGTTTAAGTCTGGAATTTCGGTTACGTATGAACTACGTCTTGCAGGTTCTTTGTTCAACTCTACCAGATCCAACCCAACATATTTTGACGTGGTTGAATGGTTATGTCTTCTGGGAGCTTGACTTATAGAATCGACTCATTTTTGTTGTTGTTTCTTCAAGGTTGGTCGTCCACGCGTATTTTTTTTGAATTGTAGGTTCTTTATTGAGTGTTTTACTCAGCTGGAATATATCTCTTAACTTTCTTAACAGACTTTTTTTCTCGGCTTTTGACTGCTTAGTGAAGTTTTCTTTAAACATTTCTAACTCACCGTCACAACAAATATCCTCATTTTCCACAGAAGTTGACGGTGATAAGTCAAGCTTCCCCTAGAATACATCTATTGAATCCAACGGAATACACTCACCTACATTGAAATGCCATTAGTTTATAAAAATTCAATATATAAATAAATTTTAGAAAATAATTGTTAAATATACCACCTGAATTCAAGTAGACTGATAGCATGCAAGCGCATGGTAACCCACAACTATGACGTAGTTTACAACCACAGTTTGAAGAGTCAAGTTGATGTCTACTCGATCGCTGGAGTTCCCCTTCTAGGATATCTAGAGCTTCAAGTGCCACAAAACTCCGCAATAATCTAAAACACGGTAAGTTGTGTCTGTGTTTGAGGACAATTCTACTCTTTTCAAAACTTTCATATATCGATGTAAGTTGAGACTTCACAATCTGATCGATACAACCAACAAATTTATCTAGAGAAGAATTTTTTGCACAAAGGTATTTCTTTAGCTTTGCATACTGGCTCTCAACTCTATTCGTAGTTCGTTCTCCAAAGTTGAGATGCCGATCAATCCAGACCGACACAAACATTTCCTTATATTTGCTTAACTACACTTGATCTAGATATTTTAAAACACCTGAATTTATATAAATGTTAGTTATGTATAAAAAGTCTTCTAAAACTATAAACAATTATTTATAGAATAACGAGGCTTGTACCTGGATATTCGCTCAACATTGATTGCGTTTTAGTAGTTTTCGGTGTACAATATCCACGTTGGAGATTCAACGAGTGCGATGCACATAGCACGAAAGGAGTCCCACTCATGTTGCGACTTGATAGATCGCCTACAATGCTTTTTAATATTTTCGATAATGTGCCATCTGCATATAGTAACCGAGTGGCATCGGGGAAACTTGTTGGCATGCATTCATCAGAGCCAACTCTCTGTCCGTCACAATAACACGTGGGTACATGCACTCTTCTAGTGTCAACTTTAGACATGTTAATGCCCAATTATAGTTCTCCTCCTTTTCGTTAATGATAAAGGCAAAAGCTATACTAAATGTCTTGTTGGTTGAAGTCACACCAACAATCTGAACAAAAGGCAGATCATATTTGTTCGTTTTGTACGTTGCGTCTACAATCAAAACGTGCGGAAATGCACGCCATATATCCAATGATCGTGGATGAATGAAGAATAGATTTTCCAATTCATTTGAAATATTATTTACTGAACACTCAGTAAAAAAATGTTTATCATTCAAAAGCAACATAAGAACCTGTATCGGAGTTTTACCGACATTCTGGGATGAGCGAAGCTTTTGCCGTGTATTGTATATGGTTTTTAGTGTAGAAACGTTATTCTCGTCCTCCTCCTTCAGTGTCGATAATATGTCACGTGGTGTAACATTCTTACTCGTCAAATCAACCAACAATTTTTTTTCGTTTTCTTTCAACCGCCTTGCATAAGCATGTCCCTCCATATGTTGTGCAGGTGGATGGTTATGTTGATCACATATCACCCTCAACGTCCACCCATCATATTGTTTTCAATACGAACCTACCAATCAAAATTTACAGTTGGTCTTTTTGGTGCCAGACTTTTTACTTGATTCTTTAAATTTGTATTCACCGCCACGATCACAAATAAGTGTGACGTAAGACACCACACCATTTTCCTTTGCTTTTGATCTTCTTGTGACGATGATATAACCAAGAGAGAATGCCGTGTTTTGCACCCATTGCATCAGCCCTTCACGAGACTCGAACACCTAAAATTTAAAAAATTTTGTTAACAAATATTAAATGTTATGAAGATAAAAAAAATATTAACATCATGATAAATATTATACCCGATCGGTAAAAAATGGTGATGTCACCATAGAGATCTCATTGCCTTCATTTAAGTTACTTCCGTAAAAAATCGACATCTTTTGTTGAACATTACAAATTATGACGAAAAAATCAGTAGTTATAAAAATTTAAAACAGATTTTAATTTATACAAGAATTAATAAATAAAAAAAGAAAAAAAATTAGAAAAACAGATTTTTATAAAAAAATAGTTTAGAACAAATTTATAAAAAATAAAATTACAAATAATAAAGTGTAGTGAGAATGACTTACTTAATTTTGTTAATAATAATATGAGTTTACGTTAGGGTGTTGTTAATGTTCATCAAAATAAACATATATATATAACTCTGATTATTTATTGTATTAATTACAACAAAATTAATTTTTCCCGTTTTTTAAGATGTTGACTCTAATTTTTTGGACTAAATTGATTACACTAATTAATTTAAGATGTTGAAAATGAAGATATTTGGAAAATGTACTAATTAATTTTTTGGACCATATTAATTTCTTTGGACCACATTAATTTAAGATCTTGACTCTAATTATTGTATTAATAAAAAGACTCATTGGGAAAGACACTCATCCAATAAAATGAGAAATGTTGTAATCAATTACACGGAAAATGAGAATTAGGGTGTTTTTTAATATGTTGGGGGTGTTTTTTTAGCGATACCCTTTAATTAAACTAGTTGCTAGAATAATTGATGAATAAGTTTTAGTTCATTTATTGAAGTTAAGTGTTTAATGTGTTTGAGTTTAATTAGTGTTTACTTGTGTTTAATAAGCTCATTTTAATGTGTTTATTGCAGGAGTCTTTTCAAATCATAACCGTTAAAATTCAAGGCCGTTACAAATTAAATAAAGTGGTTGTTCAAGTCATTTTTGGTTACAAGCAAGGGGCTGTTACAAAGAAAGTTTAACACATAATTTAAAAGAGTTTAAAGAGTGGATTATTGCTTCTTTAAATTCGACAGCAAGCTTTTCAACTACCAACCGTTTTTGCTGCTTCAAAAGAATTAATTCAAGCATTCAAAACACCATTAAGGTGCTGGTGACTATTCAGCTAACCAAAGGACATTTCAAGAGTCACTTTTCAAGCATTCAAGGTCAATTATGCAGCTGAATTGAAGTGAATTAAATGGTGGAGTTATTTGGTTCAAGAATTCCAAGAGACTTGAGCTTTATTTCAGCTTTTAAGATGAATACTTGTTACCATTCAGCTATCCTTTTTCTAGCCTTATAAATATGTGTGTAATCAGCCTTTTGGAGGGACTTTTGACATTTTATTGAATGAAATTATATCATTTTGTGAGATTTGCTTCTCTCAAATTTCGTTTGAAGACTTGTTGGCTTATCTACAAAGCTAGTGGCGTCAACCTATTCTTTTTTTTTTCCGAACTTATCACTATCAATAGTGTGTTGTTCGAACCTTTATACCGAGGTTCCTATCTTCCTAGATAGTGGGTCGAGGTTTTATCTCATCTATCCAAAACCACTTAAGCCATATAAGTCCCGGGTCAGCATTTCTTAATGTTGGTTCGTTCTTGCCGCTTGAGAACTATTTCTTTCCATTCCATCCAAAAACTATGAACTTTCTTTTAATTCCTTTTAATTCCTTGTTAGCCGAACCAATCTTCAACACTTAGCCAATTTTAAACCTATCTTTCATTGATATTTCCCATATTTAGCCAACTATAAATGACTTGCTAATTGGAACGATACTTTCTCGTTGACGATCGGGCAACGCAAATACGACTCGAAATCAATCACGAGGTCGAATCGTATCACCAAAAATGACCTAAAACATGTCTATTTCTCATCCAAATGCTTAGGTGCCTACACCTAACAAAAGTACCTGCAAACAAGCTCAAAGAATGCAATCAAGGACACTCAAAACATGCCAAAATGATCAACCTAATGTCTAACCAATGTGTCATCCATGACATTACAACACAAACACTTACACATTTCATTTCCTTAACTAAATATACAAGCCACAAGCACATTCAAAATGACTTACATTTAATCCCAAAATGACATGCTGAATTCAAGCCAAACTTACCATTTCATGCTTATCCCACTACTTCCATTTATGCTTCCACCTAGAACTAGTATGCTCATTTAAGTAAATACTCAACCACAACATCATATGCACATCCATTATACAACATAAGTACTTATAAACCATTACAAAACATAATCAAACCCTCCTATTACATGCCATGTAAGACAAGTTGTTTCAAAATCTACCAAAGGTCCTCAAATAGTGTGATTCTTCAAGTTGATCCAAACTCCCGATTTTCACAAAACGTAATCTAAAAAGAAAGAAACAAGGACATGAGTAAGTTTCCATAAAGCTTAGTAAGTTCGTCGATTAAACGATAAAGCTTACTGAATTAAATCTAATAATTCAATTAACAAGATTAAAAAACAGAGCTCCTGTCAATCATAGTTCACAATAGGTGAGTAATACTCGAACAATAGTGCAAATCAATTTTCCAAATTTTAATAACATTCAATGATCAATAAAACATTGTCCGATGAATGATATACGGATATGAGTACACATTTAACCATCTAGAACACACCAAATGCTCAAATGAGCCAGTCCAACTGATAACACACCTCGGCACTAAGTGTTTAGCCCGTAGGCTAACATCCACCCCCATAACACACCAGAAACACTATAAATATAAGATGATAGTCCGCAACAAATGCATGACCTCAGTATATTCAATGAACAGAAGATAAATGAATCATCGTCACATCTCATACCTATCTCGTACTGTGCACAACACAACCTATTGGCATGCCAATCGTACTCTATCCTACATTCATCGGCTCAAAAGATATCATTAGTAACCAATGATGTAACACCCCTAGCCCGTATTCGTCGCCAGATTAGGGCTACGGAGCATTACTGAAGCATAACGTCATACAATGAACAATTTATTACCATAAAGAAAACACAAGTTAAATCATGGCAACATCAATAAAAAACATTCATACAGTCTCTTATACGAGCCCTCGAGGCCCTAAAAAGACATTGGAAACAATTCGGGACTAAATCGAAAACATATGAAAATTTTCAAAAATAGACAAAAATTTTCAAACTACAGGGGTCACACGGCCGTGTGGCCAGGTTGTGTGACTCACACAGCCAAGAGACACGCCTGTGTCTTAGGCCGTGTGGACATTCAAAATAGGGACACTGTAACACCCCAAACCCGGTCAATACACCACGACCGAATCTGGCATGTTACGGGGAAAATCGCGTTTGAAGGGTTGGGTTTCTGGTTAAAGATTCGATGAGAAACTCCTTGTCATATTTTATACTTTTCGAAATCTTGGCATGATTGCTTTGTCATATTTTAATGTTTTAGAGTGATACCCGATGGTAAAGTTTAAAACACATTGCGTTATAGTTTTGAAACCGTTGACCTTCCAAGTTTTTAGCAATTTTAACTCAATTAATTTGTTAAAGCATATTAGAAAGCTACTTTAAGCATAAACATAGTAAAACCTAATTTAAAGGCCATTTGCAACCCAAAATAAAACCAAATAGTAATAAATAAACTAAAGTACCAAATTTTGTAAAGTCTGAGCAAATCTTTATTAAAGCATGGCATGAGCACCTCGAGTCCATCCCGCTCCATGTCCGCGCGTCTAAGCGTCATCTCGAAATGTCAAAGGAGAGGGTGAGTCGCAAGACTCAATTACATAAATCCCCTCCCGATAAAACAACATGCTAACACACATCATATCATAGCAACATTATCAATGCACCCCGATCCTAACCATCCATATCACCTTTCTACCCCGTGTGGTACCAAACCACTGGTGGTGCCAAACCACCGGTGACCCAAAGTCACGATATCCATAAGTGTGGTGCCAAACCACCGTGACCCAAAGTCACGAATAATCCAATGATGGGCCCAACCCATGTGATACCAAATCACTAGCGACGATCCCATATCTCAAAGTGGGGCCAACCCACGGTGGTGTTAACCACGGGGACGAGTCGCAATGAGGTGCCAACCTCGGTGTCCCAAAGACACGGTGTGATACCAAATCACCGGTGACCGCAAATCACAAATCCGATGATGGGGCCAACCCATCGTGTGATACCAAATCACCGGCGTCAATCCCGTATAATCAATCAGTGGGGCCAACCCACTGTGGTGCTAAGCCACCGGGACGAGGCGCTATGAGGTGCCAAACCTCGTGTCCCAAAGACACAAATGTGATACCAAATCACCGGTGACCGAAGTCACAAAATCAATCGTGGTACCAAACCACCGGAGGTGCCAAACCTCTCCAGTGTCCCAAAGACACAGTGTCCCAAAGACACGGATATCATATTCCCCCTCCTCTCATATCACCCACACATGTCATACTAATGCAAATGATATAAAACATGCAATCATGCTAACATGCTCAAATGACATCTCATGGTATTTACATCATAAAACATGTTATCACATATATCACTACTGAGATCTCGTAATGAAACTGGACTTACCCGTATCCGTGCTTATACCCCATCGGTACCAAATCCATCAATCATATTGTTTCACTTTAATAAGTAATTAGGTTATCAATCATATTACCAAACAGAAGTGTGTTAGTTTACACACCTGTTAAAACGCAGTCTTTAGTACCAAAAGAATCGATCTAAGGCCCCTTGATTACTTGCTCCTAATATTTGATTTGGTTTCCTACCAAATCTCGAACCAAAGATGGCCAACTCCAATCAATCGAGTTCGGATAATGACCTTGTTGATCGCTTGAATCCGAAGGCCCTAAAAAGAAATTGGTTACACAAGAGATTAGTTCTCTTCTAACAGAAGCCGAAAATCATCCTTTTGCCTTACCAAAATCGTTAGAGAAGTAGGGGGAGAAGAGATAGCCTTTCGGCCAAATACTCACCTTCACTAACCGATTGCCCAACACAGATGAACACCAACACTACACCAATATTCGGCCCTAGGTGTTTAACACTCCTACTTTCGGCTTTGAATGTAAAAGGAAAGAAGAAATAGAGGTGGAAAGAAATGGAGGAATCGGCAATTGGGTTTAGGGAAAAGAAGGGGAATAAAGATGGAAAAGGTGTTTTGGAGAGGTGGAGTTTAAACACAAGGTTTCAAAAGAGAAAAGAAATGGAAGTGGGGTGCTAGGTTCGAAGCTTAACAAGGGATTTTGAGAGAAAACACAAAGCCAAATTCGGCAAGGATGAAGTTGCTTAAAGCTTTCGGTTTGAAAAGGGAAAAGAGAGACTTACTTGGAGGAAATTCGGCTTAGGCTCTTGACAAAAGAAAGAACTTTGTTTTGAAACAAAGTGACCGAATAAAAATGCCCAAAAATACCAAGATGAATTTCGGCTAACACCTTCTCAAAAGGCAACACAGGTTCGGCAATTGAGAGCTTACACTTTCGGTTTTGGTATGGCAAAAAGACAAAATTTGCTTCTAAAGATTTTGACCAAAAACACCAAAACTCAAAATGGATTTCGGCACTACCCCACACCCACACTACCAAGCCGTCCTCCTCCCCAAAACTCTCCTAAAATTCGCCATATCCCCACTAACACTCCACACCACTCAATTCAAATGAGTTGAACAAGTCTTCCTCCTAAAATCCCTCTCCACCCACCATTCAAATGGGTAGACCAAGTCCAAGGCAGAGTTTGAACTGCCTACAAACTCTTCCTTCCATGCCGTCAAAATGGAAGCCAAAATGTGAGGTCTTTGCGGCTTGAACACAAGACCTCCACCTCATGCAGTTGACGCCACACCTAGCTCCCAAGTAGCGCATGCCTTGCCACTTTGCCAGCTCCTCACTTGTGCAACAAGCACCAAATAAAATACATATCCTCGGCTCCATCGCTCCCTACACCTAAAGCTCAAAAACTAAATTTTTCCCATTCCCTCAGGCATACTCCTAGCCTACAACTAAGCCCCTAAAACATAGAAATAGCAACATAGCACACCAACACATGCAATATCATGCAACAACAAAATAGCCCCCCAACCCGGGATATTACAGACACACGGTCGTGTCCCAGCCTGTGTCCATAACTGTGTAACTCACTAACTTGGGTCACATGGCCAAGCCACACGCCCATGTGCCAGGCCGTGTACCCTTCGAAATAACCCCACACGCCCGTGTGCAAGGCCGTGTGCTAGGCCGTGTAACAGCCTGACTAGTAACCCTTTGAAAGCTACAGGGGACACACGACCGTGTCGCCTGGTTGTGTGTCACACACGGCTGAGAGACACGCCCGTGTGGACAAAAAATAGGCCATTTCTAAGCCATTTTTCTCACCCAAACTCACACCTCCTACACAAGCCATTTGCACCTAAAATCAAGTTTTCAAAGCACACTTTACATATGCATATTCAAGCTTACACAACATAGAAACTATCCATTCAACCAATATGCCAAAATGGCACCTCAATTTCAACAATCAAACTTACCTAACACTTAACCATTTTATTCACTAAAATTACCAATTGAACAATTTGTAAGCCAAATTTAACCATATGTTTATATACCAAAAATGCATACACACCCAATACCAAATGACTATTTCCACAACTAAAATGTACCATACCAATTTGACCAAAAGATGATCACTTCCAAATGACCAAAACTAGTCATTTTCAACATCATGCTACATTCATTCCACACCAACCATTCATTATTACCATACCATTTCCATCAACATTTCCTTACCATCATATTAACCAATTCAACATCAAATTAACAACCACACAAAATATCATATAATCTTAATATCATACCAACTAATTCATCAACCAAAATAACACATATACAAGCCACACATAATGGAAAAATTCATTAAACAAAACACCTATACATGCCATTATAACCATGAATCAAAATTATCAAAATCTACCGATTTAGCCAATGGATAGTGTGATGGATCTCTGATAGCCTTCCAACCCGAACGAGCTCTCGATTAATTAGAAATACAAAGAAATTAACATGAAGTACGCATGTAATGCTTAGTAAGTTCGTAATTCATAAACAAAGCTTACCATTTAAATTTATAAACATAAAAACAATATTAGATAATCTAATATGACTTGACATTAACCTAAGCAACATCAACCTTTCAAGTTAGATAATCTCATAGCTTAGCAAATCATCTCAATAACATCATAGTTTTTATATACACTACTTATAAACATTCATACTTTCAAGCATATGGCTAAACATATCTCAAACATCATCAACTCATACCTTCTCATACTTTCATAGCATCACTTATTGAAGCATTTGCCGAACCTTCCCTTTTCATACCCGTTGAACCATTAGAATAATATCGGATACGCGGGAATCTCGCACACTATGTGTCAACATGTGATCGAAACCACTATTATCTCATATCTCGTACCAATGCTCTCTCTCGAGCCATATATGGGTCTGCTCGCACAAGCTGTCAAGTAACCGCAACACATACTGGTAACTCAACCACCGGTAGGACGTACAAGACCAGCACCCGAAACATGGTAACCCTTAATGACATGTCATTTGTATCCTATATATTCCTAAGGTTCAAACGGGATCCGAAAGTTGCCGAAACTTTGTTGGATATTTCTGTAGAGTCAGAGTATCAAAATATATAACACAGAAGTATTTAATTCGAACATAATTCAATCCTAATTAAATATACGAACTTACCTCAAACACGAACGGAGAATTACGATCGATTAATCCAATACTTTTTCTTTTCCCTGATCCAATTCCGTACAGTGCTTTTCTTGATCTATATAATCAAATTTAACTCATTTAAACTTCATTCTATCCAATTTAATCCAAAAATCATATTTTTGGAAAAATTACACTTTTGCCCTTATAATTTTAAATTATTTCAATTTAGTCTTTAGCTCATAAAAATGAAAATTCATGTAATTTATCCACACCCATGCTAGCCGACTATTAATTTAGTCCCTAACAATCCCCATATTTCATTCATTTCACATTTTTACCATGAACATTTTTCTATTTTTCAATTTAATACTTAAATGACAAATTCATAAAAAAATCCTTTACAAAAGTTGCTCAACTATCATCAAATATTCATTTTCATCCCTCAAACATAAAAAACAACCAATATACATTCATGGTAAAACCCTATACTTTTAACAATTTTGCAAATTAGTCCCTGGGCTAGCTAGATTAAGTTACAACGACTTTAAAAACATAAAAATCATTAAAAATGGAACCAGAAATCACTTACATGCACAAGGATAAGCTTGTCGAATGCTCAAACCCTAAAAATGGTATTGTTTTCCCCTTTAAAATTTGGCTAAGAGAAGAAGATGGACAAAACCTTTATTTTGTTTTACTTATTTTAGTTTTTATTTAATAACTTACTTATATAACCTTTATGTAATATTTATTTTACTAATCACATTAATGGTGTCCATAATTGTCCATTACCTTTATTAATGGTTTAATTACCATTTAAAGCCACTTACATTCAAGTTTCATAACAATTGAAACCTTTTACTAATAGAACACAAGTTTTGCACTTTATGCAATTTAGTCCTTTTTATCAAATTAAGCATGCAAACGATAAAATTTCTTCACTAAATTTTTATACGATGCTACTATCATGCTAAAAAAATTAAAATAATAATGAAATAAATTTTTTGACGTCGAATTTGTGGTCCCGAAACTACTATTCCAATTTTACTGAAAACGAGTTGTTACAAATGATATATCAATCCATTACTTCAATTCTTAGTTACATGTATTAAGATTAAACCAAACGAACTTACCAGATTAAACTGTAGCAATGACAAAAGTATAGGGACTATTCCGTAATTTTCTCTTTTTCTCGGTTTTCCACTCGTTCTTGATCTAAAATAGTAATATCATTCAATTAACTAATTCCAGCAAGAAAGTAACTCATTTTATGCAAATAAGTCCTTTTAGGAATTTTTACAAAATTAACCAACATTTTACCTTTTATGTAATTTAGTCTCTAAGTTCAAAGCTTGCAATTTAACCAATTTCATCTAAAACCCAACTTGGCAGAACCGTGTAGGACCTCACTATAGCCCATATTTTCTGTTAATTCAATCAAGTATAAGTAATTTTTCTATCTTTATAGTTTAATCCTTAAACGTTAAAATCATTAAAATCCAATTTACAAAATAGTTTGATATGTTTTTTTGTAGGTTATCGGACTTTTGCTGCTGACTGGAAGTCGTTGGAGATCACACTATCCGACATCTTATTCGATAATTGTTTATTAATTTTGGGTCAGTTATAAATTGTACATAGGATAACATTTTGTTAAGGTTGTGAATGATTTGATATTTTGATTGTAAATATCTTTATGTGTAAAGTGGTTGAATATTTTGTTAAAGTTGACCTTTTGTTAAGGTATGTTAATAGTCACTTTTGAAATGAGACTTAGTTGTTGTTGATTCATGGTACCTAATGGATGAAATGAATGAGTTTGGGAAATTTGTATGCAAACTAATTTGGTATGATTTGATTACCAAAATGGTTTCGACAATCAACTGTATGTAATGTGATTTTGGTTGGTAATTGAGTTGTGGTGTCATTGAGGGTACATTGGTTTGACACTTAAGTTGTGTGTTTTGTCATGTTTTGAACTTGTTTGAATGCATTTTAAGGCGTAAAAATGTTTGGTTTTAGGTTGGATTTGTTACCCAAGCAATAGGTGGAAGTTGCCTTGATTTTTAAGTCATTTCTAGGTACACACGGGCTGCCACACCGTCGTGTGTCTTGTTATTTTCATTGTAGGTTGGTTCACATGGGTACAATGAGTTACAAAGCTTGGGGGCACGGTCGTGTGACCCTGAATAACACGAGCACGGTGAGTTACATGGTCTAGGGACACGCCCGTGTGACCCTGAAGATCACGGGCACAGTTAGTTACACGATTTGAGCACACAGGCATATGGGGATAACCACATGGGTGTTTGGGGTAGCCACACGACCATGTTTGGGGCCACATGGGCTGGCCTTATCCACACAACCGTGTGACCCTTGTTTTCACTTTTCACTTAAAATTTTATTTTAATCTAGTTTTGATCCTGGTTTGTTTTAAATGTTCTGTAAGTTCGATTTAGGTCTCAAATTGTTTGAAAAGCATGGAAATGGTTGGTGATGAATTATTTTAATTATGTTTGTTTTAAATTATGAATTATGTTAAAATTTTAAAGCTGTAACACCTTATAGCTCAAAATTGTAACCGAACCGGATATAGGGTGTGACAATCAACATAAAACATAACTTATTACTTCATCACCCCGTACACTTAATTACAAATTTCAACTAAAAAATGAACCTTACAACTTCAAACCCTATATACATGCCACAAGCCAAAGTAACCAAAACAAAAGCTACCAAAAAGAATTTAGATATATAACCAAAACACGTCCGTGTGCCATGCCGTGTAACTCACTGACTTGTAACACTAAGAAATCTCAAATGACACACGGCCGTGTCACCAGGCCATGTGAAAACCTGTGTCCCAGGCCGTGTGAACCAAAAATTTACTTAAAATCAAGCCATTTCAAATCCAACACATACCTGAACATTCATACCATTTGGGCACACATTCAAGGGATTTAAAAATCACTCAAACACACATAAACATGCCATTTCAAGAACCCTAATTCATCTAACCAATATTCCATTCAAAGGCACCACAATTAAACCAAACATCACTTACCATAACAAGTCAATATTTCCATTTTCCAATCATGCTAACCTAGTTCATTTAATCACTACATGTCACCACAAAAGACCAGTCACAAACCATCACATACATACCAAAAGGACCTTATAAATAAGCACTTGAAATTGACCAATATGACATATCTTGATAAGGCATTAAAGTTCACCAAATCAACCATAACCTCAAAAGCTTAAACATATCAAAATATCCATTACAAAGTTCCTATACATGCCATTATTAACCTTGGCCAAAATACACAAAATCTACCTATATAATTGTTGGATAGTGTGATAGGTCTCCGATGAGCTTCCAACCGATCGAGCTTCCAATAATCTATAAAACAAAGGAAAATGACTACGTAAGCAACGAGTGCTTAGTAAGCTCGTATAAACTTAAACATAACTTACCACCTCAATAACACAATTCATAGATTAAGCATAAACCATTACCAATGCCATGAGATTAGTATAAGCCTATTCAAGCATCATCAAGCTCACATGTTAGTAGGTTCATCAACATCACATATAAACTCATTTATATCATAAGTAGATTTCATAAGATACATTACATATACATCAACCTTTTTTTATAAAATCATGCACATTTCCATTAATTTACTTACCGTTTCATTCCTTTTCTTACCTGTTGAACCATCTAGAATTACATCAAATACTCAGGAAAGCTCACATATAGTGTGCCTTTACATATAACTGTAAAATTTTCTTTACATCAATGCTCACACGAGCTGTGAAATGGGCCTGCTCACACGAGCTATGGGTCAGAATGTAAGCTACACGATGTTGCTCACACAAGCTGTGGAGAATCCGTAAAAAATACAGGACCTCAGCCATCGGTAGGACATTCAAGACTAGCACCCGAAATATGAAATCTCTAATAACATGTCATTTGTATCTTAAGAATTCTTAAGGTTCAACCGGGACTCATTATTCGTTAATTCATCATAACATGGATACATTTATATATAGATAGATTCATTTATATTAAAGCAACATAGTAAGCATTCAATTTAGCTAACATTAAAATGATCATAGTTCATACGAACTTACCTCGATAACTAAGGTCGTAGTGGTAAAGTCGAATTAATCCAAAGCTTTAGCTTTTCCTTGATTTAAGTCCAAATGTGGTTTATCTTGATCTAAATAGATAATTTCAATCAATTAAGTACTTCTAGTATTCAATTTAATCCATAGTTCATATTTATACAAAGTTAAAAATTTGCCCCTAACATTTTAACTTTTCACAATTTAGTCCTTAAGCTCATAACTTGAATATAAATCATTTTAGCCAAAATCCAACTTAACCAATGTTACAAGGGACCTTAAAATAACCCATTATTACCGACATTTCACAACAAAACCCATTGATTTATACATTTAACAATTTAATCCCTATATCTAAAATTCAACAAAAATCACTTAACAAAACTTGTTTATTTCACAACCAAGATAAATAATCTATCACATAACTTCAAAACCTATTCAAAAACAACCATGGAAAGTCCCTCAACCTTTAAAAGTTTTGCAAATTAACCCTCGTGCTAGTTAGACTAAGCTAAAACTAACTCAAAAACATAAAAATCATTAAAAACGGGTTGAAAAACACATACCATGAACTAGAACAAGCTTAGCCAAACCAAGCATTCAACAATGGAGTTCTTCTCTCCTTAAAATCTGTTAAAGATGAAGAATAAAAGATTATACATGCTTTAATTTCTTTTGTTTTAAGTTTAATTACTAAATTACCATATTAACCTTAAAAAACTAACAAAATTTCATTAAAACCTTGTCCCTGCACATCCACTAACACTTTAAATGATATATTTACTACTTAAGTCCTTTAGTTTAAGATTTCATAGCCATTGTACCCCTTTAACTATTAGAACTCAACTTTTACAGTTTTTACGATTTAGTCATTTTCACCTAATTAACCATTTAAACATCAAAATTTCTTAACGAAATTTTAATATA
The DNA here is from genome assembly GCA_025698515.1 of Gossypium sturtianum. Taxonomy (NCBI): domain Eukaryota; kingdom Viridiplantae; phylum Streptophyta; class Magnoliopsida; order Malvales; family Malvaceae; genus Gossypium; species Gossypium sturtianum. The sequence continues at coordinate 105,893,966 of CM046950.1, forward strand.
ACCTTAATATAATCTCATAGACATTAAATAAATAATAAAAATAATGATTCACTCGTCAAAATTATGATCTCGAAACTACTATTTTTGACACCACTAAAAACGGGTTGTTACAGAGTAAGGAAGGAAACTTCCTAAATCTGGGTTTTGTGATGATGTTTCTTGCAAGCTTGTTTAGTTTTTTGGCATAACTATCTAATAAGTTTAATGACCGGTTGCGCGTGTACGCATTAAAACAACTAATTTATGAAACAATTTTTAAAGTCCAGTTTTGCTGCAAGCGCACAGGTCAGTTGTAATATTTATAGTGTTATAATGAAACACTGAAGTATTACAAAGATCGAACCCAAAGGAAGAGATGATTGAGCAATAACTAGTATACACAATAAAAGCTAAGTGGCTACTAATACGATTTTATATTATGATGATTTATAAAAGATAAGTTTGTAAGATAATTAAATATTTTACTCTAGGGACTAAATTGTAAGAAATGTAAACTAGAGGGACGATCTAGAAAATGACTAATAAGGGTTGGTTGACTGCGATGTGGTTCACCAATGATACGATCCAACCCGGGGCACCAACAACTTACAACTTGAAGAGCTCAGATCAAAGCCGTGGAGCTGTTGTGCACTTTGGTGCACGTCCAAACTCAGCCTGAATCAGCTCATTTGAGCTCGTTTCAGCTCATTGAGCTGAATTAATTAAATTGCTTAATTTTAAATAAATTTGAACATATTAATTTTAAATAATCAATTGGTTTAAACCTGGACATTTTAAATAAGCTTGCTTATGTCTCAATTATTACATATTTAATGGTTAAGATTTAATATGTAAAGCTTTAGACCAATTTAATTGCTGCCAATTTGGTTCATTTAAGCTCCAGTCAAATTAAATGCATGTCCTAGACATTACATATTAATGTGTCTTAGTTAAAGCATGTCTTTAATGTGTTTGTTACTACTTTGTCCAGTCGAATGTGGGTTAAGTAAGTGCAGCCGAATTTATGACATTCAAGTTGAATTAAAATTTTGTTTAATGTGCAGTTTCCCTATGTGCCTTTTCATGGATATCAAGAGCCAAAAGGAATCTGGCGTTTACTCTTCACAAGGCTGACCGTTCAGCTCATCAAAGCAGCAATTAAAACGTTCACCTTGCTGGTACATGGAACGACATTAAAGGTTTGGGCGACAGCATGCAAAGGACACCATTTATTGAGATGTTGGTGCATTGTTTGGGACGGCATTTAAGGCCATTAAGCTACCGATTTCTTTTTCCAAAGAGAGGTGTTGGTTCGGTCATTGCAACAGCCACCATAAATTGTTGTTTACCTTCCCAACGTGACCATTGAGCTCAACCAAGCTCCCTTGTTACTACGTTCACACCAGTAGCATGGGGCGTTCACATTGAAGGCTGTTAGTTTCTTTGTTTTCACACTATTTGACCGTTGGTTTCCTTGTTTTCACACCAGCTGACCAGCAAGCTACTCAAGGCAAACATTAAAGCTCCCATTAAGCTATCCAAGTTCCCAATGCCGAATTTAATGTTGCAATTCAGCTCCCAACATTCCCATTAAATTCTGGCTGATTTTTGGTGTTTCATTTGGCTGAATGTTAATCAGCAAATTAATGAGTTATTCTAGACTAATCTAGGTTATTCAAGGCTGAATTTCTTAAGCATTAAACACATGTCCATTCAGCTAGCTTTGTGACCATTCGGCTAGCTAAGGCTTTGTCTATAAATTTCGGTCTATGGCATTTTGTAAGGGACTTTTGGCTAAATTGTTAATGAAACTATCTTATTTTGGTGAGATTCTTTTCTCTCTAATTTTGTAGAAGACTTTTTTGGCTTATCTAGTTTTAGTGGCGTCAACCTTGTTCTTCTTTCTGAACTTATCACTCCAACGAGTGTGGCGTTCATCTAATATACCGAGGTTCTTACTTTGCTAAGTAACGGGTTGAGGTTTCACTACTCCCATCATCCACCTTGAAGCCTATAAGTATTTGGGTCATTACTCTTTAGTAGGGGTTCTTACTTGCTTTGAGTTTGTTCCCTTCCAATCCATCTCCACCAAACTATCCTAATACATTTCCTTGTTATTTTTATTAACCGAGCCCATCCAAAATATACATCTTCCTTTTTATATTCTAATCGAACCTATCTCCAACACTTAACCAATTTAAAACCCTTTTTGATAAGCTTCCACAACTTTATCCTATTTTCACCCTTTTCGACAATTTTTCAATTACTCCTCGTAGACGATCGGGCAAAATATCATACGACTCGACTCACCTCGAGGCAGATCGTATCAACCAAATCTCAGACTAGGGATATAAATCGCATAAATTATCAAGTGGATCCATTTTATATTTCGATCTCAATTTTACTGTCTTAGACGGATTAGGTCTGATTTATCTTCCAATCTCGCCGGTTAATCCGAGACTAACGAACGAGTGCGCGACAAGATTACCTTCCAGTCTCACTTTATCTTAATCTTCCCTTAGGGGCGTCACAACCTAAGTTCTTAGTTCTATTCAAATTAGTCCAATTTGTTACGATTTAGTCCTTTGTCCAAAGATTTTAGTTTATCCACATCTTCATCAACCAACCTCCTTAAGGATTTAGCTACACATGCTCAAAGTCAAGAAAATAAACATAACAATAGAAAACAAAGCAGCCATGAAAGTAAAGCTTAAGAAAAATATGAAATATGATATTTTTATGCAAGAAAACTTAAATAACATGAAACCAAAAGAATTTAACAAAGAAATCTAATGTAAGAAACATAAAAGGATCAAGTTTTAACAGATTGGAAGTAAAATAAACTAAAATACATTAAACTAAAGCTTAGAGAGTCTTGAAAGCAAGGTATAGAGACTGAAAATGTAAATAAACCTTAGCTACAGTGTTAAGTAACTTAACTAACATGAAGAACATGAAGAACAATAAGTAAATTCAAAAAAATAAACTTTAATCTAAGGTAGAAGAGAAAAATAAAAACCCTAGAAAAGTGCAGAGAAAAACTAAAAAAAAACTTAGAGAAAACTAAACCTAAAACTAAGATAAAATATGTCTCTCTCCTCCTTAGCAATTTTTGGTTGTTTTGAAGGGTGTTCTGATGACTTTTTGATGCCAAAATTACCCCCACACGGGTTTTATGTGATTGGTGGGTCGGGTAGACAAAGGTTGCCCTTTTTGTCCAAGTTTGTCCTTCTGACGAAAGCGATATCGCGATACCTAGAAAATGATATCGTGATATCTCAGACAGTGTTGAACTTGGGGTCTTCCTTAAGAGATGGATATCGCGATACCCAAGAAGGTTGTGGCGATACCATTGAAGGGTCTCCTTGGTCTTCTATACTGTCAATGGTATCGATATACCCTTGCCTTAGATGTCGTTCTAGCTCATTTTCGACCTCTAACACGTCCCTACATCACTCAAATAGACATTAGACCTCCCAATGACACTATCGACCAATTTGGGTAAAAAAAATAGACAAATGAAAAATTTTTACTTATTACCTGAAAAATATAAAAATACAAAAATAACGAAAAACTAAACTAAAAATTGTATTTTGCTCAAGAAAAATCTCCTTAAATGTGTCAAAAAAGCCTAATTTTCTACATCAATTTGTGGTTGATCATTTATGTAACACCCTATACCCGACCCGGTCATCGAGCCCGAATACTAAGACTCTACACCACCATCTCACTTCGTATTCATCACAAACCATCATATCATTACGCATGCATCCTTTTTTTTCTTTAATAATATAATATAACAACATTCAAATGAAACATAAGTCATACATGCTCTTAGGAGGTTGAATTATGTTAAACATTCATTGATTAATCATAAAATAAGTACTAAGCATGCATTAGGACCATTTAGAAAAAAATTTCCCAAAGCTATTATGTAGGTATCGATACTAGAAGAGTGGTATCGATAATTTGCTCAAGTGGTATCGGTACCGCTTCAAAAATTGATACCAAATTAGCTTACTCTTTCTAGTCTTAAAAACCCAACTTTCAGAAAACATTGGTACCACTGAAAAAGTATCAATAATTTTAGCTCTAGTATCGATACTTGTGATAAAATATCGATATCAATTTACAAAATTGTATCCTACACTTTCGAAAATCACAGAGGTATCATTTTTAAAACCCGAATATCGATACCTTTTTTTCAGATGATAAAAACATAGGATTTATCATCACATATATCATTCCAAATAGGTTCTAAACCTCATGCATCAATTGTCTCCTAAAATAAACATCGAAATGTCTCAAATAATAGTCCCAAACACCATATTAAAAGCCCACAAATTACCAAGCATAATAGGCATGCAAACAACCAAAAATCATAGCAAAACCAACATAAAGTCTACCACATTGCCTTTTATTCCCAAAAACACAAATAATTAAAAGAACACCTACTAATAGCAACTAAAGCTCTGGCCTGGATCACCCTTCGAGACCACACCGCTCACATTGACACTATTTATCTGCAATAGTTAAAAAGGAGTGGGTAAGCTTAACAAGCTCAGTGAATGCTCAGAACAACCACTACACAAACAAGTCACCATGCATCGACTAACCAGACATGTAACATTTTCATAACACATTTAACTCTAGTATCATATTTCACACATTTAATCATCATCCATTTATACCATTACACATTTACCACTTTAACCACATGATTATTTAAGCATATATCATAGCACATATGAACCATATTTAATCACATTCAGTTATATTATAAGATAGTTTGGATCTTAAGGTTATGAAATGTAAAGTGGACTCTATCACCACTCATCGGATACACGGATCTCCAAAACACCAAAATGACTCATAAAGTTGATCATGTCCCATAAGTGAAACATATAGCTAACACTCTCCAACACACCAACACACATATCCCAGTGAATGGAGCTTAGCTCACATTCCCTTATCTCACTGAAAATTATCCCTAAGCCTCAACATCCCAAAATCACATCACAAAGGTGAGTACTCACAATCCTATGGCATGCCAACTATATCCACAGTCTCATAATATCACAAGGACAAAATATCCACATTATTATCGCATATTTACTTGCTGATTTTTTGCACATATTCACATCATTACCACATTATAATCACTGTCACATGGTATGAAAACATACCCACATACTTACTGTCACATGGCATGAATAACATACCCACATATTCTCTTTCACAACAATCATCACAAGCTTATGGCACATATCATAGCATCTCATATATGTTCATATTTCACAATTGCACAAGCACACATATATCATATTTTATCATAGGTGTGAGAACTCTTACTCTAGGAATTTAGAGTATGGGTTTAGGCTACCTCTAAATTCCCAATTACACAATGAATTATCTACGAGCAACTATTCTAAAACACTCACCAAAATATGCTTTTGTCGAAAGCCGAAAGCTTAGACAAGCTTTTCTTTGCCCTTGTCTCTACTTGTTGAAGGTCCTATTGACTCCGACACTTCAACAAGACAAACCACACAAACATACAATCAACAATCAGTCATCAACTCACCTTAAACAATAAAAAATAATAGCATAAGCTACGTTTACTTATTAACCGAAACCTTCGATACGAAAAACTTTAAATTCAAATATCTCGACCTACACTTAATCATTTCGAACGAAATGAATTTCGTTTATCTACGACTAATTCCCACTACACAAAATTACACATTTTAATCTATCGACATTTTTTGACAAGTTTTGGCCATTATGACGAAAATTTATTAAAACCCGAGAAATTATTAACGAAACTTTAATGTAGCTTTAGAAACCTTCTAATCATGTTAAAACAAGTTGAAAACACTTTGAAACCACATTTTAATCCACAATCCTGAAATTCACCATTAATAATAACCATTTTTTTGGCTTTTATTTAAAACATGCAAACCCACTCTTGAAGAAGATGAAATTAATGAGGTTTTAGGATGTTTTCTTGAAGATTTATGAAGGTTTAAGGCTTTGGGAGTGATGAAAATCAAAGTAATGTAGTTTGGACATCAAAATTCAATTGGGAAAGCAAGGGAGAGTAAGGGACGACAACACTATGGAGAAGGAGAAAGCTATCGTAAAAAATAAGCTGAGAATAGAGGGTTTTAGGTTGAATTTAAAATTTTGGTCTAATTGCTTCATAAAAACTCTCAGTTTTGAATATTTTACAAATTAGTCCTATTTTCAAAATTAAAGGTATTTAAAACTCATTTTCAGAAATTGACTTAATTTCCTAATAGCCATTGTCGAAAACATTATCAATTACCAACCTTATGAAATTTTGATTACATATAAGCTAAAATTCCTAATATACTCTCGAAACTTCTAGATCCAATTTTGGGATGTTACAATTTAACTATTTATATTATAGCTCAAGACTTCTGAAGGTTCTCGTGATTAGGGCAAAGATCCTGTTGTTTAGTCTTGTTGTGTTTTCTGGTGAGTTCATTTTTACTTTTATATGCATATAATGCATTGTTTAGTTTTTTTAAGGTGAGCGTTGTTTATTTTTTTAAGGTGAGCGATGGATGTTCGTAGTTGTTAGTTTGGTTTGGCTTGTCTGTGTTAAAGGTGTAAAATTTTTTTTTCGTGTTTAAGTCACTACCATTTGCTTTTCATAAGGATAATATAGTTTGGAAAATGAAAATGAATTCATGGCGTTGCCTTCAATTGAATAAGCATTGAACTGGCAGATCGCGATACATGGAACTAGTCGTGTACCCTCTTGTAGGGCAGAAATTATGTTGCAAACCAGATTGACAAATCATGACAAAAGAATATGAATGGAATGAATGATATGGCTTGACTATGGATTGGGTACGTGGCTAACATGAAGAAGGTTTTCTATATAGTCACATAGGCATGATGTACACACTAAAGGGAATAGTGTTGGCGTATTGACTGTCTTTGATTGGTACCCACAACTATCGAACTGGGTATCTGCGTTGAGTTGGAAATGTTTTGTTTGAATAATGTATAACCGATGTAATGTCTACTTTTGGAACTCACTAAGTTCTTTGAACTTACTTAGTTACATTTCCTTCTTAGGCCTGTTGACGAAGTAAAGAAATTTCTGAAGACTACTCTAGAGGACAGTCGCTACTGTAAGACTTCTAGTTTTGTGTAATATGCATGGCATGAGGGTGGCGTCAAGACGCTTAAATTTTGAAGAATGAATTTGTATTTAAACTTGTGTTCATGAAACTATGATTTCCATGAAATTTTAATGAAGTTTTTATGGTTCTTAAAGTGTACCATTTTATCTAGCCTTGAATGACAAATTGTTTACATTCTTTTTTAAATTAAACTATAGTTTAAGTTGGTTTATGCAAAATATGGTTTTAAAGATATTGATTTTATGTTAGTGATACGACATTCCCGGATCCTCTTTAAGGGTCGGGTTTGGAGTGTTACAAGTTTGGTATCAGAGTCAAGGTTTAGCTGATTCTCGAAAAACCAATGACAGTGTCACACCCCTATAATGCATAGTTCACCTCTAGCTTAGTCTATAATGTTTTGTACTAAGATAACTCTTATTTTGTAGTGAGATAAGAAAATGTCTGATAGTTCCAAAGAAACTGCCGGTGAGGAAATAGAAAGATATGTCCCCACTCAAGAACAAGCTACTACTGCGAACAACAATGTAGGATGTAACAGCCTGATTTAGGGGCTAGTCGGAACAGTGATCTCGGAATCACTAATTCAAGGTTAGAAAAATTATTTTCATGTTATGTTATGTGTTATAACATGTTTATAAGGATGCATGAAAATTTTGGTGCTTTAATTTTAGCGATTTCTAGCTAAATTGTGAAAAAGGACTAAATCGCATTAAGTGCGAAAGTTCTATTTTATTTACTAAAGGTACCAAATAGCTATGATTTATAAATTGGAGGTCCCAAATGTGTAATTTGGCCTTTTTAAGTGAGTTGGCCGACCATAGGATGCATAGAGGACAAGTGCATTTATTATGATTAAAAGTTGGTGATATTAGTTGGAGAAAATGAATAAAATAAGATGATATAAGCAAAAGTTATCATCTTTTTATTTGGTCTTCTTCTCCAACCGAAAATATCAACCATGGGAGGGCTTTGAAGGCTTGAAATTTCAGCAGCTCATTTTCTCTACAAGTAAGTCATTTTGATGGTTATTTTTGATGATTTTTGTATTTTTGGAGTCCTCAAAGCTTAAGCTACCTAATGAGAGGACTAGTTTGCAATATGGTTGAAAGTCTAGGGACTTACCATGATAGAGTTTATGTTGTTTGATGAGTTTTTATGGAAGAAAATGAATGATAGGATGATGATAAATAACTTTTGTGAAAGGTGATGTTGTGAAAACACCTATTTGGGACTAAAATGCAAATGTTGTAATTTGTTCATTATGGCATGAAATAGTTGGAATTGTGGATAGTTGTAAGAGGATGAAATGTTCAGCTAGGCTTGTTTAATAAGATATTATGATGAAAATTTATTTACGAGCCTAGGGGCAAAATCGTACTTTTGCCAAAGTATAAGGGCAAATTAGTCATTTTTGCCTAAGTGTAGAGTACGGTGTATTATGATTTATAAGTGATTAAATTAATAAATTCCATTGATCTAGATCAAAGAAAATAAGATTCGGACCTAGAACGGGTGAAAAGAGAAATGTGGGTAAAAAGTCTCTTTTGACCCTTTTGACATCGAGGTAAGTTCATATGCAAATGTTATAATTATGTATGAGTTAATTTGATATTCCAATATTGTATAAAATGTATATTTACTCTATGAATGTATGAAATATCTTTTGATGAGACGTCAAGAGAATTGAATCTAAGAGCAATGGGAAATGTATATAGCATGATATGATGATAGTTAAGGTCTCGTGTAAGACCATATTGGAATATGGCCTCGGTGTGAGAATTCGTATAAAACCATGTCGGGGACATGGAATCAATATGTTAATGCATGTAAGACCCTATCGGGGTATGATGTCAGCGTGACATTAGGTGTATGAAACTCAAAAGTGTTATTTAACAATTTGAGTGATTCAACGGGTATGTCGAAAATGAGAAAGTATGTGGTTGCACCACGAGAAACAAAAGTGTGTGTTAGAATTGAATTGAGATGAATTCAGTATATGATGAGCTCCTAGTGGGTTATGTGTAATTAAAGCACCTCAGTTGCATGAGATAGATTTATTGATGCATTGTGTGAATGCGAACGAGTATCGTAGAAAGTTAAGTAAGAATAGTAGTGAGTGAGGATGTTCTCTGATGAACATTTGAAATAGAGAAATACATGTGGATAACTATCCATGAATGTATAATAATGGTGAGCTATGCGCGATATCACCTTATTAATGGTTAGTGATGGGCGGTGTGCGATACCATCAACCATATTATTATCGGTGGGCTGTGTGCATTACCACCTGATTAATTAGTAATTGATGGGCTGTGTGCGATACCATCGCTTATAAATGATTGGTGGGCTATGTGCGATACCACCCTACTAGAGATCAATGGAGGGCTAAGTGCGAAACCACCGAGAGTTTAGTAGTATGAGTGGCTTATTGAAAATGCTGGATGTGTTGTTCTACATGATCATGTGGTGACCAGTGCATGAATGTATACTAATTAACACGAGCAGTTGGCTTGAGGCATGGTAAGAATGTGGTAAGAGATAGAATGAGTGAGCTTCAAGAATAGTTGAGTAAGTAACCATGAGTTTATGAGAAAAACTCATTATAATACTTTGCGGTTGTGTATATTCAATGAATATCGGTATTTGTCAGTTATACGCAGATGAACTTACTAAGCATTATTGCTTACTCCTTTTCTTTTCTCATCTCTTATAGGTTATTTTAACGAGCTCGGGTTGGAGGCCGTCGAAGATGTTTTCACACTATCGAGTAGGAGCTTGATATGATGTTTCAAGTTCTTTTGAGTCATGGCATGTATAGGGACCTCTTTTAAAGTTGACTAAGTCATAGTTAATATAGCCAAATGTGTTGGTGTAAGTGAGTTATGTTTTGGTTGTGAATAGCCATAGATGATGGCTTAAGTAGATTGTAATTGTATTGGAAATAGTTCTCCCTTGTGTTTGGGATGAAGAATTCATTGTATGAATTAAATGTATTTAATTCAAGAGTTATATTGATGCTATGTGGAGCTATGTGATGATGTATGAATGTATGCAAATGAGAGTGGCAAAAGGGCTTGGTAGATAGCCTGCTAATCTCCCACATGAGTAGACACACGGTCTAGACAGGCACGGTCAGCCCTACGGGCGTGTGAATCGACCGTGTGCCCCCTTGTATGCTAGGTTTGCAAGTCAGTACGCTCTACGGGCTAGGGACACAGGCGTGTGCCCAGGCCGTGTGAAGTCTGCACCATGCACTGGGAATTTAAATCGCCACACGGTTGAAACACACAGCGCGTGTGTGGCCGGCGTGTGGATTAGTCGAATGCCAAGGTTTGGCACACGGCCAAGGCCACGGGCATGTCAAGGCCGTGTGAAATTAGTCGATTTCGACCACGGATGGTAGACACGGGCATGTCTTAGGGCACACGCGGGCGTGTCCACTAGACCAACACGCGCGTGGCCCCGCTGTTTTGATGAACAGTTTAGTGAATTCGTAAAAGCTTCGGGATTAGTTCCAAAACCTCTCGGAGGTATGTTTAAGGTCTCGAAAGCCGAGGTTGAGTAAGTGATAGGCTTAAATGAAATTTTATAGCCCGTTTTGAAGTGTTAAGTAAGATTAAGCATGGTAATGCCTCGTATCCGGTCTCGGTGTCGGGCTCGGGTAAGGGGTGTTACATAGGAAATGCATGAAATGCGTTTAGAAATATGTTCTTCGCAATGATGAATCAACTATTTAATCAATTTATGGAAAACGATCAAGAACAACAACCTCATCAACCACAACACCCTCCTCAACCACAGCCTGAAGTGGTTCGTCTGGCTCAGCGTGCTCCACATATACTTACTACAGCTCCTCTTAAGGTTGATCTTGTCTAAAAGATTCGAAAAAGATACGCCAAAGAATTCCTTAGTGATAAAGGAAATGACCTCACTATAGTTGAGCAGTGGTTATCTCAGTTGTGTAGGGTTATAAGGAACTGAAACCTACCCATGAAGACAGCCTCAGATGTGTTGTGTCGTTGTTGGAGGGAGAACCTTACCAATATTTATTTGCATTAGATCTTGTTGTTAAGTCATGCATTACAAAATTTATATTATAATCTAATGTTGGATATAGAAATACCACTGAGTTATACTTAGTGTACTGTTTTATTTTTCGTGCTCAGGTTAGGTACTATATAATTCGATCGTCGACTCAGCATCTATCGACAATCTCAGCCTCCATCGTTGGCAATGTTTTAAAATTTATTCATGGCATGTACCTAAGTTGTCTTTTGGGAAATTAATGTTTTATTTTGGGATTCTTGTTTCATTTTAAGGATTATGTATGTATATATGTGTTTGATGAAAATGGTCCTGAAAATGGCATTTTGATGAATAGGTTGACTTGTACATTTGCTTGTTTAGATGGTGATTAGATGATGTGCCAAGGAATAGGTACATAAAGGTGAATTGTAAATTTATGTATGCTTAAAATGATTTGGTAGGCTTGGTGCATATAACATAAGGTCAATTTGGAGTAAATTTGATATTGCTTGAATAGTCATTTTGTTGTATAACTAGTTGCTAGTTGAGGTTCTACTGATGGCTTATTGGAATGGTATGTATGTGATGTTTTAGTGATTCTTAAATTGTGAATTGAGGTGTTAATTGTGACATATTGGTTAGGCACTTAGGATGGTTTTTATAAATGATGATTTTGGTTTAATTTGGATGCTTTTGAATTGGTTGAATGTGGTTTAAAAGGGTTGCTTGTCGCCTAAGTGAGTTAAGGTAGAAATTTTGTATTAAAAGGTAATTCCAGGTACACATGGCCTAAGACATGGTCTGGCACACGGTCGTGTGCCAAACACGGGCATATGGAACGACATTGTGGTCTATAAGTTTTTAGGCAATTTTGGTGCACATGACCACAGTTAGTTACACGGCCCGATGACACGACCGTATAACCCATTTCACACGGGCTTAGCTCTCACACACAGTCAAGGGACATGGGCGTGTGACCCCTGTTTTTAGATTTTTCCCAAATTTTTGTTTAAGTTTCAAATAGATCTATGTATGTTATCGAGTTGATTTTAAACTTTCATAAGCTCGATATTAATTTGAAATTGACTGAAATACATGTTAATTTGATTATTTATGAGTTGTATGATAATTAATTAAGATTTTGAATTATAAGATGCTTGCCAATGTTTTGTAATATTCGGTAACACCTTATTCCTCAAGTCTGGCACCCGAACCGAGTAAGGGGTGTTACATTTATTGGTATCAGAGCTATAGGTTTAGCTAATTCTCGAATTAAATCGAGCTCAAAATTAAGTTTAGAGGTACATTTCATTGTTAAGTCAAGTCTGAGTCAGGATTTGGATGCTGATGAGTAAATTCTTTTGTTTTATTGTTGAAAATGTCAGGGGAACCAAGAGATATTGATAATGATGACATGAATAATAGTGGTCACTCGGTTGAGAATGAAAACAAGATTAGGGTCAAAGCACCTAGTGAAGATTTAGCCAGTGATCGAAAAATTAGAACTGTGAGATCTCGATAAGAAGATCGAGGTAATAAGGGATTATCCTTCAAGATAGTAGAAATCTTTTAGAAAATAGCGAGAACAAATCTACAAACTACTTCAGCAACCACCACTAGACGAGCCCCAATAAAAGAACTACGAAAGTACAATGCCATAGAGTTTATGGGAGTAAAAGGGGTTGATCATTTGGCAACCGAGTACTTCAAAAATTAGAATGCATGCACCGCTAATGTGTTATGCTTCTTTAATCTTGGATTTTAAAGCTTGCATGGAGCAAATATGCTTGAACTTGGAAAGGTGGTAAGTTGAGAGGTCTTGATTGTGCAAGTGACTTTCTCTAGTGGTAAATGTCATCTTGGTGTTGAGGTTATAGAATGTTTTTGCATGTTGAACACGAATTATAGTTTATTTTATGCTTTGTTTGGTTCATTTTAAGGCTGTATAAGTTCATGATTCTCATATTGCATAGGTAAAATGTATTTTAACTTGAAGTGGAGTAGCTTGGCATAACTAGATGGAAAATGACTTGGATGAGCTTGAATGATGATCATGTGATGTATGTCATAATAAATCATTGGTTTCAAATGTTCATATGCTTGAATTTGTATAAATTGGTATGGAATGATGTTGTTTTGATTGTAGAAAGATATTATGAAAATATATAGGTGTTTGATTGAAAACATGTAAAGTGTACCAAAATGGGTTTTGTCAAAACAGGGGCAGCGTCGCGACCTCGAGTCCACGATATTGCGACATAGATCGGTAGTGAGTGACATTGCGATGTTGAGATGTTTGAAGTCGCGATGTAACTTATTGATTGATTATGTCACGATGTGAAAGCCATGATGTCGCTACGTCAACTTGCAAGTTTGAAAACTTTACAATTTAGTCTTAATTCGGCCTTGGGTTAGCAATAGAGCTTTCGTAGGCTCATATGAGACTCAAAAATGATTTTATGTCATATCTAAATTCTTTAATACAAGTAAGCATATTGTATTGATTGAAATGTATTGAAATTTGTTGTAGTTACTCTGACAACGAATGTAGCATCATGTAGCTCAAACTCGATAATCGGGTCGGGAAAAGGGTGTTACAACAACTGCATATACTAGGCATTTACATTTTTCTTAGGTTTTATCTCCTTACAATTTGCAATAATAGAGTTCACGAAACACTTCAAGAACTCCCCAATATTCAAATTCCTCATCCATGTAATCCCTAGAGTATCTCGTATGCTCTTATGGATATGGTTACCCATAAAAAAGTTGGATTGTTCTCTTAGAACCATCTTTTGCAATTCCATTAACAAACTCCTTGATTAACATTCCATACCATTTTCTCTTCTTCTCCTTCCTAGTTATTAATAACCAACATCTATCGAGCCTAACTTTATATTCTATATAAATAAATATTTCCTTTAAAAATGATATTTTTGAACGTCATCCCTAATACCAAGACAAACAACCATATTAACTCTTGCATGATAAGATTCACTACGATGTTTGAGAAATAACATAGTCACTATTTGGGTTCATTCTATAATTTCTTAATTTCTTTATCAATTTCTCCACATTTTCTCTTTGATGTTGATTTCTATTTCATTTTGGAGTATGAATGAACCTAACCATTATTCTACATGAAATATTCACAAGATTATTGCAACTATTTATTAGACATTGTAATTTTTTACCAAACATATACAAAAATTTATAACACCTATCATCTACTAAGCCAAACAATACTACTCAATAGAAATTTATGCTAATATTATCAGGAATATATCAAACACACTTAACATTTTCAAAAATTTATAATCATTATTACACCAGCTAAATTTACGTAAAAGTTTAGCTTACAATTTTTTTTCCAACGCTTTCTTCTCTGCTCTTCAAACCTTAAAAAAAACAATGTCAAACATTTATAATCTAAAAAATTTAAAATAAGATTTACAACCATAAAATTTACTTACTTAGGGTTGATAATTGGTTTAGGGTTTTTGTCTAAAAAAATTCACCTAGCAATTCTTCACAAATGGTGGTTTTTTTACAAAGTGGGATTTTTTTTTGTTTTTTGTTTTAAATGTTTTTGGCTAAAATGTAGGTAGTTTTTAATTTTGTTTGAATCATTTCTCCCATTCTTTTTTATACAAAAAGTAATGTTAAGCCCGGAATTCTCGGAATGATTAGTGTTATGTATGGTAGGGGAACAGAGAATCTTTACCCCAAATCACTACTTCAAAGAACAATTTGGATCCCCTAAGCAATAAAGTGATAGAGTTAGCTATTCTGTTAGAATTAGTTACATATTGTTAGCTCATTCAGTTAGCTAAGAAATGCTACATATATCAGTGTATAGTGACCAAACAAAGGTCAGATTCATTTTCAAGAAACAATCAGATTATTTTCTATTTTTCCTCTTTCTACAAGAATTTCTAGATCTAGCTAGTTACCTTGTTTCTCTTCATGGTATCAGTCGCCTAGGTGGTTCTGGCCATGGATAACTCTTCTGATTCCGTTGTCGCTGCTGGTTCTCCCTTTTCTAGTGATCGGATTGTTAGCTCATTTCCCCGCCACGACATGATCAAGCTCGATGCTCATATGTTTGTTCAATAGTAGAAACAGGTCCGTCTTATTGTTGCCGGTTATGATCTGGCCGGTTTCCTCGACGGCACGATTGAGGCACCACCGCAGTTTGTCTCATCTCTGGAGGGTGCTCTTGTGCTCAACTCAGCCGTGTTGGCATTTACTCAGCAAGATAACCTTCTCACCTCATGGTTGCTATCCACCGTCAATCTATCATACATCTCTTCCTTCACCGAAGTTCAAACCGCCTCAGATGTTTGGACCATGGCGAGCACTCTCTTTGCGGCGGATACAGGTGCGAAACAATCAAGGCTCCGGCATGAACTTCACTCCTTGCGCAAAGGTACCCTTTCCATTACTGAATTTGTTGCGAAACTGAAAAGTTTGTGCTCTCTTTTACATGCTTCGGGATCGCCTGTATCTGAGGTTGAACGGATTGAAATCCTCATTGCTGGTCTTCCATCTGATTTTGAGTCGGTTGTTACCATCGTGACACTTTCCTCGTCTCTGCTTCCGTTTCAACGGATTGTTGATGCTCTCTTGGAATGTGAACGCCGACACGAACGGACGGTTAGTGATGTGCTTCTTGCGGCCAATCTGGTGGAAAACTCCCCTGATCAGTCCATGGACTCTTCCTCCCGCGGTGGCCGGTCTTCTTTGCATGGTCGTGGTCGGGGCTTCCGTCCGAGACTCCAGTGTCAGATTTGTGCTCGCTACGAGCACGTTGCTTAACGGTGCTATTATCGTTACTATCGTGATGAGTCTGCTCCGGTGGTGGTTCCGCCGTTGCTCCATGACCATGAAGGATCCTTCGTGCCTCCTATCTCTGAGTCCCGTCCCTGGTTTTCTCAAAATATCAGAATGGATGGTCAACTGCATCGAAGACCAAGGGTTGAGTATAATTTTGGTGGTCAAAATTATGTTGAACATAGTCAAAATTCATGTGCTGCTTTCAATTCAAATCAAAATGGCGGTGGGCCCCTCTCACATGTTGGTGGTTCTTTGTATCCTGCATATGGACAAAATCAAAATTTTGGATTTGGTCAGAATCCTATTAGTAGGCCAGATATTCGTCTGAATTTTGGCAGACCTTGTGATGGTCATTTTGGCCGTGTCGATCGACCATATAATTTTGGGCCAATGCATGGGCCTCTACGGCCAAATGCCCCAAATTTACCTCCAAGACCCAACACTAATAATGTTCAAATTGGTGTAGGCACGCATAATGGGGTCGCGGTTCCGTGGTCTACCAAACCATGAGCTCGAGTGTATTCTGGATCTGACCCTTGCATAGGGCTTCCACGGCTCGGGGATCTTCACCCTTCTGACTACAATGAATCTTCTGATCCGAATATCAACACTGCTCAGGTTGGCTCTAATGGTGGGTCGGATTCTTTCATTCCTATACCGATTGGTTCCGCATCTTGGTATCCAGACTCGGGTGCCAACAATCATGTGTGTCGGGATCTGTCGGCTCTGCATCACGCTACCCTGTATTCAGGTACTTCTGCTCTCTTAATGGGTGATGGAACGCCCGCTTTGATTAAGTCAATTGGTGATAGTTTTGTGCCTACTCAGTCTAGATTGCTCCGTCTATCTAATGTTTTATGTGTTCCGAGCATCAGGAAGAATCTTTTATTGGTCTCACAATTTGCGAATGATAATAATGTGTTTTTTGAATTTCACCCGACTTATTGTCTTATTAAGGACACAATGACCCGGAAAACTTTACTGACGGGCCACATTCATGATGGGCTTTACCATTTCCTTGTACCTGTGTTGTCGACTCAAACGGCTGAACCATCTGCTCCTACTATTTCTACTGCTCAGAATAAGACTACGGAGTGTAATACTTTTTCGTTGTGGCATAAGCGTTTAGGTCATCCTCTAATAATGTTGTTAAAAATGTGTTAGATAAATGTCATATTTCATCAAATAAAAGCGGGAATGATCTTTGTTTGTATCTTACCGCTTGTCAAAAAGGAAAGTCTCACAAATTATCATTTCCTACTTCCACTACTTTAATATCTTGATCCTTTTACTTTGGTCAGATTCGATCTTTGGGGTCCTACCTCGGTTTCATACTGGGAGTAATTGGTATTATGTGACTTTTATTGACGTGTGTACTCGATTCACGTGGATATATCTTCTTCGAAAGAAGTCACAGGCTCTGGAATGCTTTGTTCAGTTCCAGAAACTTGTTAAAACTCAGTTTGGCAAGGATATTAAACAATTTCAGAGCGACTGGAGAGGTGAATATCGAGATTTCACGTCAGTTTTAGCCTCTCAAGGAATACTTCATCGGGTGACATGTCCCCATACTTTCGAACAAAACGGTGTAGCTGAGCGTAAGCATCGCCACGTTGTTGACATGGGCATCACTCTTTTGGCTCAAGCGAATCTATCTATGGAATATTGGGGTTATGCGTTCTGCTGTGCTGTCCATCTCATTAATCGTTTGCTTACCCCAGTGTTGAAAGGGTTAACCCCATTTTAGGCTCTCTACGGGTGTGAACCCACGTACGATTACTTGCGAGTGTTTGGTTGTTGCTGCTATCCTTATCTGCGGCCATTTTTGTCTCATAAGTTGGAGTTTTAGTCTCAGCCGTCCACTTTCTTGGGTTATAGTGCCCAACACAAAGGGTACCAGTGTTTGCTACCGACTGGCAAGATTGTTGTCTCTCGCCATGTTGTTTTCGATGAGAATCGGTTTCTTTCAATGGAGTCCACGTCTATAACAAGTTCTGTGGATCAGGATCGTTCTATTTCTACGTTTGTTCCTGTACTCAGACACATCTCATCTCGGCCTTCAGAGCCTTTGTTGGGACAATCCTCTTCATCATCTCTTCCTCCAATGCCTTATTCTGAAACTTCTCCTTCACCTGCAACACAGTCAGCAGTCGGGTCTGATCGTGACCTGCAGGGCTCGTCGTTGCCCAATGGTGATGGCAGAGACTGCTCGGATGTTGTTCATGAGTCTTCAGGTCAACCTGCTAGTCTTGTGCCTATGGTTAACAGTCACCCAATGGTGACTCGGTCAAAAGTGGGGATTTTTAAGCCCAAAGCATTAACCGTTGAAGCTTTGGAACCAGCTTCGATTGAGGAGGCACTTTCTACTCCTGAGTGGCGTGAAGCGGCTCAAGCGGAATATGATGCCCTGTTACGAAATTCTACCTGGGATCTTGTCCCTCGACCCTCTGGTTGTAAAGTAATCGGGTGTAAATGGCTTTTCAAAGTCAAGAAAAATCTGGATGGTTCCATTGCCCGGTGAAAGGCTCGGTTAGTTGCGAAAGGTTGCTCTCAGGTCCCTGGGTGTGATTTCAAGGAAACTTTCAGTCCGGTTGTCAAACCTGCAACTATTCGTGTTATTCTGGCTATTGCTGTTTCCAGAGGATGGTCATTACGGCAAGTTGATGTGAACAATGCCTTTTTAAACGGGGATCTTGATACTGCTGTCTTTATGCATCAACCTCTGGGATATGAGTATGTTAACTCTGATGGCAAACCATTCGTCTGTCGGCTAAAGAAAGCTTTATATGGTCTTCGGCAGGCTCCTCGTGCCTGATTCGAGAAGCTAAAACAGTTTCTCGTCTCGGTTGGTTTTGTCGCTTCCAAATCCGATGCCTCTCTCTTTGTTCGGGTTCAATCTGACTCCACTCTTTATGTTCTTGTCTATGTTGATGATATTATAATTACTGGAAACTTGTCCGCTTCAATCGACTGGTTTGTTCAATTGTTACATAGCAAGTTTTCACTTAAGGATATGGGCGATCTGCATTATTTCCTCGGCATAGAGGTGACTCGATTCTCCGATTGTCTACATCTGTGTCAGAAGAAGTATATCCGTGATATTCTAGCTCGGTGCTCCATGCTCGCAGCAAAACCTGTCCATACTCCAATGATCAGCTCATCTTACATGTCCAAAACTGATGGTGAATATTTGGAGGACCCTACTGAGTACAAAAGTCTTGCGGGGGCACTACAGTATGTTGTGATGACCAGGCCGGATATTGCTTATGCCGTAAATAGGATTTGTCAGTTCATGCACAACCCTACCACAGTTCATATGGTGGCGCTCAAACGCATCTTGCGATACCTGTGTGGTACTCTTGATTTTGGTTTAGTTTTCTGACCATCTGATGGGTTGTCTCTAGTTGGGTATGCCGATGCCAACTGGGGATTGGATTTTGACGATCGGCGGTCTACATCCGGGTACTGTGTGTATTATGGTCAAACACCTGTGGCGTGGTGTTCCAAGAAGTAGCAAGTAGTGTCCCGATCCACGGCTGAGGCAGAATATAGAAGTCTTGCTGTAGCCACAAGCGAGGTTACTTGGTTACTGTCATTACTTCATAAACTAAACATTCAGTCTGATGATACCCCAAATATTTGGTGTGATAGTTCTAGTGCAGTGGCTGTTGCAGCCAATCCCGTACTACATTCCAAGTTCAAACACGTGGAGCTTGATCTTTTCTTTGTTCGTAAGAAAGTTGCAGATGGGTCCCTGCAAATTGGGGAAGTGCCTGCTTGCGATCAAGTGGCTGATACTTTCACTAAGCCACTGTCTGTTACTATGTTTTCTCGTTTTCGACAACTCTTTCAGGTTCTGCCGATTGGGAAGATAGATGCATGATAGAGTTAGCTATTCTATTAGAATTAGTTACATATTGTTAGCTCATTCCGTTAGCTAAGAAATGCTATATATATCAGTGTATAGTGACCAAACAAAGGTCAGATTCATTTTCAAGAAACAATCAGATTATTTTCTATTTTTCCTCTTTCTACAAGAATTTCTAGATCTAGCTAGTTACCTTGTTTCTCTTCATAGAGATTTCCTCCTCACTTGCTACGAAAAAACCCCCCAAAACTCAAGACATGATTTATGTCTCACATTATTATACCTAATGCATCAACACCAGTCCCCATAAAAGTCTAACATTGCTCATTAATACCTCATATGGTAACCTCAGATGAGGATTTGCTCTTGGTTCAAGTCTATTATTTCGATAATAAATTTTTTGTATTAGTCTAATAAAAAAGCTTATATATAAACCATGATCCCCATAAAGCTGTCAGGTTTAACCAATGAAAACGGTCTGTTTCCGTTTATTCTATTTGAAATTAAATTGTAATAATGGTAGTGTTGGTGGTGAGTGAAGACACACTCGGACAGTGCCCATAGCTTTTCCTCAATCCGTCGGTTGAATTGGAATTCCAATTTGCAAAAGCCATTTGCTTCTTAACCCCCCACCTAACC
The DNA here is from genome assembly GCA_025698515.1 of Gossypium sturtianum. Taxonomy (NCBI): domain Eukaryota; kingdom Viridiplantae; phylum Streptophyta; class Magnoliopsida; order Malvales; family Malvaceae; genus Gossypium; species Gossypium sturtianum. The sequence continues at coordinate 105,914,495 of CM046950.1, forward strand.
CAACCCCAACCCTATCCCTACTCTCAGCTCTTACGTCTTTAACTCTGCTCTACCACTTTCTCATTTCTCATTTACTTCCCACTCATATATATCGGCAATATTAATTAAGTTTTAATATATTTTTACATATGAATTTTACTAAAACTATAATTATATGTATATATATTATTAATAAAATTCTTGATTCAATTAGTGTCATTCTTAAGTTACGTTAATATTATTTCGTAATTAAAATAATTAATATTATTCAAGAGTATTTTAAATTTTTACTTTAAAAAAACTAAATAAAAATAGGAAAATTATATGCATATACTTAAATTTAAACTCATGTCAATTACATTAGTAAAATCTTTAATTTACCACTCAAATAAAATTAGATTTTGATATTTTGATATATTTTAATTTTATTATGCATACTTTATTACCTCAATTAGTTTTATATAGTAATAATGTATTTGATCGAGTTGATATTACGAATTAACTCGACATCAACTCAAATGATAAACAATTTAATCTAATTTTTTTAATTTTAATAACGTACATGTTTCATGTGTTATTATTAATTAATTCCAAACCATAAATTTTATTATCTATGTTATTTTTAAACAGTTTTATATTTATGATTTCCACACATAGATGAATATATAAAATGATTTATAAATTTTTAGAAAATGAATGTGAGTTAATTTACACGCGTTTTACCAAACAAAATACTGAAATAGTTGCATACACTATTTTGATGCTTAAATTCATTTTTTTTTTTTAAATTTCAAATCCTAATCAAAATGTTAATTTATGATATATATTTATTCATTAAAATAATATATTTTTTATAACGCATATTTCTACCCATAAATGTTAAGAAAAAAAAAGTTGAAGCTAAACTCTATCTGCATGATCTCTCTTAAATCTAAATTTACTATCATTTAAAGTTTATTGATATATATAATTATTATTTAAAAATATTATATACCTTTTGCAACTATCAATTATAGAAACAAATTGGTTTTTTTAAAAAGAAAGGTCATGAATGGGAAAATGAGAGGAAAACAATGACGTGTGAGCCACAAAGAGTAGTAATAATAATGAAAGCGGAATGAAAATAAATAAAGTTTAAGTTTAGGGGCAGAAGCTCAAAAGCCAAGAATTTAGAATCCCAAGTTTGAAAATTATCGTCAAATTCCCCACCCCCACCCTATAAATACATGGCTCCAGTGAACCTAGGTTTGCCCAACTAAACTGCCAAACACTACTTTTTAGAAATTCAAATAACACCTCTATTCTCTTCTGTAACAGCTTAATCAAAAATGGCGGCTTCTTCTAGAAGGTCTAGTGGTCCGGTTCTCCGATCTCATTCCCCATCTTCCCGGTTTACTTCTTTCTACGCTTCACAGTCACACTCTCCATCTTCTTCTTCCTCCTCCGCTTTCGCCTATTCCAGTTTAGGTTTCTCTTCACGTTCAACTTTCTTCAATCAACCCAGATCTACTTCTCCACCACGTGTTAATCTGCACAGAAACTCTTCATCAGCGTCATCTGTGCGGTTCTCGCTCGACAACCGTCCGATCTCACCGAACCGTTCAATCACCACCGTCCGGAGAACCACTGAGGCGTTGAAGAATTTACAGAGCAAACAGACGAAGCGGACTTGCATGTGTTCACCTACAACGCATCCGGGATCGTTCCGTTGCAGTCTTCATAAGAGCTTCAATACTTCGCACGCCGGGACAGGTTACGCGCCGAGTAATCGGCTTAACGCGCGTAGATCTGCGATGACGAACTCGCTCGTGAGAATTGGTGGTGTCGAAGGAGATCTGGTTAGGAGAGCTTTGTCGGCTTTGATTAGACCTTCCTCTCATCAGCAGCGTCGCCGTGAAGCTTTCCATCCTAGGCCTAGCCGGCTATCCGTGATGTCAAAAACCGAAAACTTATGAGGGTTTCGTATGCGGTATGTGTAATCTTTTAACGCTTTTAGGTCGTCTCCGAGATTTTCCGGTGATCTGAGATCGAGCTTCGGAGTAACGCCGCGGTCGGTGGCTGTGAAGTAAGATTCCTGCGACGATGTTGGAGATTTTGGACGAAGGATTCGGAGGGATTTGAGCTAGTATTGTCCCGGTGACCGAAACCTTAAAATTCGAGGAAGAAATTATCATATAGTTTGTTGGTGTAAATACACTCATATTGCAGCCAATGGCAAATTTGAGGAGCTTTTGGACTAAAAACAAACTTTTAAAATCTCTCCGAAAATCACTAATCTAATTCAATCTAATCAAATTAACTCTTATTCAAAAATTCCATTCCAGATCTCCACATTGATTCGTTATAATTTTTGTTTCTTCCGTTGGATTAGCTCTGCAAACACCGTTTCAATCGATTGCAGTTCCTTTTCTATTTCGCCATAGATTTTTTCCCGTTTGTTTTATTTTCTTCCTGCCGTTCACCGTTTTCAAATATTTCCAGTAATTTATTTTTAAAAAATTCCGGTTCCTTTATTTATTATTTTCTTTAAGTCTAATTTGATTTTAATATTCTTCACTTGTTTATGATGCAGGTATCGGAATTGGACGAAATGGTTGGCGGTATTTATTTGTTTATACTGGATAATTTGACCGAATTTTAGGCCTGGAAGTAGAAGATAACCCCCTTGAACATACAGAACATTGGACCCTTTTAAGAGAAAAAAACTAATTAATTACAGATGTTAAGGATCATATTAATAGGGAATTAAATGAGAGGAGAAGAGAAAAAAAAACATATAATTTCATTGGAATTGAATTGGTTGGGAATTCAATTTCGTAATTATGTCCTTTTCCATTTTATAATTTAAAATCACAAGTGGCGCAATTATGTGACAGCTAAGTTGTTTATTTTAAAAAGGGGAAATAGATAGCATTATCTCAAACCCACCAAAAGCTCCGACCTCCTAAGTCCTATCTAATCTGCAACGCCATAAGACTTCACAACATTCTCATTTACCCCCCCACCAAAGATGACTTCAAGGGAGAAATTCCCCTACAAAAATCAATTTGTTTCAATTATTGTAACATGGAGGAGAGGAAAAGATGACGAGATTTATTATTTAGGTATTAGATAAAAACTTCCGTGTTACCATCTACTATAGTCATTTAATACATCAACAAACATAGATTTTACTTTTATTCTTCCAATTTCTCATCTTTTTATTTCTTTTTTCAATATGCTTAGTAGCTTGAAAATGTAGAAAATTAAAAGGTGAAGATAAAATCAATTTTGAAAATTAAAATTAAGGTGAAAGAAAATAAGAAATGTGATAATTTTTTTTCATCATCAGCAACAACAAATTATTCCGGTTTAGGAGAGAAATGTAAGATATGTAAGTTAGGCTAATTTTTATATAAATATGTTTGTGCTGAAATTTTCGAAATTTATTAATTTACGTTGTTTTTTGAAAGAGAATTGGGATACAACAGGTTATACTAACAACGTCATCGCCTTTGAGGGAGATGCACAATATGAATTACTTGATTATATTGGAAGGTCTCTGTGTTTTCCTTCCTCGCACTTTTGTATGGGTTTTATAAAGTATGCTCTTCTGACGAGGAGAAACTCCTCGTCGTGCCCGCATAACCACTGTCAACTAGGGCCCCAATTATGCTCCATCTTTTGATAGTTGTAAACTTGAAGCCTTAGTTACACCTCAACTCGAGACAGTAAAATCACCGTCAACTTGGATCTTGAGTTGCAATACGATACGATCTCGACTTCTCAAGTGATGGCTTCATACTCACAAGGTAGGTGAAATTTGTAGGTTACCGAGCTCCACGGCATCACCGTGAACCCAAACACAACTTAAAACTATAACTATGTCTCCCTCAAAGCCAGAGAGAAATAAATCTTTAAACCCGAAAATTTTAACACGCAAGAAAAAAACAATTTAAATGAGACTGAGATATGTTCGAGTAGGGGATGAGAACGACCATTTATATAAAGGATATGGTAGGGTAAAAAGGAAATTTTTTAAATTTATCTCGGGAATCTCGGGAATCTCGGGTTGCAGTGTATGAAATTTATCCAAGGAATCCCGAGTTGTAGGGGCTTAGAGGTAGAAGCAATTAAGTTGGTCTAGTCGTTGAGGCATTTTCACCTGACATGGCAGTGATATGTCAAACATGTGGCTGGAAAACGCATCCTGCAGGAAGCATTTTCACTGCCATGTCAGGTGAAAACGCCTCCTACAAGGGGCGTTTTCTCTCTAAGCATTTCAACCCCCACCCAAGTTGATTGCTTTTGCCTCTAAGCCCCTTGAAACCGAGATTCCCGGGATAAATTTCATACATTGTTGGCTTGCTGAAAAACACCGCTGCAGGGGAACGTTTCCCCCCCATCAAATTTCAACTTTAACTGTATACCTCAAAAACTCGTGATGCCCGAGGCATGATTATTGTTGGAATGGTTTGAAGTGCCTCTGGGTATGAGCTCTATAAAATAAACTCAATACAATCCCTTCAGTTTCCATACTGACCTTTCAAACAGATTGTTTCCATAAAGATACTAGGCATTAGGAGTTATCAGGGTTGTCATGAAGAACTTGAATTTCGTACTTACGTTGTTGTCCAGGCAAAGGTAATTCGTTAAATTACATGTACGACTGATACGGGCCAGCCCGGGGCACCAACGTTTTACAACTTAGCAGCTCAGATCAGAGCCTTGGAGCTATTTTGCATTTTGATGCCCGACCAAAATGAGCTCGATTTTAGCTCATTTGAGCTCACTCCAACTCATTGAGCTGAATTACTTGATTTAATGCTTAAATAAAATTGAACTCTTTAATTTATTTATTTTTCCTACAGCAATTTAATGTGTCTAAAATGTTTCAACTAGGTTGAATTTATGATGTCTTAGTTTAAATTAATTTGTCTCATTTTATTTCAGCTTTTTAAGTGTTTTAATTCTAGAATTAAATGTGCAGGTTTTTAGTTAATCTAAGTGGCTGCCGAATATTCAATGTGTCCTAAGTGTGTGTTTAAATTTTCCAAAATGACTTTTAATGTGTCTTTTAGCTCCACCAAATTTATTATGTCCGAAACTCATTAAATATCTTTGGAATTAGAGTGTCTTAAGTTTGAAACATGTTTTAATGAGCAAATTGCCGAATTTAATGTATCTTGCTGCCAAATTTATGAACTTAATCTGTTGATTTATTGTGCAAGTTTAAAAACAAGCATGTTGTGCCGAAATTAATGTCATGTTGGTGCATGCTTGGGTGGCACATTAAGTGAGTTGCTGGTTCAGCTTTTCAAGGCTTTAAAGACAAGCATTCATGCATGGGGCGTCCTTAAAGCAAGCATGCATGGAAAGTATTTAATGAGCTGCTGGAGAAGCATGCATGGACATTAAGAAGCTGCCGAATTCTCCTTTTCAAATGTGCCTTTTCGAGTAAAGCAATGGACAATGCATTGAATGCTATTTCGTGAACAGCAAAGGATTTAATGAGCTGCTGGTAGACAAATTGAATGAACTACTGGTTTCTTTTTCCATGTGACCTCTTCGTGAAGATCAATGGACCTTGGATGGAGCTGAGTCAACATCCTTTTCCAGCTGATTTTTTGTGCACACCAACAGCCAAGAAGGAACATTGCTTCGTGAATGTCAAAAGGGAGCAGCATTAAAGGAGTTGCTGGGTATTTGCTTCTCCATGCATGGACAGCATTTAAGAAGCTTGCATGAATGGTTTTGGATGGCTATTCACGTTCCCAAGGCTTCCTAGAAAGCTGCATGCCTATTCAAATTTTCAAGGCACCCCATTCAAGTTCCATTGCCGAATTTAAGGAAGCATTTCAGCTCCCAAAGTTCCCATTTAATTTCGGCTGAATCATTCATCATGAAGCTACCCCCTTGTCTCCACATTCAGCCGAATTTTGCAAGCACATCAAGGGCCACATTCAGCCGAATTTAGCTTAGCAAACCAATGGTTTTATTTCCAGAATTTTCTAGTTTAATCTAGTCACATTTACTTAGTCTTTAAGTTGTTAAGTGACTATTCGGTTAGCTCTTTCCATAGGCTTATAAATACTTTGTTAATTTCATTTGTAAGTAGTTTTTTTTTAACCTTGATCAAATTTTATGAAATTTGTTCATCGAGTGAGTTTACTCCTCTCTATTTTTTGTACGAGTTTCGATTTCGACTTATCAAGCTTGTTTGTGGCGTCAATCGTTCTCATCCATCATATTATACCATTGGTTCTTATCTTTCTAGATAACAGGTCTTTGGTCCATCTTCGATTTACATCTTCCACCTTAAACATTATAGAAACCGGGGTGACACTTCTTAGTGTTAAATCGTTTCTCGTTTAAGTTCATTTCTCTATTTCCACCAAACTATCACCGCTATTTTTCATCCAACTTCATTCGTTCCCATTAAACCAATCCATTTCCAAAACACCACCTTCTTTCCTCTCAATCATAGCCGAACCTAATTCCTTCCATATTTCCAAATCATTTCCATCATTCCTCATCCTTCCATACTTAACTTAAATCCATTTCTATAAGCCAACTTATACTTAGCTTTCGCAAATTAAACCGTATTTACTATTATTTGTTCCGAAGACTCAACTTCTCCTCGTAGACGATCGGGCAACTCAAATACGTTTCGACTCATCCCGAGGCGGACCGTATCATCTGGTATCAGAGCTGCAAAATGAGGAATTCAAACGATGACGAGAGCCAGAATAGGTTCGTGAAGAAATAATAATAATAAAAAGGAAAAAAAGAAAGAATTATGAAAATTAAAAAAAAAACGAATATAAAAAAAAAGAGGTGAAGTTATTTTGAAAGTTTTGCAAAGTTCTTGGTTCTTTGTTTCTCATCCTTTCTACCTGATCTTCAAAACCCCCTACCATCATTCGGTTCCTTTGTCATCTATCCCCAACGCCACACATATCCCCATTTGCCTTTTTTTCTTTGTTTTAGCCCACCGTACACCCAACATTCACCCTTTGATAACCATTTTTGTAGCCGACCCTTAAGCAACAAATAAGTCTTTCGAAACGAAGTACGAATTTGTGAGAGTGAGGTTGAGCGGTAAAAGGCATGAGTGTACTCATTAGAGAAAAAGCCATAAAACGAGTGAAACACGAGTGGAGTGATTTTTTTTCTTTGTGAGTGACTTGTGAGTTTTGTAGTAAGGTATTTCAATTTTTCTGTTTATTTTTCCTTGATAACATTTTCTTTTCAGCAATAAACATGTCACAAGAAGGGTTCTCAGCCGCTGACTTCCAATACTTGTTGAGTGAAATGGAAAGCATGCTCGACCGAAAGATTTCATCAAGACGGAGAACGGAGTCAAGTTCTTCACAGTGATATACATCCAAAAACTATTCACGAAGAGACTCTTATCAAGATTCATGTTCGTTAAGGCTTTCGAGACGGAGAGAAGAAAGATACGAGTTCGAATCCTTTCGAGGTGATGAACGAGAAGGAACAAGTTATCCCTCTTTTGCTTCAACAAAGTCTCTATTTGAGAAACGTTCCCGAAGAACTCATCGAGATATCTATGAGAACGATTTCCCTTCTCTTGAACAAAATTTTAATCATGTTGATTCTTTTGTATCATCTCCTTGTTGTAATGTAAAGACGGGAGAAAAAGAACTAAAAATAAAAGAGAAACAAAAGAAGATCATGAAAGAAAATGAGCGAATGTGGAGCGAACTCGAGAGAAGAAAAAGAGAGATAAAAGAAAAAGAGTTTGAGAGAAAAGAAAGAGAAAGTGACAAAGAAAAGAAAATTTAACAAGAAATTGAGATTGAAAAAGAAGAAAACGAAAAAGGAGAAAAAGAAAAAGAAGTTGAAGAGAAGTCGAAAAGAAATTTGAAAAAGAAAAGAAAGAAAATAACGAGCAAGAAAAAGTGAGGAGTGTTTCAACTAACCCACCTTGAAGTTTGCTCTTGTTCTACTTCTTCTTTTTAGGTTCTCGACATATCGCATGATGACTTTCAGCTCCAATACCTTCCCGACGAAAGATGTTTTCATATGATAAAGGTAAAGTTGAAAATAAAGTTGAATCATATGAGCCGGAAGGTAAGGAAGGTAAGTGTCCTAAAGCGTGTTTGTTTCTACCAACTTATTCGAATGATTGTGATTATGTGGATAGCATCGTTAATTGCCATTCTTTGATTAATTGTGATGTTTTAAATGACGGTAAGGCAAGTTTATCTCATAACAATCATTGCGTTGCAAAGTATGAATGTGGAGTAACGCACATCCGACAAATGCAAGACCTGGTTAAGTATGACGATGAATTTTCTTTTAGTTCCAACTTATTTGATTGTGATAATTACGAGACTTGTTCATTGTCCTATGCGAAATCTTTGAGTTTATGCAAATCTGTTTTAAAACATGTCAAAAGTTTTGATTGCTCGATCTTGAGTATGCACAAGTCCTATTGGTTTAACATGTTTGATTTTTTGAAACCGTTGCTACATCTTGGTTTAAATAATCAAACACATGTGTTTAAACCGGGAATATGTTTGGACTCATTTTATGAAAGAATTAAGTTTCATCGATTATGCTTGAAAAATTTCCATCATTTTGATACGTGTTCTCTGGATAAGGTAACAAAAATTGTTCAATCTGCTTTCAACTTTTATTCGTTCCTTAAACAATTCTTGTGGTTGCGCTTAAAGTTCAAGTATCATTTAAATAAGGCTGAATCGAGTACGAAGCCTCAACTACACTACATGCCCGAGGAGAGAAGGTTTGTAATGTTCGAGCAAGATAAGAATGATCTTTGTTTTTCCACGCATAAAGGTACGTCAATTGAAGACTTTGAGATTTTTTCGTTCTCCTCGGATGTTGATAGAACTCATGATACTGATTCCCCTTTTGTAAATCATTTAGATCATGAATTGTTTGAATGTCCTACTCTGTTTATTGATGATCTATCAGTTTTGTTCATTGACAAAAGGAATCTTGTGTTCAATAATTTTTATAATTCATGTGCGAGTGATTTCATATATCGTTCAATGCAAGGTTTGGTTGTTCAATTTCCTGTGCCATGTGCATTTTCTCAACTACTTGCTTGTGACATTTATGTTTATCATTTGATTCATTATTCGCATGATAATTTTGTCTTGTGGACTCAAATTAGATCGTATGCATGCCTTAAAGTCTATCCAATTTTGTTGCAAACGTTTGACAAGGCATTACTTCTCTTGTATGATAATTTGGTTCTGTCCATTAGCATGCGATTTATTTGTTTGGTGCTGCTTACATTTGGATTGCAAATGTGTTTGAAACAACTCTTGCTAACTCTTAGCTATCCATTTCAGGTGACCCGATTACTATCCGCCCCATTTGACTGAGGAAAGCCGGGCAAAAGGAATTTTGTTCGAGAAAACCAACGGGTCGATTCGAGGACTAATCGTCTTGAAGAGGGGGGATGATACGGGCCAGCTCGAGGCACCAACGTTTTACAACTTAGCAGCTCGGATCAAAGCCTTGGAGCTATTGTATATTTTGATGCCCGACCAAAATGAGCTCGATTTCAGCTCATTTGAGCTCACTCCAGCTCATTGAGCTGAATTACTTGATTTAATGCTTAAATAAAATTGAACTCTTTAATTTATTTATTTTTCCTACAGCAAGTTAATGTGTCTAAAATGTTTCAACTAGGTTGAATTTATGATGTCTTAGTTTAAATTAATTTGTCTCATTTTATTTCAGTTTTTTAAGTGTTTTAATTCTAGAATTAAATGTGCGAGTTTTTAGTTAATCTAAGTGGTGCTAAATATTCAATGTGTCCTAAGTGTGTGTTTAAATTGTCCAAAATGACTTTTAATGTGTCTTTTAGCTCCAGTAAGATTTATTATTTTGAAACTCATTAAATATCTTTGGAATTAGAGTGTCTTAAGTCAAAACATGTTTTAATGAGCAATTGCCGAATTTAATGTATCTTCTTTGCCAAATTTATGAACTTAATCTGTTGATTTATTGTGCGAGTTTAAAAACAAGCATGTTGTGCGAAATTAATGTCATGTTGGTGCATGCTTGGCGACACATTAAGTGAGTTCTTTGGTTCAACTTTTCAAGGCTTTAAAGACAAGTATTCATGCATGGGGCGTCCTTAAAGCAAGCATGCATGGAAAGTATTTAATGAGTTTCTTTGGAGAAGCATTCATGGAAAGTATTTAATGAAATTTCTTTGAGAAGCATGCATGGACATTAAGAAGGCTGCCGAATTCTCCTTTTCAAATGTGCCTTTTCGAGTAAAGCAATGGACAATGCATTGAATGCTATTTCGTGAACAAAGAAAGGATTTAATGAGTCTTTGGTAGACAAATTGAATGAACTGCTGGTTTCTTTTTCCATGTGACCTCTTCGTGAAGATTAATGGACCTTGGATGGAGCTGAGTCAACATCCTTTTCCAGCTAATTTTTTGTGCACACCAACAGCCAAGAAGGAACATTGCTTCGTGAATGTCAAAAGGGAGCAGCATTAAAGGAGTTGCTGGGTATTTGCTTCTCCATGCGTGGACAGCATTTAAGAAGCTTGCATGAATGGTTTCGGATGGCTATTCACGTTCCCAAGGATGCCTAGAAAGCTGCATGCCTATTCAAATTTTCAAGGCACCCCATTCAAGTTCCATTGCCAAATTTAAGGAAGCATTTCAGCTCCCAAAGTTCCCATTTAATTTCGGCTGAATCATTCATCATGAAGCTTCCCCTTTGTCTCCACATTTAGCCGAATTTCGCAAGCACATCAAGGGCCACATTCAGCTGAATTTTGCAAGCAACTTGAAGGCCACATTCAGCCGAATTTAGCTTAGCAACCAATGGTTTTATTTCCAGAATTTTCTAGTTTAATCTAGTCACATTTACTTAGTCTTTAAGTTGTTAAGTGACTATTCGGTTAGCTCTTTCCATAGGCTTATAAATACTTTGTTAATTTCATTTGTAAGTATTTTTTTTTAACCTTAATCAAATTTTATGAACTTTGTTCATCGAGTGAGTTTACTTTTCTCTATTTTTCGTACGAGTTTCGATTTCGACTTATCAAGCTTGCTTGTGGCGTCAATCGTTCTCATCCATCAAATTATACCATTGGTTCTTATCTTTCGAGATAACGGGTCTTTGGTCCATCTTCGATTTACATCTTCCACCTTAAACATTATAGAAACCGGGGTGACACTTCTTAGTGTTAAATCGTTTCTCGTTTAAGTTCATTTCTCCATATCCACCAAACTATCACCTAGCTATTTTTCATCCAACTTCATTCGTTCCCATTAAACCAATCCATTTCCAAAACACCACCTTCTTTCCTCTCAATCATAGCCGAACCTAATTCCTTCCATATTTCCAAATCATTTCCATCATTCCTCATCCTTCCATACTTAACTTAAATCCCTTTCTATAAGCCAACTTATACTTAGCTTCCGCAAATTAAACCGTATTTACTATTATTTGTTCCGAAGACTCAACTTCTCCTCGTAGACAATCGAGCAACTCAAATACGTTTCGACTCATCCCGAGGCAAACCGTATCAATGACTTTTAATTTGGGTGATGAGTAACTACATTTTTTTACTATTTTCTCAAGTTTAAACATGTGGAACAAGCAATTTAGTTCAAGATGAGCAAATGAGTCAAATCTGTTATCCATTACAACGGTCAAATTTGTGAGACCAAAATTGGGCCCGTTTTTGGATCGGCCAATCTGAAAATTTGGTATTCAACCGGAGTATAACATTAAAAGAGCTTCGGACAAGGATTAGGCGCAAAGTGGAGATCTAGAGAAGGATTTTGAGCCTAAAATGTAGATATCTTTCATCATTGGACCCTATTAGTTATGCCATTTTGAGATTACAAGGGACAACGAGCTGGAGATGGGGATTAAATCTCATTGCTCTAGTGGGAATGCTGTACTAGAGTTAAATGTCGACTTCGTCTAAGAGGACGAAGGTGGCCCGAGCTCGATTACACCGTATCCGCCAAATTCCACGACAGATCAAGAAGCTAAAAATCTGACCACACGGTTGTACAGTAGATTCATATCATTGTTGTAAAGCTCATACCAATACACCCTAGAATCGTCATCAATGGCGAGACAATCATCGGTTTCGCCCCTCGATTACAACTTTGAGGGATAGTCGGGCGTATTTGCTTATCGAGCCTACGATACACTCACACAATATTCTATCAGTACCTTTGATTTAAACTTTGACATGCCGATGTTCAACACCAATAACACTTATACAGGTATGCCATCAAGTTACTAGGTGGGCCAAACAAAAGTGATTTTGTAACACCCCAAACTTGGCTGAATTGATCCAACCCAAATTTGGCGAGCTAATTAGCCACCAGAGTGACTCTCCGTTAACTCACAACCTAACCTCCAACACACCACGCATAAACAACATGTAATATGCTAAGTTATAACGCAACAACGAAATAAAATCATACATAGAATGTAAAACATGCAAGCTAACAAAACAAACAGAGGAAGGGTTCGTAAACATAAGTTCACATAGCAAAGTCCAACATGATTTTGAAAACATAAGGCATGAGTTTGCACAAAAGCACGGGTTCACAAAATATTTTTGGTTCGCATACTTTCTAAGTTCTCACTTAAACAAAGCATCATAGGTTCAGATACAAACGAGCTTTGCAACAAAAGGGACGTTCGTGCAAGGGTTTTCAGACTTAGGTAAGGTTCACTAAGTAGTAAGATTATCACACCTAAGGGTTCGCATGCATATAGGGGGTGGCAACATATAAGGGTTGTAGAAAATAATACTTCACAATTAAACTGGCTCGCATATGATATTAACACATAATTTGGAAAAATTGAAGGAATACAACATGGTACACATGCAAGGGGAAATAAAGAAACATCAAACTTTAATCATGCTAAGAAGAAATTAGTAACAAAGGTGTAACTTTAAGGTCCGCAAAATAAAAATAAACTTAATCTTTAAGGAAATTGTTTCTAATAATAGAATTAGATTATGATAAATCTAAACCCACATAAATAAAACCCCATTGCCTATTTTCCAGGTTCGCCAATATCTATTAAGGGATGTGCCTCGCCAAATCATTTACCTTGTCACTACCATCTGTGACCTACTTACCTGCGAAGTAAGGGAGGAGTGGGTGAGTTCATTGCAAACTCAGTGAATAATCAGGAATCATTAGAATATGCTTAAAATATAGAGTTTAAAATAGAAAAAAGACTTAGTTTGAAAAATCGTATTGCGTGTTAGGTTCGCGGTGAAGGTGCAAGACCCAGTTCGTAGAACCTACTTGTCATAAAATCATATAAGTTTGAATACAGTTTCACATATGCTTGTTGAAAATCATACTAAAAAACTTAACTTGTTCTTGTTTAAAAATGAATATTATATAACATGAAACATGCTCACATACTTGTCTTATCCGAATGGTTGAGAAACATAAGATGTGTTCTCGCACTTGTCTTAACTTACTTATCTTATATTGTTTTGTTGGATATGCGAATCTCCTTATAATGCCTCAGAATGACTCAAACAGTCCTTAACATGTCCCATAAGTGTAGCATAAGCTAAACACTTTCATGTACGCCAATATGTCCCATTGAATAGAGCATAGCTCGACATTCCCTTATCTCTCCACATGTCCTTGGGCCTCAACGTGTAACACCCCTAACCCGTACCCATCGCTAAAACAGGGTTTCAGAGCGTTACAGAAACATTCAGAACATTTATCGATTAATTCAAGCAAATTACTATTCATTCACCAAGGTCATTCATAATGTCCCTTAAATGGACCCTCGAGGCCCAATACGAGCATTAGAATTAAGTCGAGACTGAATCGGGAACTCAGGGAATTTTTCACGAAATTCTAAAATTTTCCAAGGTGCAGGGCTCACACGCCTGCAGTGGTCCAAGGTCACGCCGCGCCGTCTTTATGGCCGTGTTTAAAACTAGGTAGCTCTCTAACTTGCACCACACGACCATGCCACACGCCCGTGTGCTAGGCCGTGTGGTTAATTAATTCAATTTGAATTAGGTGCAGGTTTCACACGGCCAAGACGCACACCCATATTCTAGGCCGTGTGGCACACACGGTTGAGACACGACCGTGTCTCTGCCGGTGTGCTCAATTCCGAGCATTCTGTTTTTCAAAATTAAGGTGCAAGGGACACACGGCCTAACCACATGCCCGTGTTACCAGGCCGTGTGTCACACACGGTCTAGATACACGAGCGCGTGTGGGCAACTTGGCTAAAAAGGGGGCTTTGGGCCCACCACACCGTTCGACTAAAAAGGGTATCTGCGTCGCTCGAGGCGACTGTAGGCCTTCAGAAAGGCCGTTTTAGGAAAATTACCGAAATAACCTCAATGGGTAAAATTACCGAAATACCCTCGATGGGTAAATTACCTAAATACCCTCGATGGGTAAAATTACTGAAATACCCTCGATGGGTAAAATTACCGAAATACCCTCGATGGGTAAAATTCTGAAAGACCCTTGGAGGGTAAAATTATCGTTTTACCCCTAACCGACAAAATGACCGTTATACCCCTAGTGGTAGTGTAAGTGATGTATGTGTGATATTTGCATGACTGATTATGATTGTGACATACTGCATACACGAGTTATTTATGACACGACATACTGCATTGGGGTTGGGATTTGTATTTGGAGGAAGTACTGTACTAGTGGCTCTGCCACGTTTTACTGATCTAGTGGCTTCGCTACGTATTCTGTTTTTAGTGGCTGGGCCCACGTTCACTATCATTAGCAGCTTTGCTGCGTTACTACTAGCAACTATGCTGCGATACTGGTGTGCTGGCTGGGTGGGTCGACTTAGTCCCCACATGGTGTGTTGGTTGGTACGGGTGGTGTGCTGGCTGGATTGGGTTGGGTTGCATTACTGCTCTGTTCTGTGATCATTTGGGCTTGGGCCTACACTGCTACTGTATAGGGCTAAAGCCCAGACTGAACTGATACTGAATAGGGCTTAGGCCCAAACTATTATTGCATGTTTGGGGATTACACATTGAGTTTTCGTAACTCACCCCTTTTCTTTAACTGCGCAGGTAATCCCTAGTCTTAGATGATTTGGAGCTGCGAGGGACTCGGAGGTGGCCACACGCTCGATATGTTTTAATTTGAGACTTAGTTATTTTATTTTTAATATTTTGGGTTAAAAATTATGTAATAAGGCGAGTTGGGGTTTTGATTTTTTTATTGGTTGTTCTCTTTATTTTATTCTGCTAGTCTAGGAAACACGGGTTTTTAAAATAATAACTGTTTTCTTAAAATCACGTCTTCAAATCTTAAAGTTTACTTTTGGAAAGCTTTCGCGAAATTTAATCCTGACTAATACGTGATATGACCAACAAGTGAATATCCAGTTTTGATTTTGCAACCCAACAATTCAAAAAGGATTTAAAATTCAGTAATGAACTATCAACGACAAGCCGGTTTTCACACAACACCTTGGTGTGACACGTTAGATCCGGTCGTAACGTCTAGGCCGGGTTTGGGGTGTTACACCGATTAAGTCCCGAATCGATTCTAATGCTTGTATTGGACCTCGAGGGTCCCTCTAAGGGACGTTATGAATGATCTTGGTTAATGAATAGTGATTGACATGATTTATCTGAGAATATTCTGAAAAGTTCTGGTAACGCTCCGTAACCCTGTTCCGATGGCGGATACTCATAATCCTTTTAAATACCTTTATATCCAACATATAAGCTCAAAAAGGAGCTCACAAAAAATACTTATCGGTTAGAACTTACATAGAGACCTTGCAAAAACATAGCTTATAAAACTGTACTTTTATAACATGCTTTTAAAACATAGGCTCGCATAGGATCGCACATAAAACATATCTTTAAAACATAGCTTAAAAACATAACTTGGAAACATATCTTGAAAACAGAGTATCAGAACTTTAAAAATAGAGTTCTATATGGAAAACTTACTTTTGGTACTTTAGTTAAAAACAAGGTTTTTGAAAGACATAACAATTCGCACACAAGTTACGAACCTTGAGCATTCATACTGAGAAACATGATAGTCAGTACACTTATGGCGATTCTTAATCACTCACCAAAAAAACCTGAGAATTTAAACACGTTTTACTTTGCCTTTATCCTTGTTAGTAGTTGGCCCAGCTGGTTCGCAACATACACGAACACACAAATTACTTAAACAGACAAATCTTACGGAATTCTTACATACAAGCGAACCTAGCTTTCTAGACAATCAACCCTAACAGGATAAAGATTTACATTGGTTGCTACAAACTTGGTTCAGAACAGAGACTTGACAACATAATATCGATGAGGGAATTTTTCATAAAATAAGGGTTGTATTTATAGGCACTAAGTGTCTCAATGATCCTATGATGCCTTGCTTGACTTAAAAAACCCTAGTCGGTTTAGAAGAAGGTTACGTGTACGAAAAATATCCTAGATACACAATATCTTTATTTTCTAATTTGAGCCTGACTCGACTTTGACTAGCGAACCCCCAGTTCGCAGCTCATTTGGCAAACCCCAGCTCACCAAACAGATTGGCGAACACAACTTTCACTGAATCTGGTGAACCCCTTTGTCGCATCTTTTGGATTATACTGCTTTGCCAAATTTCGAGCAAACTCCTTACTGAAACTCTTTTGATGAACTCTTCAATTTGCCAAAGCATTGGCGAACCTTTACTTGCGAGGTCAAAACTTTCAGACCCGATTTTGGGATGTTACAGATTTTGGGATTGACATCGAAATTACAAGAATAAACGATCTACTCCCAACAACCTCAATCGGCAATGACACATCCAACCCTAAACTTGCAATCAAGGTTGATAACGAAAAGGGACAAGAGAACGAAGAGAATGAAGAGGACGAAAAGGGATCTGAAATAGATAATGACCCAATAGAGGATGCCAGCACTGATGTTGCAAAAATTGTATTAATTTCAAAACTGAATCTCATTCCTACTGATCTATAAGATGGTGGATATGACGGTGAAGCTTCAAACATTGCGCGACGGGATTACCAGGGTTTCACGGTGTACGAACCCCCACCCTACATGCGTACTCTCGATCTTGTTGTTGAGGGTGGATTAGAATTCTAATACCTCCCTCATAAAAGGTCAAGGCATAAGACTTCATTAACAAATTTCAGCCATTTAGAAGTTGGGGTGGAGTTTGACTCTAAAGATGCTTTTGTAGATGCAGTCAAGCGGTATAGCATACAGCTTGTGTAACAGCCCAGTTTTAGCTAAATCAGAATAGTGGTTTTGAAACCAAAAATTTGATGTCAGAAAATTATTTTAATATTATTTTATGTGTTTACAGCATGTTATTTGATATGTGTGAAAATTTTGTGAGCTAATTTTATCGTTTAATTGCTCAATTTGAGAAAAAGGGCTAAATTGCGTAAAATGCAAAAGTTGCATTCTATTAGTTAAAGGTGTCAAATTGCTTTGGCTTTTTAATATGACGGCCTTAAATGGTAATTATATCACTTTAAAGGTTAATGGACATTAATGGACATCCATTATATGTTTTTATATGTTTATAATAAAAGTTATATTAGTAAATTGATTAATTAAGTTATAATAAGTAAAACAAAAACAAAATTATTCTTTTATCATCTTCCTTGGCCGAATATTAAGAGAAGAAAAGCCAAAGCTTTAGGTTTTCATTCGGCTAGGCTAATTCAAGCAATTAAGGTACGATTTTTGATGATTTTTATGTTTTTGAGATTATTGCTTCGTATTCTAGCTAGCCTGTACCTTAGATTTTGAAATTGTTAAAGATTTTGAGAGTTTCCATTGTTGAATTTATGAGTTCTTTGATGTTTAAGGTTGAAATATGAAAGTTTGATGATAGATTTTCATGTTTTGTAAAGTGATTTTTGATAAAAATGTATAATAAAGATTAAATTGTGAAATGTGCAAATTGAGTGGTTGAAATGAGAAATAAATGAAAGTTTTGGGCTGCTAGGGACTTATATGAAATTCGGCCAAGCTTGGGTTTAAAGAAATTATGTGAATATTGTGTATTTGTGAAAGAGGGACTAAATTGATTAAATGTGAAAGTTTAGGGGCTAAAGTGCAAATAGGCCTAAATGTATGTTTTGGACTAATTTGAATGAGTGGTTGATTAAAGAAGTTAATTTTGAATATATTTAGGTCAAGCAAAGAGGAATCCAAAATTAGATCAGGGGAAAGGCAAGATTATTAAGTAATTGACTCATTTCGCCGTTTTCGTACTCGAGGTAAGTTCGTATGTGACGATTTCTTTATAAATGTATGACAAATGCTTTGATATTGCCTAAACTATGATTATGAGAGTTTTTTTAATGTATGAATTTTAAATACGATTCTACGGATATATTTGAAGATGGAATCGACAAGCTAAAAGTTTCGGTTGAACCTAAGAATAGATTTTGGATACTGATGATATGTTAAAAGATGATATACCGATTTGGCTTCGAGCCATGCATATCGGATGTGTTTGCTTCGGGCCACGATATCAGTACTACGAGTGCGAGTGATACCTTGATTTGGCTACGGGCCATGGTATAGGTATTTTAGAAAGAAGTTACCTTGATTTGGCTACGGGCCATGGTATAGGTACTCTGAGATAAGTTACCTTGATTTGGCTTCGGGCCATGGTATAGGTACTTATTGATTGAGATCATTGAGTATCCGACTTCTATTCTGAATGGTTCAACGGGTAAATGAATGATGTGGTTGAGAAAGAGGTTAGTACGAGGCGATACAGGTACATACAAAACCTATTCGAGTATTAAATAGAGAAAGTTCGATGAGATGGTATTTGATCATGTTTTGAGACATGAGAAAGGTTTGTAGTTAATGTGTATATAGTGATGTTATGTATAATGTGATATGTATTTATATGATAAATTAAGTTATTCACATACGAGCTTACTAAGCTATGAAGCTTACTTTGTGTTATTTTTCTATGTTGTATAGTGAATCAAGGCTAGCTCGGATCCGGGAGTCGTCGGGAACATCATCGCACTATCGAAAAACTATTTGGTACTTTTGAGTTGTGTATATATGGTATATGGCATGTATATGCTACTTGTGGTATTTTGGTTGTGAATATAGCCATGAGAGTTGGCTTGTAAATGATGTTAATATGGTTGTGTGTTTAGCTATTAGAAATGGCTTGTAAATGCATATGTTTTGGTTGTATATATAGCCATGGGTGATGGCTTATTTTGGTATGTTTAGTATGAAAATGGTTATGGTTTTATAGTTGCAAATGGTTAAATTGATTTATGGAGTTTAATGCTTGAGAAATGCTTTAGTGAAGTATGATTTTAGAAGTTAAGTTGATAAGTATTTGAATAGGTATTTGGTATTGAATTGAGTATTGAATTTGGTTGAAATGGATATGGTATGATTTGTGCATTTGAATGATGATTTTGGCTGCTTAGTTGTGTGATGAAATGGTACCATTTTGGTTGTTTAGGTGAGCATGAGTAAGGGTGGCAAATTGGCCTTGCAAATGGCCTATTTTTATCTACACGGGCAGAGACACGAGCATGTGTCTCAGCCGTATACAACACATGGTCATACTACACGGCCGTGTGTCCCCTAGTGTTGAATTAAAATAAAGTCAGTATGCTTCACACGGTCTCACACACGGGCGTGTGACCGACCGTGTGGCACAAGTCAGTATACCCCCTAAATGGCATACGGCCTAGCACACGGGCGTGTGACTTGGCCGTGTTGCATAAGTCAGTATACCCTTCAGTTTTGGCACAGCCTAGTACACGGCCTAGCACACGAGCGTGTGGGGCCACTTCGAAGGGTACACGGGCTAGACACACGGGCGTGTGGTCGGCCGTGTGACCCAAGTCAGTATGTATGCCCTGTTTCCACACGGCCTGTGACACGGGTGTGTCTGAAGCCTGTGAGGCACACGGTCTGTTCACACGGGCGTGTGACCCCTGAATGATTGAAAAATTTCTAAGTTTTCCAATAATTTTGTATGTTATCGGTTCAGTCCCGAACCACTTCTAAAGCATGTTTAAGGCCTCGTAGATCCTTATAAGGGACAATATGATTGTGTTGAATGGTATTTGAGTATGAATGTGTAAATGTATAATTATTGTATGTTAAATGATGTGTATTGATCGGTAATACCTCGTAACCCTATTCTAACGGTGAATATGGGTTAGGGGTGTTACAGCTTGGCATCAACTTCACCGTTATATGCTCTCGGTCTGAGAAATATGAGGTAAAGTGTGTAATGCTTGGAACAAGATGTCCATGGAAATTCATGACATCTGTGAGGAAGAAGTTGATTTTACTGTAGGAACCCAAGGCATACGAAGCCAACATGTCCACACCTCATAGGAGCATCCAGAAGAAGTGCTGATTAAAACACTAACTTATGTAGTGAAAACACTAACTTATTTGTTTATTCATTAATTTTTTCTGTAAATTATAAGTTAATATTAATTATTGAAGTAAGATATATTACAATATGCAAGCCAAAATTTTAATCTTTTCTCGTACCTTTTAGAAAATATTTGCTTTTTGAAAATATTGTAATTAACAAATGGATGAAGAAAAACTTAAATGAAAAAGTAACAGAAATGAAAAGAATGTTTCGAACTCACCATACAATATAGTACAAAGCAAACAAATTCAATAAATTTGTTTTGTAGATTGTTAATAAGTGTACATTTGGGATGTAAAACAAAGTATACAATTTGAAAAAATTACAAATAACATAATTATCGGCGTCCCGAATGTATGCTACAACGGGGTAGGCATCAGGCACGCCTAGGGTTCTATCGCACTATTTGGGTTGGCGGCTCCTCATCGACTTCGTCATCATCTTTATGTGTATGTTGGGGTTGATCGCCATCTTCATCTCTTTCCTCCGTGGTTGACTGCATCTGGATCCTAGCCGTCCATCGTACTTCTCCTCTGTATGAGTCAACGGTTGAGATGATGACTCACCTCGGTAGAACAACGATGCTGGGGGTGTTTGCGACACTATCGACAGATAATTGTATGGTGTTGCCAGGGCCAATTACGGATAAAATGTAGGAATTATCGACAATATCAGATACGTTATTGTTGCTTGTGGCATTGGCGTGTAATATGGTACAGTGGGTGGCGATCGTGCAAAATATAACCCTGGAAAATGTGTTGGTACATGGAATGATTGTGCGTGTTGTGGTGCTTGTGTAAAATAAACTAGGTTAGCACAAAAAATATATGAACCATACAAACCTGAAGGTTGCACGGTAATTGGGTCCTCTTGTGGAGTTGGAGTAGATGTTGTTCCCCGCGCAACATTTTCTCCTGACCTAGGATTGATGAGCCTCGTCTTGGCCTCTTACAGCGACGTTGCCTACTCCTTTCTGAAACCAATAATAGATACGACTTGTCGTTATGCCTAAACCAATCCATGTAATCCAGAGATGTCACCAACTTCGGTGTGAGAAATGGTTTACACGTTGGCAAGTAATCGTACCTACACTGCCAAATCTTGATATACTTCTTGTGGAATGTTGGCCAATCTTCTTCGAGTCTCCCCCGCAAGTTGGTATTGTGTAGGTCATCGAGCTCTTGGGGTGGCAGCAGAATACGTTGCGTACACCTGAACTGCCGCATCACTTGGTCGGATTCATGCATCTCGATCATTGCAAAAGTGATCAATGGCACTTTGATGTGCCAAATGTTGCCATTGGCTAAAAATTTGGTTGAGACGCATTCTTGAATCCCCAGATCCGCATATGGAATCCATAGAAACTACAATATGAATTTATAAATTTTAGCACATGCTTAATAAAACCGATAACTATGAAATTCATAAACTAACCTCCACTTTGGTTTGTTGATCTAAAACTAGGCGGATATCCTCGAGTTTGGTCAGTATACCGCTGTGTCTCGTAGGGTTGTTCCACCTATTCAAATAATATGTTATTTTAAAATTACAACAATGAAAAATTAAAATGATAATGATATTATCAAATGAATTTTACCATATTACGAGTGGGAATTCATAATAGAGGTCCACTCGGGGGCATAAAAATGGCAGTTGATACCATGCCCACAATTGAAGGAGCATGCAACTGTTGATTTTAACTTTTTCTGGTTTCGTCTCTTGACACATTTCTTGGTACAATGTCTTCAGGACCGCTAATCCCCAACTAAGTCGTCCCGCTTCTTTCAAGTCAACTACTAGTAGTAGCCACCATAAATGTACCAAATTTCGAGATTTATCTAACATGAGCAAACCCTCGATCAACATCAAGATAAATGCGCGAGTAAATTGTTCTTTTTCAATGTCACTCGCGGAAGCCTCGATAGTTTTGAAGTTATCCTCCAACCATCTCATCTTGATCCGACTACCCCTAAACTTGTTCAACACCTTCCCTAATAGTTGTTCCCATGTTGCAGTCCAATCGGAACTAATCACACCCCGTAAGGACTTCCCCATCGACCAGTAGACTGAGTTGTAAACTAACGTCCTCGAGTGTAATTGTACACTCACCATAGGGAAGATGGAATGCGTGTGTCTCCGGTCTCCATCTTTCAACCAAAGCACTGATAAGTGGAGGATCCAATTTAGTTTCCCTGAGCATTTGAGACACGTATAAAAATCTTGCATATCGCAAGTGTCCATAAATGACATCCGATGCACCTTCGCTTAAATTGTTTATGTACGTCTCCAAAATCAGATCTTTGGCTTGAGTATATAAACATAAAAAAATTAATAATGTTAACAGCATAATAATTAAGTATTTAAAATTAAATAATGTAATAATATTTTCTTACCATTTGTAATTGAACGTTGGAGATATGCTTGTTATCTAAATGAATAAGATGATTTGTCGTTTTACAAATTATAAGGAGTAAAATAAAATCGAAGATAATAAAATTCAGAAAAAGATTTTTAAAAAAAATTGAGATTTGAGAATTGAGGATTGAGGATTGAGAATTTAGGATTGAGTATTGAGTTGAAAAGAATGAAGTTTGGAGGGGTTTATATAAGAAAAATTATGGCTTTAGGACACGTTTTTCTTTCTCTCTCCAAAAACAACATAGATCAGTCAATTTCGAAAATTTCAGCATACTTTCTCAAATAAGTTTTTTTTTTTTTTTATATTTGTATAAATTAGCAATGTAAGTTAACTGGATAAAATTATGTATTTTTAAATGGCATAGTGACAAGTTTAGCGTTTTAACG
This sequence comes from Gossypium sturtianum, assembly GCA_025698515.1. NCBI lineage: Eukaryota > Viridiplantae > Streptophyta > Magnoliopsida > Malvales > Malvaceae > Gossypium > Gossypium sturtianum. Next base: position 105,937,708 of record CM046950.1, read on the forward strand.
TTTATATTTTTTGGTCAATTTGGTTTTTAGCTAAAATTTGATCTCAATATTTAAAAAGAGTCGAATTGTTTCTTTTAAGAAAATATTGACTCAACTAGCAGCCTGTATAACCATCCATGTGTACTTCATGTTAATTTTTTTTATTTTTTTAATATTTTATTTTTTGAATATATTTATAATTTTTAAATTTTTTTGTTGATGTGGTATATAAGACAAATAATGTTATGTCAATATAAAGTACACGTGAACTGTCATGCAAGTTGTCACGCCAACATCATAAAAAATTAGTATTTTAGTCAATATTTCTGCTTAAAAAAATTCCTCTTTTTGAAAAGTTAACGTCTAAGTTTAGATAAAAAAGGAATAAGGTCAAATTGAAAAAATGTAAATATTGAGGGCTAAATTAATCATTAAGCCTTAAATATTTGGCTAAATGGTCCAAGAAACCCGTGAACAAAAAATGAACCCAATTGAGCCCTCAAACATTATATTTTTATCAATTAAGCTTTTACATCATTAAAGTTAACGGTCAACCATTATCAGGTAACACTTTCTGTTTTATTCCATTTTTGAGTTATTTTCATATGTCACACTAGGATTATGATGAGAATAAGTATTTTCTATTTAAAATCTAATTATTATATAAAAAGTTAAAAAAATTAAAAAATAAAAAATATAGAATGTGAAATATTATAAAAATATATAGAAAATTATAAAATTTATTATAAATGACAAAGTACAAAAAAATATTATAAAAGAAAATAAAGAAAATTATTAAAAACTATTAATATTAAAAGTTATATTAATTTTAATGATTTTAAATTTAAAATATTAGTTTCCATCACATGGTACAATCTTTGTGTCACATGTGATAAAAATAACTCGAAAAATGAAATAAAACTTGATAGAAAATATAAGAAAGGAGGGCTATTTTTATTTTTTTTAAAATTCAAGAACTTATCAATAATTTTTCTATTTTTCTATCTTTCCAGTTCCATCTCTTCAAACTTGTGGTGTTTGGATTTTTCATTTTTCTTATTAAAATTTGAAAATAAGCATCAACATCTCACATTGAAGATTCCAGCGCAAGCATATCGAAACCAAAAAGAAGAAAAAAGTGGAATATGCATTAAAAAAGATGTTATGATATTAGATATATATCTTCATTCACCTAAAGTCGAGGTCCCACTCTCAGCATCTGAATTCCTTTTAAATAAAGAAAGCGAAAGATGCGATGGTGGCGCCATTCTCATTACTAGATAAGATCAGAGGTGTTTATGGCCCCGCCACTTCCACCCCTTTTTATTTCTTCTTTTTTTTTTTTTTTTATTCTTGAAAAATAAAAATAAAAATATTTAGTCTGTATTTGGTTATCATAGAGAATTGGAAGAAAGTATAATTTGTAATTCAGATATAGTATAAATTAGATAATTTTAGATTCTAAAAAATAATCAATAATACTTGAGAAAAAAATTCACTAAACAAACAACAAAACTAAACCATTTCAAACCATTGTACGTAATATGCTAGTCTAAAAAAAGCATCCTATATTAAAATTAACAAGAAAAATAATTACTTATATAATTTTTTAGAGAGTCTTTTTTAAGATGTTTTTGATATTTTTTAGAATTTAAAATTATGTAATTATATAAATTACTTTTATATTATCAATCATGACATAAAAAATTACGATATAATTACATCTTATTCACTAAACATATCCAAAAAATTAAATTTTTTATAATTATAAAAAAAATCTAATTACTACTCTTTTCATCTGATAATACAATTTAAATTAGATTCCATTTGTCCATCCTTTTCCTCAAAAGGCCAGTATAATATTATAGGGAGCTCATCACATCTTAAAAGTAGTAAGAAAATCACAAAGTCCATTATTAAGGAAATGCATAATAAAAATTTAAATTTCATTTCTGAAAGTGATTTTCATTTTTTAATTTGGTAAGAACATTGTTATGACAATACATTTAATTAAATATAACACCACACGTGTAATAACACTATATATGTTTTTTAATAGTAAAAAACATCCTCAAAAAATAAAAAATAAAAGAATTAATCCTTAACCATGCCCAACTCATCCTTTTTCTTTTTTTGTTTTCTTTTCCTCGTATCATCGCCACAGCAATCAAACGAGTAACTCCTCTCTTCCACGCTAATTCCAAACTGTCATAGCCCAGAATTCAGCATTTAATATTGAGCAACTGGCCATTCTGTGGTAGTAGAATCTAACACATTTGATCATGAATTATTTCGAGTGTGGGTTTGAATAATTTTGAATTAATCAAAAATTTAAAAATAATTTTCTTACGTTCAGTAGAAAAGTAAATCTCTCTCGTACAAAAACCGGTAAAATTGTTATTATCCGAAAATAAAATTTATACTTACAAATAAATCCTGACTTATTTTCGGACAAAATAACAATATCTCAAAGTTTTGTATTTTTAGCCCTACTAGTGCTATCTATTTATAGGAAGAGGCAGTGAAACCCTAATTGAATTAGTAGAGTACAAATAATATTTATTTAATAAAAAACAATCTCCTAGTTGAATTAGGAGAGAGAGGGGCGGCAAACCCTAATTATTTAATCTAACCGAATACATTTATTTTATTTCCTAAAATATATATTATGTATTAAATTAATTTAATAAATTATTTTTCCAATTAAATAATTTTCTCAATCCAATTCTAATTCTATTACAATCATGACACATTTACCGTAAAAGAATCCATTAGAAAATATATTTAATTTCTACATTTAATAGATTCACAATGGCCAACTAATTTAATTTCACTTTCAAACTTCAATTAATTAAATAATAATTCGAAAAAATTAAATTAATTTTTAGGTCATTTTCTTATTTAGTGATGATACGATCCGCCTCGGGGTGAGTCGAGTCGTATGCGAGTTTGCCTGATCGTCTACGAAGAAGTATCGTTCGGCTTTTTTTTTTAAGCGGATATCTTAAGGTAAAAATGATGGTGGAAGTTATATTTAAGGGTTAAAAAGGGTTTATAGTTGTGAAAAATATGTATAGGTTCAATTTTGGAGAATATAATTATGGAAATAAAAATGGAAGTTGGATAACAAAGAATGGATAGAAAGGGAAATGGATGGATCGATTATGATGAAACGAAAAGATGGAATGGAATGAAAATGATCTCAAAAACAAACATGAACCAATATTAGAAAATATTGACCCAAATGCTTATAAGTTTTCAAGATGGTCGGATGGAGAATAGGAGAACCTCGGCCGCTACTTAGCAAAGTAGGAACCTTGGTATAAGGGTGAGCATACACTATTTGATAGTGATAAGTTCGGGATAAAGAAGAAGCGCGAGTTGGCGCCACTAATGACCTAGATAAGCCAACGAGTTCTTCAACGAAATATGAGAGAAAGAAATCTCACAAATTTCATATAAGTTCAATAATGTTTTCAAACTAAGCAAAAAAATCAAAAGCCCCCTACAATAGGTTGATTACATGTATTTATAGTATCAAATGAAACTAGTTGAATGGTCACATTTAATGAGGCTAATAATGAACTCTAATGAAAAGTCTCAACTTTTGGAATTCTAGCCATGTAACTCCCATCTTCAATGTGATTAATTCTTCAATTAAATTGCTTGTCAAAGTCCTTTGAGATCTCCATGATCAACCAAAAGTCACCAGACCAAATGAAAAGTCTCAACTTTTGGAATTCTAGCCATGTAACTCCCATCTTGATGTGATTAATTCTTCAATTAAATTGCTTGTCAAAGTCCTTTGAGGTCTCCATGATCAACCGAAAAGTCACCACCAAATGATGAAGAATTGATTGCATGTAGTAAATACCATGAAACAAGCGGTTATGGAAGTTGAAGATAAAGAGGCTGCGAAAAATTAAAGAACCATAATGTTCTTCTTTATTTAATAAAACAACTTCTTAATGACGAATTAAGCCTCTTAATATCAGCCCCCTCTTGTGTAACCGAATTCACTTGAAAAGCCATCTCAATGAATGCATAACAGCCTTTAGAAATAATGGATGTGAGATGAAAAGTCACCTGCAATTATCACATGTAACCGACACATTAATGCAATTATTAAACTTAAAACAAATTAACAACTAACTTAATTAAATGAACTAATACTTAAGCATCATTTATTCCAGCAACTAGACTTAAATAAATGAACTAACACTTAAGCATCATTTATTCCAGCAACTAGACTTAAATAAATGAACTAATACTTAAGCATCATTTATTCCAGCACCTAGACTTAAATAAATGAACTAACACTTAAGCATCATTTATTCCAGCAACTAGCCTTAAATAAATGAACTAATACTTAAGCATCATTTATTCCAGCAACTAGACTTAAATAAATGAACTAACACTTAAGCATAATTTATTCCAACAACTAGTTTAATTAAGAAAAGCATTATTAAATGAACTCTAACTCATGCATCAACAAATTAACCTAGTAACTAGATTAATTAATGAAGCAACTATTAAATTAAATTCATTAAAAGAAACTCAACTAATTAAAATAAGATGAATTAATGAGCAGCACTCATTTATTAACTAAGATGCTTAAATGCAAATATTTAAAAATGCAAACTAAATGCAATCTTGAATATTAAATAAAAGTTCAAATTAGTTGGAGCGGTTCAAAGAGTTGGAATTGAAATGAAAAATCGGTTTGCAACAAGTTGAAAGAAACTTCATTGAGCTGGTCCCAACTCGATCTATTTCTCCAACCAAAGTCTCGCCCCACATTTGGTTAACTAAGGCCGAAATGGCCTCTTTGAATTGCTCAGCTCGAGCTCGCGTAATTGGTCCTTGGGCAGCACCATTGAATCCTTGCTCGAACTTGATGCACTCCGGGGCGCGATCGTATCATTCCCCCCTCTTTTAGGCGACTTGTCCTCAAGTCGGGTTGTTCCTCTATTGGAAAATATTTCCTCTCATTCAGCTTTCCTCGATCGAACGGAATGGAAGATATCACACAATCCTAGAAATGATTTATCAATGGACAAGAAAGCACATCACCATCATAGATAAGTGACAATGGGTTAAGACAACAAAAACCTAAAGATAAACCAAATGCTAAACAAAAAGCTGATTTTATTTTGCCAAAATGACTTATCAATTTTGACAATGACAAGTGCAAAGTATTCAAATCCAAATAGCTCTTATAGAGTGTAGTCCAAAGATCATATGGCAATAATCTCAATTGGACAAAGCAAACATACTTCAATTTATTGAAAAGTTTCATTATTCCATCAATGCAAACATGTGGATTCAATTGGATAAAAGGATACTTAGTCATGAATATTTGCAAAATGTTAAGCATACTAATCCACATCCAAAACTTTTCAATATGTTTATCAAAAAACAGAAATTCATGTAATTGTACACGCAAAGTGTACCATGGCCAACATCTTTCAATCATTTGCTTATTATCATGATTTGTGAAAACATTATGTCCATTGTCACAATCCAACACAAACGAATCAATACTAGGCCAAAAACTACAATCAAACACATCATGATTCAAATAATTTCCAAACATCCAATCAACAAAATTTTCATCTTCATTTGAATGAAGCAAAGGTATTTGAAAATTTTCAGAGACTTTACCTTGACAATCTTGAAGAGAATAAAATTTATAATTGGTTTTACCTTTGTCAATCAAGACAAATCTTCTTTCCTCGGAAATGTAATGTAATACAAACCTTTTATCTCGAAAAACTTGGATGGGTGATGAGACACCATGACATCTCATGCTCCTCGAAGTGTGGAATTCACAAAAACGAGATTGGTTAGTATTAACAGAATTGATGGACTTAAAAAGGAAATATAGATCATATTGGAAATTCGATTCAAGTCCATATGATAGCCTTACCTTTTCAAAATGAAACAAATATTTCATATGTGGCCAAACAATATGATTAATGAACAAAACAAATCCAAAGTCATTAAGTTTCATTGCCTTAATTAAAGTACAAATATCAAACAAACTTAAATAAGATGCACAACAAGCAAGTTGCTTGAAGTTTCTATAAAACAAATCAAAGTAACAAATACCAGGTTTGAACACACGAACTTGATCATTCGTTCCAACATGCAACATATTTTGAATAATTTCCAATGTCCACAACATGTTAGAAAATGATGTAATCAACTCACTAAAAGACTTAAATTCCACTCGATCAAGTAAACATGCAGAGTTGACAAAACCAAGCAGATCAAGATATGGGAATCTCATATAAAAATTCAAAGTTTTATCTTGAAGGCCAAAATCAAACGGTTTGAACATTGCATGCGAAAGCCTTTTAACATGTATGTCAAACAAAGACATGGTGAACATATAACTATTCAAAGATTCAAATCTATCACGAACCAAATGAACAAGCATGTTTAAACAGACATATTTAACACATGAGTTCAAAGAGTTTTTATATAACCAAAATTAGTATGTGCAAAGCTTTTATCAAACACATCTAAAATTCGATTAGGGTAAGCCATTCCAATAGAAGGATCAAACGTGTCACAAAACATAATTTTCATAGCACTTTTTGAAGCAGGGTCATCAAGAGATGAACAAGGACTAATCAAATCAAATGATGGAGGCATATTAGAAATTAACCCATCAAAATCTTTATGAGCAATCCTTGATTTGATAAACATAGGATCCGTACCTTTCTTACCTTTAATCACAAGTGGGTGGTCGTCATTTGCGTACTTACCTTTCTCAAATAACCGAAAACTTCTCTCGTTTGGAAGGTAGTGAAGCTGGAATTGGTCGTACAAGACTTTAGGAACCTGAAAAGTTACATCACAAGAAGATCGAACAGGTGAGTTAGTGGAAACAATCCTTGCTTGGTCACTTTATTTTTTACTTGATTCTTTTTTCTCGAGACCTCTCGTTTCTTTTTCCTCAATCTCTTTTTCCACTCGTTGTTCTTGTTCAACTTCTTTTTCTCTCTCAAACTCTTTTTCATTCTCTTTTTGTTCTTTTTCTTTTTCATTGGCTTTTCCAGTGACTTTCTTAAGCTCTTTCAAGAATCTCTAATTTTCTCTCTTACTCACCTCTTGCCTCTCTTTTATTTCTTTTTCTTTTTCTTCTTTTTCTTTTCTCGTTTTCTTTTTTACAAGAAGATTCAAAAGAATCATGAAAATAATGATTTTGTTCAAAAGAAAGAAAATTATTTGCATAAGAATCTTGATCAATGCTTCGTGAAAAATACTCCGAGTAGGATTTCTTTGAAGATCAGAAAGAGGTATGCCTATCTCTTCGGATGTCATCTTGGACGGTTTCAAAATTGAGGTCAGACTCTCGTCGTCTTGAATTCCTTGACGAAAAGAAATCTCGATTGAAATCCCTTCGTTTCGAAGTCGATGACGAATAGGAATCACAATGGAAATCTTTTCTTGAATGATCATTGAATGTATGTCTTCGTGATATTCTTGATTCCACTTTTTGACTTGAAGACATTCATTCCCATTGGTCTCTTTTCTTCACACGGTCTAATCTCTCGTGTAATATATCGAATTTAGAATTCAACATTCTTCACATTTCTTGCACTAAATATTGGAACTCTGATTCAGTAAATTCTTCGCAAGACATCTTTGATTGCTGAAAAGAAATTTGTTAAGTAAAATAAAAAAAATTAAATTCCTCACAACAAAATCCTCACAATTTCACTCGGAAAGAAAAATTGATGGTTTGCTCAATTGGCTTTTACCTCCGCTCAAATAGTCTCACACGCTCGTGCCTTTTACCTCTCAAACTTTCTCTCGCAATTTCGTAGTCGGACTCGCCAAGGCCTTTTCATAGGCTTAGGGGTCGGTTGCAAATGGTTTAACAAAGGATTATGATGAGGGATTAAGGGTTGGCTGGAAGAAAATGGAAATAGTTTTGGAGTGTGGCGTTGGGGTAGGGGGTGAATAATAATAGAAGGGCTTTGAAGATTGGGAAACAGAATAGATGAAAACAAAAACAAGAACTTTCAAAACTGCACACCTTTTTTTGTTTACCCGAATTTTTTTTTCGTTTTTTTTTCACTTCAAATACAATATGCTAATTTCAAAAGAAGTAAAATACAACTTGAATTTTTTTTTCAATTTTTTTTTGACTTTTTTTTAATACGAACCTACTTTCGGGATTGAATACGAACGTCGGTACTCTTCGTTTTAGTAGCTCTGATACCAAATGATACGATCCGCCTCAGGGTGAGTCGAGTCGTATGCGAGTTTGCCCGATCGTCTACGATGAAGTATCGTTCGGCTTTTTTTTTAAGAGAATATCTTAAGGTAAAAATGATGGTGGAAGCTATATTTAGGGGTTCAAAAAGGGGTTTATAGTTGTGAAAAATATGTATAGGTTCAATTTTGGAGAATATAATTATGGAAATAAAAATGGAAGTTGGATAACAAAGAATGGATAGAAAGGGAAATGGATGGATCGGTTATGATGAAACGAAAAGATGGAATGGAATGAAAATGATCTAAAAAAAAACATGAACCAATATTAGAAAATATTGACCCAAATGCTTATAAGTTTTCAAGATGGTCGGATGGAGAATAGGAGAACCTCGACCCGCTACTTAACAAAGTAGGAACCTTGGTATAAGGGTGAGCATACACTACTTGATAGTGATAAGTTCAGGATAAAGAAGAAAGCGGGTTGACGCCACTAATGACCTAGATCAGCCAACGAGTTCTTCAACGAAATATGAGAGAAAGAAATCTCACAAATTTCATATAAGTTCAATAATGTTTTCAAACTAAGCAAAAAGATCAAAAGCCCCCTACAATAGGTTGATTACATGTATTTATAATACCAAATGAAACTAGTTGAATGGTCACTTTTAAAGAGGCTAATAATGAAATCTAATGAAAAGTCTCAACTTTTTGAATTCTAGCCATGTAACTCCCATCTTCAATGTGATTAATTCTTCAATTAAATTGCTTGTCAAAGTCCTTTGAGATCTCCATGATCAACCAAAAAGTCACCAGCCAAATGAAAAGTATCAACTTTTGGAATTCTAGCCATGTAACTCCTATCTTCAATGTGATTAATTCTTCAATTAAATTGCTTGTCAAAGCCCTTTGAGGTCTCCATGATCAAACGAAAAGTCACCAGCCAAATGATGGGGAATTGATTGCATGTAGTAAATACCATGAAGCAAACGATTATGGAAGTTGAAGACAAAGAGGCTGCCGAAATTAAAGAACCATAATGTTCTTCTTTATTTAATAAAACAACTTCTTAATGACGAATTAAGCCTCTTAATATCAGCCCCCTCTTGTGTAACCGAATTCACTTGAAAAGCCATCTCAATGAATGCATAACAGCCTTTAGAAATAATGGATGTGAGATGAAACGTCACCTGCAATTATCACATGTAACCGACACATTAATGCAATTATTAAACTTAAAACAAATTAACAACTAACTTAATTAAATGAACTAATACTTAAGCATCATTTATTCCAGCAACTAGACTTAAATAAATGAACTAACACTTAAGCATCATTTATTCCAGCAACTAGACTTAAATAAATGAACTAATACTTAAGCATCATTTATTCCAGCAACTAGACTTAAATAAATGAACTAACACTTAAGCATAATTTATTCCAACAACTAGTTTAATTAAGAAAAGCATTATTAAATGAAATTTAACTCATACATCAATAAATTAACCTAGTAACTAGATTAATTAATGAAGCAACTATTAAATTAAATTCATTAAAAGAAACTCAACTAATTAAACTAAGATAAACTAATGAGCAGCACTCATTTATTAACTAAGATGCTTAAATGCAAATATTTAAAAATGCAAACTAAATGCAATGCTGAATATTAAATAAAAAGTTTAATTTAGTTAGAACGGTTCAAAGAGTTGGAATTGAGCTGAAATCAGTTTGCAACAAGTTGAAAGGAAACTTCATTGAGTTGGTCCCAACTCGATCTATTTCTCCAACCAAAGTCTCGCCCCACATTTGGTTAACTAAGGCCGAAATGGCCTCTTTGAATTGCTTAGCTCGAGCTTGCGTAATTGGTCCTTGGGGCAGCACCATTGAATCCTTTCTCAAACTTGTTGCACTCCAGGGCGCGATCGTATCAAGTGAGAAAACATATTCATTTTCGAATGTAACACATTTCTCTAACTTTATCATTTCTATCATTTTTTGTTTATTTGATTCAACATGCAATTTATTTCTAGTTTCAACAAGCTAGTGGAAAGACCAATTGAACATATTTAATTAGGGCTCAAATGATTTATAATTAAGTTCCAGTTTTTCTCTAACTTTATCATTTCTATCATTTTTTGTTTATTTGATTCAACATGCAATTTATTTCTAGTTTCAACAAGCTAGTGGAGAGACCAAATGAACATATTCAATTAGAGCTCAAATGATCTATAATTAAGTTCCAGTTTTTCGCCTATTAATTATAAACTCATTTAGTCATAAACTCATTCCACTATAGTATTGTAACTGAGCTCTCCCTAATTACATACCATCACGAAAGCTACTCGATTAGTACTCGTTTAATGGTCTTGTCATAAGTGTGTTACCCTCATAGGATATCCTTAATCTCTTTGGGATAAATCTATTCTCCCAATATAATTTTATTTTATCTCATGGTAATCATTACATCTTTATTCATGAAAAGCCAATTACTATCAAATAGTAATTAAATCATTCATCACAAAGACAAATGGCCCGTGGTTACGTTTTTTCATGTATCATGTAATGCTAATGAGAGGATATCATTTACTCATGTCTTGGGCTACAAATTCCACTATTGTGAATGATGCCACAAACTACAGAAGTCATATACCCAACACACCAGCTTTTGATTCTTTATCTATTTGAACTCAGGCTTTTACTTACATCAAAGTATACGAGCCACACATACATAGTCCATCATCCACTCAGGATTAAGGTATGCCACACTATGAATGCCACAAGAGAATAAATCTATAAACGGATTCAGGATCTATTCTACTTGAGTTATGTCTGATGTACTGTCAGTCTAGTCAGTCTAGTCAGTCACATCTGTCTTTATCTATAACAACTCGTTTTTCAATGGTGTCAGAAACGGTGGTTTCAGAACTTCATTTCTAATGTTCAAGTTCATAAGTATTATTATTTTATGTTTATGAGGTTAATATAAAGTTTAATTAAAGTTTGATCCCTTAGTTTTGTCAATTGGATTGTTAATTAAGGTACAATGACTAAATCATAAAAGTGGTAAAAATTAATCGCTATGGATTTTAAATTAACCGAAGGGTCAATTGAGCAATTGGACCATTTCTATTTAGCTAAATGGTAGTGGAGGCTAGTTTTAAACCATCAGTTGTGTTAATGATGCTTAAGCTTAATTGATAATGATTAATGAAGTTTATTATTATTAATTATAAACTAATTTAACTATAAAAGCTAAAATAAAATAAATAAACGGTTATCTTCTTCATTATTCTTCATCACCATACAAAGAAGGAAAGAAAACCCATGTTTAAGCTCAAACTTTCTGTCCTAAATTGTTGAGTTCAATGAAGTCATTTTTTCCGTAATTTTTATGTTTTTTAAGTTCAGGAGCTTTATTTAGCTAACCCGTGTACCAATTTGTAAAACTGTTAAAGTTTTTAAAAGTTTCCATTGATAATGATTGATGAAATTGGTATTAATTTGTTAGATTTTAAGATTAGAAGTGAAAAAGGACTAGTTTGTAAAGTTTAATTTTTAGTTTTTGAACATAAGGACTAAAGTGCATGAATTTTGAAATTGGTGTAATATTTCTATAATTCTTGTTAATAGAGAGTTATAGAAGTATGTAATTGAGATCAATTTCAAAATCGAGGCTCAAATTTAAAAGTTATGGTAATTTCGGTTTTAAGGACGAAATCGAATAAAATGCGAAACTTTAGGAAATTTTTGAAAAATGAAATTGAATTATCATATGCATATAATAGGATGTTATAAGATATTTGGAATTGATAAATTAAAATGAATTATCATATAGATCGGAAATTAAATCAAATAGAGGAAATCAAGGAAAAGACAAAGTTTCAGATTAGTCCTCGACGTTTTGTTTGTTGTTTTTTTCTAGGTAAGTTCATATGGCAGGGTTATATTTAATTTATATATATACTTGAATTATGAATTTGTGTATGTGAATGTAATTTGAATTATTTACGGTTTGGTACAAAAGGTGAGATATTAACTAAATTGTAAAAGAATGATTATATGTGATAAATGTGCCCAAATGAATGTAATAAAGGATAGGATATGATTGACATGCCAATAAGGTTAATCGCGTGTTGGTATAGGTTATATGTGATGGTACGAAGTATGTGATTGTACGGGGTATGTGATTGTACGGAGTTTATTACAGATCATATCGAGATTTAGCATTTATTGCGGATTATCAAATATTGAATGTCTCTATGGAGGCCCTAGTGTGGTGGAGGGACGTATTATTACACAATCATATGTTTGCCTACGGGCTTTGCACTTCGATTCCCTAGTGTGGTGTAGTTATTTCTTTGACGAGCAACCTAATGTGGTGTAATTACCCATGTATTCGAATCAGTTCATTAGAGTTCATCGGGCTAAATGGTTAAAGAAAAGTGAAAAATGACAATGAAATGTTATGAATTGATATGCAAATGATTATATGTTGATTGAACTATACGAATGGTATTAAATTATTGATCCTATATGAATGACATTCAATTGAATGTTAAATACTTGAATTGTTATTGATATGGTTATATGAAGAACTCATCTTATTGATATGTAATTGTCATGTCTAGGCAAACTTGCCAAGTTGAATTGCTTATCGTATTAAATTGTAGAATGAGGTAAGTTATTGTTTTATGCCTATGAACTTACTAAGCATTCAATATGCTTATATCGTTGTTTCTTTTTCCTTGTAGTTGTCAACTTGCAACATGTGTCAATCGGATCGCCTTGAATCTCACACTATCTTGCTATCAACTCGATATACTTTTGATCGTTTTAAATTTCGATTATGTGGCTTGTACATAGGTGTTAATACAGGTGTTAACTTTGGATTGATAATTTGGATTGAATCTTAATTAATGCTTGAATTAAGGAGAGCTAATGTTCATGTATGCACATATGTGTGCGTGGTAATGTGTTAAGCTTTAGATGTAGCACTTGAATTCCAAAACTTAATTTGATAAATGGCATGGTAAATGATGGCATTGAGTAGTTTAAAGGTATGGTTGTTTAGGTAGAATTAGTCTGGTTTAAGGTTAAATTATGGAAACTTTGGTTTAGATGATTTGAACAAGTTGTATTGAAATGTTTGGTGCCAAATGATGATGTATTGGTTTGAATGATGTGAATTTCTTAAATTGAAATGTTTAGATATGTTTTCGGTTTGGTTTCATACAAGTATAAGTGTGCATTTAAGCATCATTTAGGTAAGTTGTTAAGTTGACATGAAATAAGTACAAAAATATAGATTTTTGACATTTTTGCTATGAGGTATTGATACCTTAGAAAAGGGTATCAGTACTTTAACAATTTTTCTTAATTTTCAAAAAATCAAACATTAAAATGGTATTGATACAGAGGTAAAGTACCGATACCATGAAGAAAATATCGATACTTTATAACTAGTATTGATACTTTTGGTTTTAATTCAATCTTTTCTAAATATCGAAGCTCAAAATAGTATCAGTATATGGTAAGCATATCGATACCTGATCTAAAATTTTGAAAACTTTGCAATTTAGTCCTATTTCATGTTCAGAATAACAAATGAGCAAAAGCTCGGTCGAGTCTCAAAAATGTTTGTATAGCATGTGATAATTGTGATTATGGAATATTTGAATGTTTAAATGATTTATTTATGTTGTTTTTTTACAGTATTTACTCCGACAACAAATGTGTCATCTTATAGCTCAGACTCGATGATCGAGTCAGGCGAGGGGTGTTACACTATCTTCTTAGTGTTATCCGCTCTGATTCTCAAGACAAAACATCTCCACAATTGGACTTGATACATATCATATTAGTCTTTCAATCGATTTGCTCATTGCCGATTAAACTAAGGATGTAACACCCCTCACCCGTCTCTGTTGTTGAAATCGAAATACGGGATGCTACAGTAACGAACAGAATAGGAAAATGTGAATTTAAATCAAGATTCATCAAAACATTCATTAAATTTCAATCATTCAAACAAATCGTGTTTTGCATACAAGTTTGAGCTTAAATCGAGCTTACGAAAGCTCTAAAATCAATTTAGAACTAAACATGGACCAAATTGGAATATCTCACAAAATAAAGGCAACAAAAAGTATCGATACTTTTTCTACTAGTATCGATACTATTAGCATTTAATGCCTAATTCAGTGACCGTTAAAGTTAGTTTACAACGATACCAAAGATCATTTATTGATACCTAGTAAAATGTATTGATATTTTTGAATGGGTATCGATACTTTTTGTGATTTTTTAAAAAATCATCAAGTTAGAATGCAAAAGTGGTATCGATATAAAAAGATGGTATAGATAAAATACAATAGGTATCAATATGTTTTTTTTTAAAGTATCTATACTTTTTGTGATTATTCAAAATTCTCGAAGTTAGAATGCAAAAGTGGTATCGATTTAAAAAGATGATATCGATAAAATTCAATAGGTATCAATATATTTTGAAAAGTATTGATACTTTTTTACTTTTGTTCAATTTTTATTCTTGTCAGAAAGCAACTTTGGTATCGATATAGAAAATGGTATCGATAAAAATTGTATGGGTATCAATACTTTTTGGAAAGTATTGATACTTCTTGTAGGGAGCAGTTTTTCAATTGATTTAAAAATGTTTCAATCGAGTTAAAGAGTTTAAACCCGTTTTTGAACTTAATCCAAAATTTTCTAAGTGTTCAAAACATTTTCTAAGATGTTTAGAAGTCTTGAAATGATTTTTCTTTGAACTTTATAATTTCTTTTTTCAAAAAATTTTGTTTGTTATATCAAAATAATTCATCAAATAAAGCTAGTTTAACACAAAGCATACCTTAAATATGCCTAGATCAAAACCTACCATTCATGACATCACAACCTTATATATATACCACATCAACTTAGAAATCTTATTCGTACACCTACATGTCATAACCAAAACATATCACAAAAGCATCCTAATAGTGCCTAACCAATATGCCATTTTGGCACCACCACAAACAAGTTATTACATTATCAAACATTCACCATGTCAAAAGCATATTACTTATGATATCATTCACATACCATCAAATTCCATTTTGCCTAAGTTTATCATTTCACAAACCAAACTTGACCGTTTAGGTTTCAAACATACTATTACCTTTATACATACCAAAACTTACCATAACACAAAACCAACTTGACCTAATAAGTCCAAACATTACAACTATCATTTAGCACATATGCCACACATTCCATCCAAGCATTACCATTCTCATACTATTTCATGATTGAAGATCAAGTATACATTTACTACACACACATTTACCTTTTATCATATAAGCATGCCATAAAAATCTTAAAGTTCAACCTTACATATCAAACATTATGAACACTTTACAACATCAACCTTTAAGCTCAAGACATAATCCCAGAATAGCCTATATACATGCCACATAATCGAAATAAAAATTATTTCAAAGTCTATCGAGACTGAAGCTTTATAGTGTGAGCTCTGGAGTTGATTTAAAAATCTTATTTCGTAAAATGTCAACTGTAAACAAGAAATGAAACCAAAGTAAGCTTTAAATAGCTTAGTTCACTGGATTAATTTTACTTGTAACTTACATTAAATCACATAATGCAATAAAGTACATAACATGATTTTATAACCTGACATAATGATTCACAAAAAAAAAGGTCAGTTCATTAAGCACAAATTCACTGAGCAATTCCACATAAATCATGTTATTCAAGCTATTTCAACCACATATCATCACCAAATAACAAAATATCATTATTTCCTTGTATTCACAGATTTGATAGCCCAATGAACTATAGAAAAAGTATTTGGATACTCGGGTAAATATCTCAAGGATCACCATAGTGCTAAAAATGGCACAAATGTGCAAGCAGGGGCACCGAAGTGCAAACAGTATAAGCGCACAACTAACCCTATTGGCATGTCAATCGTATCCTAATAGTTTACTACATTCAAATGGGAATTTATACAGAATTCAAACCTTTTCAATATAAGAGCGCTTCCATAATTTCAAGTCATATTCATTCAACAATCCACATGAACCATATTTATCAATTATGCAAAGTTTACAATTAGATTCTTACTTAATTTCTCACCTTTCGTACTAAATTGTAAACATTATAAAATTTCAATTTAACAATATATATATCCATCAACCATCCACATTTAATATATATAATCTTATTTATGCCCTATGAACTTACCTAGTAACCAGCTAGCAAGTTGGACCGTAGGGACTATTCTGTAATTTTTCTCTTTCCACATTTATCAATCGGTTGTTCCAATTCTTGATCTAAATAATAATTAAGTTCACAACATCAATTCCGTATACCATATATTCATGTATATGACCTATCAACTTCATTTTACAACATGGCCCTAAACTTTTACATTTTCATCAATTTAGTCCCTAAAGCTGAAATCATTATAACTTTCAAATTTAAGCTTCATTTTTCAGTACATTTCCAATTTCATCCTAATATAACACTATAAGACCATATTTTACAGAAATCTCATATCAACTTTAATATATTTACAGTTTAGCTCTTTAACTCAAAACTAACAAAAAGTACTTTAGAAACTAGTCCTTAAACATTTCTAAACTTACAAATTCATCATTAAACATTCAAAAAGCTTCAAAAACAACAATGAAAATTTTCAAAATCTTTGACAGTTTTACAAATTAATCATTGGGCTAGCTAGATTAAGCCACAACGATATCAAAAACATAAAATTTACAAAAAAAGGGCTTTGTTTACACACCATGCAAGAGGAGAAGCTAGACCGAAAATTTCCAAGCTTTAGAAATGGTGATTTTGGGTGGAAGAAAAAGAAAGTGAAGATGTTGACTTGGTTTTCTTATTTTTATCATATAATTATTAATCAAATTAAAATTTTAAAATATAAAAATACATAGAAATAATGCACTAAACGTCCATAATGATCCATTATGGTTTATTTACCATATAAATCCTTGCACGTTTAATATTTAAGCCATTTAACTAATAAAATTCAATAACGATTAAGTTTTATGATTTTTACAATTTAGTCTTATATCTTAATTAACTATTCAATCACTAAAATTTCTGGACCAAAACTTAATATAATTCTATCACTGACTCGTAAATAATATAAAATAATATTTACTGACTCGATCGTCACAAATCGAGGTTCAAAAACTACTATTTTCGGCACCACTAAAAAATGGGCTATTATAGATGATATGTTTAGGTTCATCTACTAATATTTGTCATTCCGTATTACGATCCGACCGCATAATATCGCTTAGTATTTGTAACAACCCGTTTTTAGTGAAATCGAAACAGTGGTTTCAGGACCACAATTTCGAAGTCAGAAAATTTAGTTTAATATTATTTTATGGTCTATAGTATGATAAAAATGTCGTATAAAAATTTCGTTAAGAAATTTTACCATTTACATGCCTAATTTGATAAAAGGGACTAAATTGCGTAAAGTGTAAAAGTTGAGTTCTAATAGCTAAAGGAATTAAATAGCTATATAATTTTAAATTGGAGGTCCTTATATAGTAAATAGGCCATTAAAGTGTTTAGTGGATAATTATGAATAGCCATCATTGGAAATTGAATGAAATATTAAGGTTAATTTTGGAAATTAGTGATTAAAGTTATAATAAATAAAATAAAATAATCTATTCTCATCATTTTCCACAAAAAAAAAAAAAAAAAAAAAAAAAAAACCTAGCCATGGAAGCTTGAATTTGGACAAGCTTATTTTTCTCAATTAGATGTGTATTTTTGTCCCGTTTTTTTATGATTTCTACGTTTCCGAGATCGTAGTAGCTTAATCTAGCTAGCTCGGGGATTAATTTGCAAAACTGTTAAAGTATTAGGGTTTTGTCATTGATGAATATGCTTGAATTTTGAAGTTTGATAATAGAAAATGAATGGTTGTTGTTAGATAAACAACTTTTGTAAAGAGAATTTTGATGGAATTATCAATTAGGGATTAAATTGAAAAACATGATAAATTTATGGTAAAATTTGTGAATTCTGTGAAATATATGGGCTGCTATTAATATGTATAAAATCGGCTAGGCTTGAGTAAGGATTAAATTGTATAAATTTCATTTTTCGAGCCTAGGGATTAAATTACAAAGGAATTAAAAGTGTAGGGCAAAATGGTAATTTTGCCAAAATTTCATATTAGATTAAATTGAATGAAAATTATATTGAAATGAGTTAAATTCATTCGTATAGATCCTGTCAGACCTCGTACAAAGTTTGATCGAAGCAAAGAGAAAATATCTGATTAGTCGCCTTCGGATCTACGTAAACTTGTCGAGGTAAGTTTGTATAATTAAATTGTACATTTATATGTTTTAAATTGAATTATTTGTTTGTGAATTGTATAATTGCCATGAATAAATACCAGTTGTATAATCGACAATTACCGAGCCGCGTTTGAACCTTAGGAATCTGTAGGATAGAAATGACATGTCATTCGGGTCACCGATTTCAGCTCTTATGAGCTTCCCGTTATTTAGCTCGCATGAGCTTCCCGTTATTCAGCACACATGATGTAACACCCCTAACCCGAGACCGTAGCCAGAATAGGGTTAAGAGGCTTTACCAGACAATCAGAACCTTTTACATCCATTTCACGACACAAAGTCAATCATCAATTAAACATACTCAATTATGAGCATATAGTCCCTTATCTAGATTTACGAAACCTTATACTCGTGTTAGAAAGAGGTCGGGACTAAACCGAACACTTACGAAAGTTTTCAGAATTTCAAATATTCTTCAATACTGTTGAGGTCACACGCGCGTGCAAGCAGTCGTGTGCCTCACATGACTACTGAACACGCGCATGTGTCGGTGCCGTCAAAACAGAGCATGCATACTGACTTATTCCCACGGCCACTAGACACGCCCGTGTGCCACGGCCGTGTGTTACTAGGCTAGCTACTGACTTGATCACACGACCACCATGCACGCCCGTGGGCCTCGGTAGTGCACCACTGTCGGACACAACTAAAAGTGATCCTTAAACCACCACGGCAGAGACACACGCCCGTGTCTCTTGGCCATGTATGCAAAATAGGCCATTTGCAAGGCCAATTTTGCCATCCACACAAAGGTCAACCAACAAGCTTCAATACAATACCAATTCATGCTTTTAAATGCATTCAAACATACCATTTCATGCACCAAATAATCATCAACACTACCATCTACTTCCATGCCTAATATCATCACAATAAGTCCATTCAAAGTAACAATTATATA
The DNA here is from genome assembly GCA_025698515.1 of Gossypium sturtianum. Classification (NCBI taxonomy): domain Eukaryota; kingdom Viridiplantae; phylum Streptophyta; class Magnoliopsida; order Malvales; family Malvaceae; genus Gossypium; species Gossypium sturtianum. The sequence goes on from CM046950.1 coordinate 105,957,247, forward strand.
TCTCAATATATATATATCAAGCATTATGTAATTCATGCCACAATTCATCTTCAAACCACATCTTTCATAATCCACAAAGTCATGAAATTTACCACATTCATAGCTCATTCATAAATTCTACATCATTCAACTTCCAAGCCAAATCACATGGCAAGTATTAAACATTTCCAAGACATATCATAACTTCTAGCCTATACATGCCATATTTCAACTATATACATCTTTCCAAAAGTACCAAAATAACTTGCCGATAGTGTGATAGAGATGCTGACGATTCCCGGATCCGAGCTAGTTTTACTGACACTGTAAAATAGAGAAACATCACACAGTAAGCTTTCAAAAGCTTAGTAAGTTCGAAATACAATACAATTAAGTCATTGAATCAAATCAATGTACACATTAAACCATCACATAGATAATTTATCAATGTTGCACAAATTCAACCATACCCAATACTCACATAGCATCCCATTCATCTACTTTAAATTTCATCAACCACATAGGTATCATACATACCTTTGCCAACACATAGTTAGTCACAAACAATGCTACTCACCACTCGACTTTACATTTCAATCAACCTTTGCTATTCTCTTGCTTTATTCGCACACTTAGTGCCAACTTATAGACAAACATAATTGTCATCTCACACTTAGTGCCATTACATTAAATCGAGCTTATATCGGTATCGCACACACAGTGCCAATTCAATAAGTCGAAGCTTCTATCATCTCTCACACACAGTGTCAATCATCTCTATCCCGTTTCTAATTTCGCACACTTAGTGCCCTCTAATTCAATTCAGCACATAGCATTTCTAATCTCATAGTTATATAGATAATCATTCAATTCACATCACATAGAACATAAATTAACAACTTGTACTATATCCGAACTTACCTCGAACGTCGAAATACCGAGATGGTCGATTAATCGAGTACTTTATCTTTGCCTCGATCTCGATCCAAACCTCTTCTCTCTTGGTCTATACACATTCAAATTCAATCCATTTAATCACCAAATCATTCATTTTAGTCCAAACACACATATTTAGGGCATTTTACATAATAGCCCTCACATTTTCACATTTCGACACTTTAGTCCCTAATTCACAAAATCACGAAATACACATAATCTCCTTTCACCCATGCCTAACCGAATTCTCTCTATATTCATACAAGTCCACACATCTCATTTATTTCATATTTTAGTCCCTCAATTTACACTTTTCACAATTTAGCCCAAAATACTCAATTTCACCAAAAATTCAAATACAAACTATGTTAACCCAACACCAAGCTTTCATATTTCACCAACTAACATCACAAAGCTCACATGTTCTTCAATGACACATATCATAAACATCACCAATTCTTTAAATTACTACATGGGCTTGATAGTAGACTAAGCAACAATCTCAAAAACATAAAAATCATCAAAAACCAAAGTCAAAACATACCTTAATCAAGCAAATCCCTAGCCGAAAATCACAAAGTCTCAAACCCTCCTCTTCTTTTCTTACTTCGGTTGATAGAAAACAAAGATGAGCACTTTCTAGCTTTTGTTTTATTTTAATGTCATCTTATTTCATTTTTACTAATTTGCCCTTAATGAATCATCCATTTAATTAACAAACATTAGGCCATTTATGTCCATCTACCATCCACTAATTTTAATAATGGACTAATTGCCTCATAAGGCCTCCACATTATAAAGACAATAGCACTTAGGTACTTATAAATTAGCACACAGCTTTTACACTTTACGCGATTAAATCCTTTCTCTTAATTCGGCACACAATCGATAAAATTACCACACAGAATTTTCACACAGGCTATACCACATATAATCAACACCAAAAATAACATTAAAATATTATTCTAACCTCGGATTTATGGTCTCGAAACCACTATTCCAACTAGGTTCTAAATCGGGCTGTTACAACTCTCCCCCCATAGGGATTTTCGTCCCCGAAAATCTTACCAATGAATAGATGAGGATATTGCTCTCTCATAACATTCTCAGGCTCCCACGTTGCCTCTTCAACTCTATGTTTGTTCCACAACACTTTCACTAAAGAAACTCTTTTGTTTCTCAACTCTTTAATCTCTCATGGTAAAATTCGAATTGGTTCTTCACTATATGACAAATCTGACTGAATCTCAACCTTAGTAGGAGCAATCACATGAGACAGATCAGATCGGTACCGTCGAAGCATTGATACATGAAACACGTTATGGATCTTTTCTAGCTCAGATGGCAACAACAATCTATACGCAACTGGCCCAACACGTTCGATAATCTCATATGGCCCGATGAACCTCGGACTCAACTTGCCTTTTCTGCCAAGTCGAAGTATTTTCTTCCACGAAGACACTTTCAAGAACACTTTATCACCAACTTTGAATTCAATATCCTTTCGTTTCAAGTCTGCATAAGACTTCTGATGATCTGAGGCCGCTTTCAAATTGTCACGAATCACTTTCACTTTCTGCTCAGTCTCTTCTATAAGATCAACCCCGTGAATCTTATTTTCACTCAGCTCAGTCCAATACAATGGAGTTCGACATTTTCGACCGTAAAGAGCCTCATATGGTGCCATTTTGATGCTAGATTGAAAACTGTTATTATACGCGAATTCAATTAACGACAGATGTTTTTCCCATGTACACTTAAACTCAAGTACACAACACCTCAACATATCTTCAAGAATTTGAATGATTCACTCGGACAGACCATCTGTTTGCGGATGAAAAGCAGTACTGAAATGCAATTTTGTGCCTAACGCATCTTGCAATTTCCTCCAAAATTGTGAGGTAAATCTTGGATCTCTGTCAGACACAATAGATAGTGGCACCCCGTGTAATCTCACAATCTCAACAATGTACAATTCAGCCAATCTATCGGGTGAATAATCTGTTCTCACCGAAATGAAATGAGCTGATTTCATCAATATGTCAACTATCACCCAGATTGCATCTTTCTTTCCCGGAGATAAGGGCAATCCTGACACAAAGTCCATCGTAATTCTCTCCCATTTCCACTCAGGAATCATAATCGGCTGTAACAAACTAGACGGAACCTGATGTTCAGCTTTAACTTGCTGACAAACTAAACATTTTGACACAAAGTAAGAGATGTCCCGTTTCATACCGTGCCACCAATAAAACGGTTTCAAATCATTATACATTTTTGTACTCCCCGAGTGAACAGTCAAATGACTATTATGAGCTTCATTCAAAATTAACTGAATCAACTCTGAATTCTTCGGAACACAAATCCGATCTCTAAATCTCAAACAATCATCACTATCCACTTGAAATTCTGAATCCGAATTCAAATCACATTGAGGTCGTTTTGCTATTATCTCATCATCAATTTTCTGGGCATCACAAATCTGATGTATGAACATCGGTCTTACTTTCAACTCAACCAAAACTGAACCATCATCACACAGATCTATCTGAGAATACTTTCGGCTCAAAGCATCAGCTACAACATTAGCTTTCCCCGGATGATAATCAATTACAAGATCATAGTCTTTCAACAATTCTAACCATCTTCTCTGTCGCAAATTTAATTCTTTCTGAGTCATCAGGTACTTCAGACTCTTATGATCGGTATAAATATGACATTTCTCACCAAATAGATAGTGACGCCAAATCTTCAATGCAAACACAATTGCGGCCAATTCAAGGTCGTGCGTCAGATAGTTCTTTTCATGCAACTTTAACTGTCTCGAAGCATAAGCAATGACTTTGCCTTCTTGCATCAGCACATAGCCCAAACCATTCAATGATGCATCACTATAAACTATGAATTCTTTGCCCGATTCTAGTTGAACTAATACTGGTGCTTCCGTCAATAACACTTTCAACTGCTCGAAACTCTGATGGCACTTTTCTGACCACTCGAATTTAACATCTTTCTGTAGCAACTTCATTAACGGAGTTGCAATCATCGAGAAGCCTTTCACAAACTGTCTATAATATCCCGCTAGTCCCAGAAAACTACGGACTTCAGACACATTTCTCGGAGGCTTCCATTCTAAAATAGCAGAGATTTTACTCGGATCAACTCGTATTCCCGCAGCTGATACAATATGCCCCAGAAATCCAACCTCATGCAACCAAAACTCACATTTGCTAAACTTAGCATATAATTGTTTCTCACGTAGAGTCTATAGCACAATTCTCAGATGTTCGACATGTTACGTCTTATCACAGGAATAAATCAGAATATCATCAATGAACACCACAACAAAGCGATCCAAATATGGTTTAGATATTCGATTCATCAGATCCATAAACACTGCAGGAGCATTCATTAGTCCGAAAGGCATCACTAAGAATTCATAATGTCCGTACCTCGTTCTAAAAGCAGTCTTCGGTACATCTAACTCTTTAACTCTCAATTGATAATAGCCCGATCTCAAATCTATCTTAGAAAACATTGTAGCTCCTTTCAGCTGGTCGAACAAATCATCGATACGAGGCAACGAATATTTATTCTTTATCGTCACTTTGTTCAACTCTCGGTAATCAATACACATTCTCATAGTGACGTCTTTCTTTTTCACAAATAACACAGGAGCACCCTAGGGGCGAGAAACTCGGTCGTGCAAATCCTCTGTCAGTCAACTCTTGTAACTGATACTTTAACTCTTTCAACTCCATTGGTGCCATTCTGTATGGAGCTATTGAAATAGAAGTAGTCCCCGGCACTAATTCAATACCAAATTCAACTTCCCGAATCGGAGGTAATCCTGGTAACTCTTCAGGAAATACATCTGGAAACTCACAAACCACAGGCACCATTTCAACTTCCTTTTCTGTCACTTTTGTATCAATCACATATGCCAAATAAGCTTCACAACCCTTTCTCACATAGTTCAAAGCTTTCATCGCGGATACAACAGCTGGTACTCCTTTCATATAACTGGATTCAATTTGAACTATTTCACCGTTCTGACTTCTCAATTCAATACTCTTTCTTTTACAATTCACGATGGCATTATGCAGAGTGAGCCAATCCATACCCAGAATTATATCAAACTCATCGAATGGTAGCAACATCAAATTAGCCGGAAAACAAACATCCCGAAACATCAACTGACAGTTCTTGCATACTTTATCCACCAAGACACACTTGCCTAAGGGGTTCGATACTCTAACCACAAATTCATTAGACTCAACAAATAGAGTCTTACTCGATACTAGGTTTACACACACATAGGAATGAGTAGAACCTGGATCTATCAATGCAATCACATCAGTATCAAACAGAGTAAAAGTACCAGTGATGACGTTTGGAGATGACGCTTCCTCTCGTGCTCGTATAGCATAAGCTCGGGCAGGTGCTCTCCCCTCCGATCTCACAGCTGTATCGGTAGTCCCTCTCTGGCTTTCACTCATATTTTCGATGTTTCTGGGTGGTCCACCCCTAACCGGCACATTACTCGATCTCACATTCTAAACATTTTCTTCTTCAGCCATCTTTGGGCAGTCTCGAATGAAATGATCTCGTGATCCACATTTATAGCAAACTCTATTGTTGTACTTGCCCCAGTATTCTCCCACATGTCGTCTTCCACACTGTCTACACTCAGGTTTGGTACTTTTAGCACTATCAACACTTGATTCTATTGGAGCTTGAATTCTAGGGCCAACACTTAGTCTTGCGCGGTCTCTATTTAGATGTCCAAATGAAGTATTTGATCGGTTGCTTGTATCTCTAAATATCCTTGTCGAAGGTTGAGAAAACTTACTCATCGATCTTTTTCTTGCATCAGGAGCTTCAGAATCAGTTTTCTTCTTTTCTTTACTGAGCTCCTCGGCTTTGCATGCTCTTTCGACTAACACAACAAATTCGTTGATATCAAGTATCCCAACCAATAGCTTAATGTCCTCATTCAGCCCTTTTATAAAGTGTTTACATATAGTAGCTTCGGTCGAAACACATTCTCGTGCATACTGGCTCAATCTCACAAATTCTCGCTCGTACTCAGTAACTGACAAACGGCCTTGTTTCAGCTTAAGGAACTCTTTACGTTTCTGATCAATGAATCGTTGACTAATATACTTCTTTCTGAATTCAACTTGAAAAAATTCCCAAGTGATTCTCTCTTTCAGAACCACGGATGTCAACGTCTTCCACCAGTTATAAGCCGTATCTCTCAACAAAGAAACTGCACACTTAATACACTCATTAGGGGTCAACGACATCTCATCGAATACCTGAAGTGTATTCTCGAGCAAAACCTCAGCTCGCTCAGCATCGTCATCAGCTGTGGCCCTAAATTCTTCAGCCCCGTACTTACGAATCTTATCCACAGGAGGTTTATTCAATCTGATCGGATCTACAACTTGTGGCACAACAGGTATTTGTGGGGGTGGAGGTTGTGGAGCAGCTGGATTCGTTCGAGCGAACTCCGAAAACCACTCACTCATCATTCGAAAAAAGGCTTGCTTAGCCTCTCCTCCCTCACTACTTTCATTCGGCCTAGATATGGCTGGTGCTGTCCCTTGAGCGGGAGCAGGCGCATTACTCTCAACATCATCAGCAACTGCTCGATCAGGATCCATTACTATATGAAAACACATTTATAACTTTCAAAATTCATCACACTATCGCAATTTCATATATGGCATGTATAGCTAGACTCACACGCGCTACGTTAGTCCGAGAATCGACTAAACCGTAGCTCTGATACCAATAAAATGTAACACCTTAACCCGAGACCGTCGTTGGAATAGGGTTAAGAGGCTTTACCAGACAATCGAAACCTTTTACATCCATTTCATGACACAAAGTCAATCATCAATTAAACATACTCAATTATAAGCATATAGTCCCTTATCTAGATTTACGAAACCTTATACTCGTGTTAGAAAGAGATCGGGACTAAACCGAACACTTACGGAAGTTTTTAGAATTTCAAATATTCTTCAATACTGTTGAGGTCACATGCTCGTGCAAACAGGCCGTGTGCCTCACACGACTACCAGACACACCCATGTGTCTAGGCCGTGTCAAAACAGAGCATGCATACTAACTTATTCCCACGGCCACTAGACACGCCCGTGTGCCATGGCCGTGTGTTACTAGCTACTGACTTGATCACACGGCCACCATGCATGCCCGTGGGCTTCAGCCGTGTACCCTGTCTAGACACAACTAAAAGTGATCCTTAAACCACACGGCAGAGACACACGCCTGTTTCTCTTGGCCATGTATGCAAAATAGGCCATTTGCAAGGCCAATTTGCCATCCACACAAAGGTCAACCAACAAGCTTCAATACAATACCAATTCATTCTTTTAAATGCATTCAAACATACCATTTCATGCACCAAATAATCATCAACATTACCATCTACTTCTATGCCTAGTATCATCACAATAAGTCCATTCAAAGTAACAATTATATATCTCAATATATATATATATATCATGCATTATGTAATTCATGCCACAATTCATCTTCAAACCACATCTTTCATAATCCACAAAGTCATGAAATATACCACATTCATAGCTCATTCGTAAATTCTACATCATTCAACTTCCAAGCCAAATCACATGGCAAGTATTAAACATTTCCAAGACATATCATAACTTTTAGCCTATACATGCCATATTTCAACTATATACATCTTTCCAAAAGTACCAAAATAACTTGCCGATAGTGTGATAGAGATGCTGACGATTCCCGGATCCGAGCTAGTTTTACTGACACTGTAAAACAGAGAAACAATCACACAATAAGCTTTCAAAAGCTTAGTAAGTTTGAAATACAATACAATTAAGTCATTGAATCAAATCAATGTACATAGTAAACCATCACATAGATAATTTATCAATGTTGCACAAATTCAACCATATCCAATACTCACATAGCATCCCATTCATCTACTTTAAATTTCATCAACCACATAGGTATCATACATACCTTTTCCCACACATAGTTAGTCACAAACAATGCTACTCACCACTCGACTTTACATTTCGATCAACCTTTGCTATTCTCTTGCTTTATTCGCACACTTAGTGCCAACTTATAGACAAACATAATTGTCATCGTACACTTAGTGCCATTACATTAAATCGAGCTTATATCAGTATCGCACACACAGTGCCAATTCAATAAGTCGAAGCTTCTATCATCTCGCACACACAGTGTCAATCATCTCTATCTCGTTTCTAATTTCGTACACTTAGTGCCCTCTAATTCAATTCAGCACATAGCATTTCTAATCTCATAGTTATATAGATAATCATTCAATTCACATCACATAGAACATAAATTAATAACTTGTACTATATCTGAACTTACCTCGAACGTCGAAATACCGAGATGGTCGATTAATCGAGTACTTTATCTTTGCCTCGATCTCGATCCAAACCTCTTCTCTCTTTGTCTATACACATTCAAATTCAATCCATTCAATCACCAAATCATTCATTTTAGTCCAAACACACATATTTAGGGCATTTTACATAATAGCCCTCACATTTTCACATTTCGACACTTTAGTCCCTAATTCACAAAATCACGAAATACACATAATCTCCTTTCACCCATGCCTAACCGAATTCTCTCTATATTCATACAAGTCCACACATCTCATTTATTTCACATTTTAGTCCCTCAATTTACACTTTTCACAATTTAGCCCAAAATACTGAATTTCACCAAAAAATCAAATACAAACTATGTTAACCCAACACCAAGCTTTCATAATTTACCAACTAACATCATAAAGCTCACATGTTTTTCAATGGCACATCTCATAAACATCATCAATTCTTTAAATTACAACATGGGCTTGATAGTAGACTAAGCAACAATCTCAAAAACATAAAAATCATCAAAAACCAAAGTTGAAACATACCTTAATCAAGCAAATCCCTAGCCGAAAATCACAAAGTCTCAAACCCTCCTCTTCTTTTCTTACTTCAGTTGATAGAAAACAAAGATGAGCACTTTCTAGCTTTTGTTTTATTTTAATGTCATCTTATTTCATGTTTACTAATTTGCCCTTAATGAATCATCCATTTAATTAACAAACATTAGGCCATTTATGTCCATCTACCATCCACTAATTTTAATAATGGACTAATTGCCTCATAAGTCCTCCACATTATAAAGACAGTAGCACTTAGGTGCTTATAAATCAACACACAGCTTTTACACTTTACGCGATTAAATCCTTTCTCTTAATTCAGCACACAATCGATAAAATTACCACACAAAATTTTTACACAGGCTATATCACATATAATCAACACCAAAAATAACATTAAAATATTATTCCGACCTCAGATTTGTGGTCTCAAAACCACAATTTTGACTAGGGTCTAAATCGGGCTGTTACACATGAGCTTCCCGTTATTTCGCTCGGAGGAGCTAACCGTTTACAGCTCGTATGAGCATACATGTACATGAAATGACATATTACAGTTTAGTCCACTTCGTGTGCACTACCAGTGTATCCAATGATATTCTAAATGGTTCAACGGGCACAATTCTGTTACGAGATTATATGAGTTCGATATGAACTATTACTGGTATTTACATGAAATACATGAAATATGATTATTTGATGAATTCAACCATGTGTGTTGGATCTTATATGTGATTTTCATGGCTAATATGTTGGTGATCATGTGTTTAGGCTTTTGGTCAAATTGGTTGAGATATGCTTTGTTTACTTACCTATTTTATGGATATATGGTAAGTTAAATTCTGTGTTATACGAACTTACTAAGCTTAAATGCTTACTCTATGTTATTTTCCATGTTTTATAGTAATTCAGAAGCTCGTACGGGTTGGAAGCTGGTTGGAGCTATTTCACACTATCTATCGGTCCTTTTTAGTACTTTCAGTAAATTAATTCTGGTTATAATGGCATGTATAGGTTAATTTGGCCAATGTTGGCATATAATTGTTTTGTTGAGATCAGCCAATTACATGGCTTGTGTTTGGTATATTTTGATGCATATATATAAGTGACCTTATCATGTTTGATGTGTGATTGATATGGTAGAATGAAAGAAAGTAAAATGTGGTTTGAATATGCATATATGAATTTGGTCATTTAGGTAAATTGAGATACTTGGTTGACATGTCTTTAAGTTTTCATTTGAGGTGCCTAAGGGCATATTGGTTGTATGTGGTGATATTTCATGTTTAAGACTTGATTTTGGCTTGTTTTGAATGCCTTGTTATGGCTTGTTGATGTGCAAATTGTTGTGTTTAGGTTGGGACCAAATTGGTTGATAAATGTGGCTTGGAAAATGGCCTATTTTCATCCACACGGGCAGAGACACGGGCATGTGTCTCAACCGTGTGTGACACATGGCCAGGTGACACGAACGTGTGTCCCCTGTATCCTTTTAAATTGCGCAAGTCAGTATGCTCACACGGCCTAGCACACGGGCGTGTGGCATGGCCGTGTGGTCCAAGTCAGGGATTTACACAGACATGGGTTGGGACACAACCATGTGTCCCTATTTCGAATGTCCACTCGATCTAAGACACGAGCGTGTATCTTGGTCATGTGAGTCACACGGCCGTGTGACCCTTACAGTTTTGAAAAATTTTAATGTTTTCTAAAAAATTCTTTGAGTACCCGTGTAACACCCCTTACCCGTGTTCAAAGCCGAAACCGAATACGAGGCATTACCTAACTCAACTCGCTTAAACATACGACATCGGGCCATAAAAGTTTGCTCCAACTTAAAAAATTTTCATAAAAACTCATAACATCCTTATCTTAGGCCTACGAGGCCTTAAACATACTTACGGAAGGTTTCAGAATTAACCCAAAAACTTTTATGCACTTAGAAAATTTTGCCTAAACAGGGGCCACACACCCGTGTTGTCTAAGGGACACGCCCGTATGACCCTGGGACATGCCCGTGTTCTTCACCTGTGGTTGACACTGACTTATTTCACACGACCTGACACACACCCGTGTCCCTGGCCCGTGTGCCTCACACGGCCTCGACACGCCCGTCTCTTAGCCCATGTGCCAAAACCTTGGCATTCTATTTATGAAGTCATCTCATCACTAAGGTCACACGACCAAGGCACAAGCATGTGTCCTTAGACCGTGTGTCGAATTAAATTCCTAATTTTAGGTGCAGACTTCACACGGCCTGGGCACACGCCCATGTCCATGGCCGTGCCGCCCACACGGCTGAGACACACGACCGTGTCTCTGCCCGTGTGTTTACTACTGAGCATACTGACTTGTAAACCTAGCATGCAAGGGAACACACGGCTGATCAACACACCCATGGGGCTGACCGTGTGTCACACACGGCTTAGACACACGCCCGTGTATCTACCCGTGTGGACATTAAAAAGGCTATATTCCAAGCCAAATGCCACCCTACATAGCAACCATACTTATACCAATTAACTCAACACATTTTATGACCATATGGCACTTCTAAAAACTCAATTCAAAACATCCACACAAGCATAAACTTCATAATTTCATCATCATTGAATATAAATAAACTTGTCAAGTATTGGCCCAATTCTAATGGCCATTTACAAAATGACTTTGATAACATAAATAGCCAACACTTTAGCTATCAAAATGACATAACAAAATACCCAAGTCCTATACATTCCATACTTAAAATAAGTCTAACTTGTTATACCAAAGAGATGTCGATAGTGTGATTTCCGAACTCCGACGTCCCACGATTCTCAAATTATCTTGGCAATACTATAAGGAAAAAGGAAATGAGAGCGGTAAGCATAAAGCTTAGTAAGTTTGCATGAAAATAAATAGCATTAGATAACCACACAAAGTAATAAGCACTTTGCAACAACTTACTCGTACTTGTTCTTATCTAGCATATACCATGCCACATATCGTAAACATTCCTCGTGAGTTATTCATGGGTACCTGTATTCACTCAATCACATGACTTTAGTACTAATCTCATTTCTATTTCCAAGCTTATCTATTTATCCCACTAAATCTCTAGGGATACTCAAAGACGCATATTCATCGTCATTAACATAAACACGAAGCCAATGTCACATCCCAGATGTGGTCTTATATGGGGTCCCCTCTGAGTGCCGATGCCATATCCTGAATATGGTCTTATACAGAATCTCACTTCAAGTATCGATGCCATATCCCGAATATGGTCTTATACGATTCTCAAATTCAATACCGAAGCCATATCCCAGATATGGTCTTATATGGAATCTCAATTCGGTGCCGAGGCCATGTCCCTGACATGGTCTTACACGGGACCTTATCCATCTCATGTCTCGATGATAGTATTCTCACATTTATTATAGTCTAACTGGGACTTCAACATTTCAACTTTTATCATCTTTCTCATTCAATACCAATACTCAATTTCATAGAATATCATGTATCATTATAATATCAAACATTCTCAAACATACTAGCATAAATGTTGAATTTATCATATACAACTTACCTCGATTTCAAAATAAGCTAGATCGTCGCTCTAGTCCGATACTTTATTTTTTCCCTAGTCGAGGTTAATTATTGGTTCTTCTTGGTCTATAATAGAAAATTAGCTCATTTAACAATCACATTAATAAATTCATTTCATTAACCATGCTTTGGCAAAATTACTATTTTGCCCTTAGACTTTTACGAAATTACCATTTTACCCCTAGGATCGGAAATCAATTCTAATCAAATTTCTACCTTTATCGAGCCTAGGTGAACATTTATTTCTTTTATGGCTACCATGAAAACTCAACATTTCACACATTTACTACATATTTTACAATCTTTACAAAAAGGTCTTTTTAGGTGTTTTCATGATAACACCTTTCACAAAAGTTATTTATTAAACATCTATGACTCATTTTCTTCCATAAAAATGCAAAAAAAAAAAATTAAAAGCTCACGTGGAAAAACTCTAAACTTTTCATCATATTGCAAGATAGTCCCCTCTTTAGAAAGCTTAAGCTTTAGGGGTTCCAAAAGTACAATTTTTATCAATAAAGGATCACTAGAACACTTACTTGTAAAGAGAGAAGTTTGCTGAAATTTTTGAGTTCTCAAACCCCTTGTTTGCTAAAAATTTCGGTGGAGAAGAAGAGAGGAAAGATGATATCTTTTTCCTTTTCTTTATCTTATTATATTTTCTCAATTTAATCCACCTAATCTAACAACTTTGACCAATTTTGACATATGTTTGTCCCCTATGGCCGGTCAACCATGATTTAAGGGGCTAATTGCCCTTTAAAGACCTCCAATTAATATTCTATGGCTATTAGACACCTTTAGCTTATAAAACAGAACTTTCGCACTTTTTGCGATTTAGTCCTTTTTCGCGATTAAGCATGAAATCGCTAAAATTAAAGCACCAAAATTTTCATGCACTTATGCAATCATACTATAACTCATATAATAGTATAAAAATAATTTTCTCTAACCTTGGATTAGTGGTTCCGAAGCCACTATTCCGACTAGCCCCTAAATCGGGTTGTTACAATTCTCCCCCTTAAGGATTTTCGTCCCCGAAAACCTTATCGATAAAAAGGTTGGGATATTAGTTTCTCATGGTCTCTTCGGACTCCCAAGTAGCCTCTTCTATCCCATGTCTCTGCCATAGCACTTTAACAAGGGCTATACTTTTGTTTCTCAGTTGTTTGACCTCTCGTGCCAAAATCTTAACCGGCTCTTTACCATAAGTCTTGTCCAGTTGAATCTCTACTTCTGATGGCGCAATCACATGTGAAGGGTCCGAACGGTATCGACATAATATAGACAAATGAAAGACATCATGAATCTTTTCCAACTCAGATGGCAAGGCTAAACGATAAGCTACCGGCCCGATCCTTTCGGTAATCTCATATGGTCCGATAAAACGCGAAATCAATTTGCCCTTCCGACCAAATCTGAGGACTTTTCTCCATGGTGATACTTTCAGAAACCATTTATCACCTACTTGGAACTCAATCTCCTTCCTTTTTAAATCCGAGTAGGATTTTTGTCTATCTGAGGCCGCTTTCAGACATTCACGTATCACCTTTACTTTCTCTTTAGTTTTCCTGACCAAATCAACCCCGTGAATCTGATTCTCCCTAAGTTCTATCCAATACAAGGGCATTCGGCACGTAACAGTCCGAATTTAACCCTAATCGGAAGGTGGTTTTGGGACCACGAATCCGAGTCTGAATAATATTTTAATATTATTTTTTGTGCCGTAAATATGTGATTAAGCTTGTGGTAAATTCTCGTAAGTTAAATTGTTCGTCTGTGTGTATTAATTTGATATAAGGATGAAATTGCATGGAATGTGAAAGTTTCATGCTAGTTATTGAGGTATCAAACTGTTGTGGCTTTTAAAAATTGTGGCCTTGCATGGCAATTAAGCCATTTTTATGGTTAGTGGACGGCAAGCTAATCAATGGAATGAGTTTTATATGTTAAAATAATGTTTAATATTTTTATGATAATGTATATTATATTTTATATTATATGTATTTTATAATCTATTAGTTTATAATATAGGAAAATGGGTTAATGGCTTCATATTATTCATTCTCTTACCGAAACCATAAAAGAAAAAGAAAGAAAAATTAGCTAGGCATTCGGCACTTGCAAGCTAAAATTTAGGTGAGTTTTGCTTTCGGTTTTTGATAATTTCTATGTTTTTGCAATCGTTGCTTCGAATACTTCAAGACCCATGCTTGAATTTTTGATTTTGATGAATATTTTGAAATGTGCCATTTATGAGCTCATGAGTTTATGATGATAGTTGATGAATTATGAAAGATATATGTTAGATTAATATGTTTTGTATTGAAATTTTTGGTGAAATTGAGTAATTAGGGCTAAATTGAGAAAATAAATTTTTGAGGGGTTAAAATGCAAAATAAATGAAAGAAATGGACTTTTATAGTCCCTATGAATATTCGGCCCTTGGGTTGTCTAATGAAATTTTGTGTATTTTGTGTTTTGTGCAAATAGGACTAATTTGTAAAAATGTGAAATATTAGGGGCAAATTGGTAATTTGCCTAATTAGGTGTTTTTGGATTAAATTGAAATGAAATGTACTTGAATGAGATTATTTTAAATATGTTTAGATCAAGAGCAAAGAAAATCGGATTTGGATCGGGGAAAAGCGAAAATTCACGAATAGCCGGTCTTTTTCGTCCGACGATATCCGAGGTAAGTCTTTAAGTAAGTTAATACCGTAATTATCGATTATAACTTAGTATACATGCTGAATTATGAGTTTGTGAATTGAAATATGACAAAGCGAATATGTTAAGGTAATTTAGAAATGAAATGTAGTTGAATTAATTGATTCCACTATCACGGCGATGTGAATTATATGTGAGATATGCGATATTGCTAATGTGTAATGTGAATGAGTTGGCTCGGTAATATGAATATTCGGGCTTCGAGCCTAGCAGGCCTTGTACCGGTGAAATGTATCGGGCTTATTGCCTAGCAGGCCTTGTGCCGGTGAAATGTATCGGGCTTTTTGCCTAGCAGGCTAAATGCCGGTGATTAAAAATTTCAGACCTCGGTCTACCAGGCTTAATGCCGGTGATTTTTAATATCAGCTTATGCATATAAAATGCTGGAGTTATGGTGACAAAAGAACCAACTAAAGTTTATTTATGTGAATTAATCTACTTGGCCGTATAGGTCAGTGCTTATGAACTAATTAATTGAGTTTTTATGAATGATCAATTAGGAAAGCATATATGTGAGCTCTGTTGGACAAGAATGTGATTCATGGTTTATATATGTATATGCGCCCTTTTTAGTTATGTGATCATATTATCATTATGTGGATATTGAATACTTAGAGTTATGAAATGTGTAATGGATAAGTGTAAATGTATATAGATGTTCTTGTATGTGGTTCTAATGAATGAAGTGTATATGAAATGAGTGTATGATTGGAAATTAATATTTACCATTTGAATCTTAAACTGAGATAGTGATTTATTTGTTGAAGGTAAGATAAGGAACAGTGTTAAATATAAGGTATTGAAGTTCGGCAATGAGATACCATATGTGTTTGTTAAAGTTTAATTGTTATTAAGTATATGATTTGAAGTGTTTGAGTGTTAAATTGAATCACTTTTAATTGATTAAGACTTACTAAGCTAAATTAGCTTACTCTGTGTGTTTATCATTCTGTTTTATAGATTTTGGTCAAGCTACGAGCTCAGGGGATTGCCGATGAAGTCATCCACACTATCAACCTATTTTGGTGCTTTTGAGTTTGGATTTTTGAACTAAAGGCATGTATAGGCTAGACTATGTTTTGAGCTATGAATTTGTTCTTGTATATATATATATATATATATATAGCCATGCGAAAATGGCTTGAATATGGTGCTAGTTTGTTATATACATATTCGGTCATGTTATAAGCTCTTTTGGGTAATTACATTACATAGCATGTGGTATAATATATTGCTTATATGGCTTGATTTGGAAATGATGTGGATAGTTTATGACTAGAGTATTTTTGATGATCTTGATGATTAGTACGATTTTGTCTTTGAGTATGGTATAAATTCACTTAGTTAATGGGATAAAAATGAACATTATAGATTAAATTTTGTTTTGGATGTTTCGATTCAATTGTAAAGGGAATGTATGCGCACATGATATGCCAATTGGTTTGCTAATTAGGAAAAATGGTGAATGTTGACTAATGAATAAGTTATATGATCATTTTGGTTCGACTATGTGCATGCAAATTTATTAGGGTGTGCATTGGTTTGATGGAGTGTATTGAATCCATATGAATTCGGTATTAGGAAATGGTAAGCATAGTATATCATTCGGCATAAGCAATGGGATAAATGATGGATACATGATTAAATCATGGCATGTAATATATTAGTTAGGTAATGTATATATCTTATGAATATGTAATTGTTTTAGTCATTTCGTGAGATAAGAATTAGGTTATACAATGCATGTTTATAATGGTTAACCTTTAGTGAATTAAATGTATATGCATATGATGTAATTGTTTGTGGATTGGTTATTTTGACTTAGTTTGACTTGGCAAATAAATATATATATATATGTATTATGCTTGAGGAGTTAGTTAATTAGGCTCATTTCTGATCTTGTAAAAAAAAGCGCATACGACTATGATGTTTAAGATATGCTCGATATATGTTTTGTAATGTAATGTAATTTATTTTAATGTGTAAATGAGATGAATATAGGTGTATTAAATTTTGAAATTTGAATAGGAAAAATTATTTTAATGTGGTTATTTACGAAGCATGATAAGAAATAAAGGTATGTTCTAAGCTGTGTTTGATCGGTAATGCCTCTAATCCTAATCCGGCGACAGATACGGATTAGGGGTATTACATTTGATTGGTATCAGAGCTTACGATTTAGTCGATTCTAGGACTACCGTAGCACGTGAGAGTCTAGCTATACATGCCTTTATTAAATATATGCGATAGTGTGGTGACTTCTGACATTTAAATTGTGTTTTATATAGTAAATGGATCCTGACAGAGCCGTAGCAGATAATGTTGAGAGCGTAGCGCCTAATCCCGCGCAAGGGACAGCGCTGATAGAATCTCAACCTACTTCGAGTAATCCAGAGGGGGAGGCTAGACAAGCCTTCTACCAAGTGATGAACGACTGGTTTACTCAATATATATCCGGACTAATCCGGCTGTGCAACAACCTCCACCCCTGAATAATCCATCTCCGATACCTTCAGCACCTCCGATGATAGATCCGATGAGATCTAGCGGGCCTCCCGTTGATAAAATCAGGAAACACGGTCGAAGAATTTAAAGCTAATGATGATGACGACGCGGAATGAGTGAGATGTGGCTTGATAATACTATCCGTGTGCTTGATGAGTGTCATGTACTCGGACGAATGCTTGAAGTGTGCTATATCCTTACTACGGGACGCGCATATCACTGGTGGGAATACACTAGTATCGGTGGTTCCGAAAAGAAAAAGTGACACAGGAATTCTTTCGGATAGAATTCGTAAAAAGTACATCGATCGAGAGATTTATTGATCGAAAAGAAAAAAGAATTTACGGAATTGAAACATGGTCGAATGACCGTGGATGAAATATGAGCGGAAGTTCATCGATTGAGTGATATGCCCGAGAGTGTGTGTCAACGGAAGCCATTATGTGCAAAAGGTTTGAAGACGGTCTGAATAAAGATATCAAATTGCTAGTTGGCATACTCGAGATCAAAGAGTTTGTGGTACTTGTCGAACGAGCTTGCAAAGTTGAAGAGCTCGGGAAAGAGAAAAGAAAAGCCGAGTTTGAAGCAAGAGACATTCGAAAAAGATCATCGAGTAAGACCTTTCATTCCGCATCAAAGAAGTTTAAAGATGAATCTAGTCACTTTAAAGATGAATCCAGTCACCATAAGGCTACTTCAGATTTCTCTAGACGAGATCGACATCCTGTGGGTTCCCGAGCCACTTCGATGGCTAGGGTTGGTAATGTTCAGCAGAACCGGGCTGAGTGCAAGCATTGTGGAAAATGGCATTCTGGGAGTTGTAGATTCCGTGATCGGTCCTGCTTTAAATGTGGATCGTCGGACCATTTTATTCGAGAGTGCCCAATGCTAGCCGAGCAAAATACGGCTCAGAACACTAAACCGAGCAACGCGTCAACACGAGGTAGACCACCCAGACATTCAGGGAATGTAGGTGGCAGTTAGAGAGGAACAAAGGACATTGCAGTTCGATCAGAGGCTCGAGCACCTGCTAGGGCATATACTACTCGCGCTTTCGGGAGGATCTTTGTTTCTCGGATGTTATTACGGTACTTTCACTCTTTATGATACTCTTTGTGATTGCATTGATTGATCCGGGTTCAACTCATTCTTACACATGTGAAACATTAGCATCCATGGGACTCTCGCGCGTAAGTCTCACGAGTTTGTAATTCGAGTATCAAACCCCTTGGTTCGGTGTGTTCTAGTCGACAAAGTGTGTAAAGGTTGTCCGTTGATGATTCGAGATTCATGCTTTCGGTGATTTGATGTTGTTGCCTTTCGATGAATTCGATATAATGCGGGAATGGATGGTTGACTTTGCACGATCTTTGTTGTGAATTGCAAAAGAAAGACCATCGATTTAAGATGTCGAACGGTGAGATTATTCGGATTGAATCTAACGATTTGAATGGGTTACCGGCAGTAATATCCTCGATGTTAGCTCATAAGTATGTGAGAAAAGGGTGTGAAGCTTACTTGGCTTATGTGTTGGATAGTAAAGTTACTGAGAAGCAAATTGAATCCATACCAGTTGTGTGCGAGTACCCAGATGTGTTTCCTGAAGAACTACCGGGACTACCACCTATTCGAGAAATAGAGTTTGGTATTGAATTACTACCGGGGACGACTCTGATTTCAATAGCTCCATATCGGATGGCACCTATAGAATTAAAAGGGTTGAAAGCACAGTTGCAAGAGTTAACAGATAGGGGCTTTGCACGACCAAGTTTCTCTCTTTGGGGTGCACCAGTTTTATTTGTGAAAAAGAAAGACGGGACTATGCGTATGTGCATCGATTATCGACAACTCAACAAGGTAACTATAAAGAATAAATACCCGTTGCCACGGATTGACAATTTGTTCGATCAGTTGAAAGGGGCTTTAGTGTTTTCAAAGATAGATTTAAGATCGGGCTATTATCAGTTGCGAGTCAGAGATTCTGATGTGCCAAAGACTGCTTTTCGAATGAGGTACGAACATTATGAGTTTCTGGTTATGCCTTTTGGGCTTACTAATGCACCTGCTATTTTTATGGATCTGATGAATCAGATTTTTAGACCGTATTTGGATCGATTTGTGGTAGTGTTTATAGATGATATTCTGATCTACTCCAAAAATGAAACCAAGCATGCTGAAAACCTGAGACTTGTGCTACAAACTTTGCGAGATAAACAGTTGTACGCAAAGTTTAGTAAGTGTGAATTCTGGTTAAATGAGGTCAGTTTTCTGGGGCACGTTGTTTCTGCATCAGGTATTCGGGTTGATCCGAATAAAATATCGGCTATACTCGATTGGAAACCACCAAGGAATGTCTCTAAAATTCAAAGCTTCCTGGGACTTGCTGGTTACTACAGACGATTTGTGAAAGGTTTTTCTATAATAGCTACCCCGTTAACAAAGCTATTATAGAAGGACGCTAAATTTGAATGGTTGGAAAAGTGTCAGAAAAGTTTCGATTAGTTGAAAGCCCTTTTGACCAAAGCTCTAGTGTTAGTTCAGCCTGAATCGGGTAAAGAATTTGTTGTTTATAGTGATGCTTCTTTGAATGGTTTGGGTTGCATTTTGATACAGGAAGGCAAAGTTGTAGCCTATGCTTCGAGACAATTGAAGCCGCATGAAAGAAATTACCCGACGCATGATTTAGAGCTCGCAGCCATTGTGTTCGCGTTAAAGATATGGCGTCATTATTTGTTTGGTGAGAAATGCCATGTTTATTCGGATCACAAGAGTTTGAAGTATTTGATGACACAAAGAGATTTGAACCTGAAGCAACACAGATGGTTAGAGCTGTTGAAAGTTTACGAGCTTGTGATTGACTATCATCCGGGAAAGGCTAACGTTGTTGCAGATGCTTTAAGTCGGAAGTCATTATTTGCTCTTCGTGCATTGAACGCACACATGGCTATGTCTGGTGATGGTTCGATCATAGCTGAGTTGAAGGCAAGACCATTGTTTATTCAACAAATTTGTGATGCACAGAAAATTGACAAAGATACGATTGCTAGACGAGTTCAGTGTGGAAATGATGCAGAGTCAGAGTTTCAAATCGATGAAAATGATTGTTTGAACTTCAAAGGCTGAATATGTGTTCCGAGGGATGTGGATTTGATTCAGATGACATTGAACGAGGCTCATAATAGTCGATTGTCGGTACATCCGGGTAGCACGAAAATGTATAATGATTTAAAACAGTTCTATTAGTGGCTTAGTATGAAACGGGACATATCTGAATTTGTTTCAAAGTGCTTAGTTTGTCAACAAGTAAAGGCCGAACATCAGGTGCCTTCTGGGTTACTTCAGCCGATCATGATACCTAAATGGAAATGGGATGGAATTGCTATGGATTTTGTATCCGGTTTGCCTATGACACCGAGTAAGAAAGATGCAGTCTGGGTTATAGTGGATAGACTGACAAAATCAGCTCACTTTGTCCCAGTTCGTATGGACTATTCGCTCGATAAGCTTGCTGAGTTGTATGTATCTCAAATTGTGAGATTACATGGTGTACCGATTTCCATTATTTCGGACAGAGACCCGAGATTCACGTCGCGGTTTTGGAAGAAATTGTAAGATGCTTTAGGTACCAAACTACACTTTAGCACAGCTTTTCATCCGCAAACAGATGGTCAGTCTGAGCGAACCATTCAGATACTTGAGGACATGTTGAGATGTTGCGTTCTCGAGTTTGAAGGTACGTGTGAATAATACTTACCTTTGATTGAATTTTTTTACAATAATAGCTTTCAATCTAGTATCAAAATGGCACCTTACGAAGCTTTGTACGGCCGCAAGTGTCGTACTCCATTGTACTGGACCGAGCTCAGTGAAAACAAGATACACGGGGCTGATTTGATTAAAGAAACTGAGCAGAAAGTGGCAGTAATCCGAGATAGCTTGAAAGTTGCATCAGATCGTCAAAAGTCATACGCGGATTTGAAACGTAAAGACATTGAGTTTCGGGTCGGAGACCGGGTATTTTTGAAAGTTTCTCCGTGGAAGAAAGTACTTCGATTTGGTCGGAAAGGAAAACTAAGTCCGAGATTCATCGAACCGTATGAGATCATCGAACGTATTGGGCCTGTTGCTTATAGATTGAAGTTGCCTTCTAAATTAGAAAAGATACACAACGTATTTCATGTTTCGATGCTTCGTAGATATAGATCAGATCTGTCACATGTGATCGCCCCGTCTGAGATTGAAATTCGATCCAATATGACGTATGAGGAGGAACCGATCAGTATTTTAGCCCGTGAAATGAAAGAGTTGAGAAACAAGAAAATTTCCGTTGGTAAAAGTACTATGGAATCGACACGGAGTAGAAGAGGCTACGTGGGAGCCTGAGGATTCAATGAGGCAACAATATCCGACTTTGTTTGACGGTAAGATTTTCGGGGACGAAAATCCCTAAGGGGGAGAGTTGTAACAGTTCGAATTTGACCCTAATCGAAACGGTGGTTTCGGGACCACGAATCTGAGTCTGAATAATATTTTAATATTATTTTCTGTGCCGTAAATATGTGATTAAACGTGTGGTAAATTCTCGTAAGTTAAATTGTTCGTCTATGTGTATTAATTTGATATAAGGATGAAATTGCATGGAATGTGAAAGTTTCATGCTAGTTATTGAGGTATCAAAGTGTTGTGGCTTTTAAAAATTGTGGCCTTGCATGGCAATTAAGCCATTTTTATGGTTAGTGGATGGCAAGCTAATCAATGGAATGAGTTTTATATGTTAAAATAATGTTTAATATTTTTATGATAATGTATATTATATTTTATATTATATGTATTTTATAATCTATTAGTTTATAATATAAGAAAATGGGTTAGTGGCTTCATATTATTCATTCTCTTACCGAAACCATAAAAGAAAAAAGAAAGAAAAATTAGCTAGGCATTCGGCACTTGCAAGCTAAAATTTAGGTGAGTTTTGCTTTCGGTTTTTGATAATTTCTACGTTTTTGCAATCGTTGCTTCGAATACTTCAAGACCCATGCTTGAATTTTTGATTTTGATGAATATTTTGAAATGTGCCAATTATGAGCTCATGAGTTTATGATGATAGTTGATGAATTATGAAAGATATATGTTAGATTAATATGTTTTGTATTGAAATTTTTGGTGAAATTGAGTAATTAGGGCTTAATTGAGAAAATAAATTTTTGAGGGGTTAAAGTGCAAAATAAATGAAAGAAATGGACTTTTATAGTCCCTATGAATATTCGGCCCTTGGATTGTGTAATGAAATTTTGTGTATTTTGTGTTTTGTGCAAATAGGACTAATTTGTAAAAATGTGAAATATTAGGGGCAAATTGGTAATTTGCCTAATTAGGTGTTTTTCGATTAAATTGAAATGAAATGTACTTGAATGAGCTTATTTTAAATATGTTTAGATCAAGAACAAAGAAAATCGGATTTGGATCGGGGAAAAGCGAAAATTCACGAATAAGCGGGTCTTAGATCGTCCGAAGCGATATCCGAGGTAAGTCTTTAAGCAAGTTAATACCGTAATTATCGATTATAACTTAGTATACATGCTGAATTATGAGTTTGTGAATTGAAATATGACAAAGCCGAATATGTTAAGGTAATTTAGAAATGAAATGTAGTTGAATTAATTGATTCCACTATCACGCGATGTGAATTATATGTGAGATATGCGATATTGCTAATGTGTAATGTGAATGAGTTGGCTCGGTAATATGAATATTCGGGCTTCGAGCCAGGAGGCCTTGTGCCGGTGAAATGTATCGGGCTTATTGCCTAGCAGGCCTTGTGCCGGTGAAATGTATCGGGCTTTTTGCCTAGCAGGCTAAATGCCGGTGATTAAAAATTTCAGACCTCGGTCTACCAGGCTTAATGCCGGTGATTTTTAATATCAGCTTATGCATATAAAATGCTGGAGTTATGGTGACAAAAGAACCAACTAAAGTTTATTTATGTGAATTAATCTACTTGGCCGTACAGGTAAGTGCCTATGAACTAATTAATTGAGTTTCTATGAATGATCAATTAGGAAAGCATATATGTGAGCTCTGTTGCACAAGAATGTGATTCATGGTTTATATATGTATATGCACCCTTTTTAGTTATGTGATCATATTATCATTATGTGGATATTGAATACTTAGAGTTATGAAATGTGTAATGGATAAGTGTAAATGTATATAGATGTTCTTGTATGTGGTTCTAATGAATGAAGTGTATATGAAATGAGTGTATGATTAGAAATTAATATTTACCATTTGAATCTTGAACTGAGATAGTGATTTATTTGTTGAAGGTAAGATAAGGAACAATGTTAAATATAAGGTATTGAAGTTCGGCAATGAGATACCATATGTGTTTGTTAAAGTTTAATTGTTATTAAGTATATGATTTGAAGTGTTTGAGTGTTAAATTGAATCACTTTTAATTGCTTAAGACTTACTAAGCTAAATTAGCTTACTCTGTGTGTTTATCATTCTGTTTTATAGATTTTGATCAAGCTACAAGCTCAGGGGATTGTCGACGAAGTCATCCACACTATCAACCTATTTTGGTACTTTTGAGTTTGGATTTTTGAACTAAAGGCATGTATAGGCTAGACTATGTTTTGAGCTATGAATTTGTTCTTGTATATATATATATATAGCCATGCGAAAATGGCTTGAATATGGTGCTAGTTTGGTATATACATATTCGGTCATGTTATAAGCTCTTTTGGGTAATTACATTACATAGCATGTGCTATAATATATTGCTTATATGGCTTGATTTGGAAATGATGTGGATAGTTTATGACTAGAGTATTTTTGATGATCTTGATGATTAGTACGGTTTTGTCTTTGAGTATGGTATAAATTCACTTAGTTAATGGGATAAAAATGAACATTATAGATTAAATTTTGTTTTGGATGTTTCGATTCAATTGTAAAGGGAATGTATGCGCACATGATATGCCGATTGGTTTGCTAATTTGGAAAGATGGTGAATGTTGACTAATGAATAAGTTATATGATCATTTTGGTTCGATTATGTGCATGCAAATTTATTAGGGTGTACATTGGTTTGATGGAGTGTATTGAATCCATATGAATTCGGCATTAGGAAATGGTAAGCATAGTATATCATTCGGCATAAGCAATGGGATAAATGATGGATACATGATTAAATCATGGCATGTAATATATTAGTTAGGTAATGTATATATCTTATGAATATGTAATTGTTTTAGTCATTTCGTGAGATAAGAATTAGGTTATACAATGCATGTTTATAATGGTTAACCTTTAGTGAATTAAATGTATATGCATATGATATAATTGTTTGTGGATTGGTTATTTTGACTTGGTTTGACTTGGCAAATAAATATATATATGTATTATGCTTGAGGAGTTAGTTAATTAGGCTCATTTACGATCTTGTAAAAAAGCGCATATGACTATGATGTTTAAGATATGCTCGATATATGTTTTGTAATGTAATGTAATTTATTTTAATGTGTAAATGAGATGAATATAGGTGTATTAAATTTCGAAATTTGAATAGGAAAAATTGTTTTAATGTGGTTATTTACGAAGCATGATAAGAAATAAAGGTATGTTCTAAGCTGTGTTTGATCGGTAATGCCTCTAATCCTAATCCGGCGACAGATACGGATTAGGGGTGTTACACGACACTTACGACCAAACAATGCCTCATAAGGCGCCATTTTCAAACTTGACTTAAAACTGTTGTTGTAGGAGAATTCCACCAACGGTAAGTATTTTTCCCAATTACCTTGGAATTCCAAAACGAAACATCTAAGCATGTCTTCAAGTGTCTGTATCACTCTTTCCGACTGCCCGTCGGTTTGTGGATGGAAAGATGTATTGAAACTCAATTTTGTGCCTAAAGCCTTTTGCAACTTTTTTCCAAAACTGTGACGTGAATCTCGGATCTCTATCCGAAATGATCGACAATGGTATACCATGAAGTCTTACTATCTCTGACACATACAAATCCGCCAACTTATCAAGAGAATAATCAACTCGTACTGGTATGAAATGGGCTGACTTTGTAAGTCTATCGACTACAACCCATACAACATCCTTCTTTTTCAGCGTCAACGGTAATCCCGTCACGAAGTCCATAGTAATACGGTCCCATTTCCACTCGGGAACCAATATAGGCTGAAGTAGACCTGAAGGTACTTGGTGTTCAGCCTTCACTTGTTGACAAATTAGGCATCTCGAAACAAACTCAGAAATGCCTTTCTTCATACTCGGCCACCAATACCACTTCCTCAAGTCATTGTACATCTTCGTGTTGCCTGGGTGCACATTTAAACATCCGCTATGTGCTTCATGCAAAATCTTTCGAATTAGTTCATCAGTTTTAGGTACACAGACCCTATCTCGAAACGTCAAACATCCGTCAAGACTTACCCGAAAGTCTGACTCAACATTTGACTCACTTAGAACTCTTTTGGCTTGTAAGTTGTTGTCATATTTCTGAGCTTCACAAATCTATTGGAGAAAAAATGGTCTAGCCCTCAACTCGGCTAGAATAGAACCATCATCTGACAAAACCATCCACGTATTCATGGCTCTCAGCGCAAACAAGGATTTTCAGCTCAAAGCATCGGCGACCACGTTCGCCTTTCCTAGATAGTAGTCAACCATTAACTCGTAATCCTTGATCAGTTCTAACCATCTTCGTTGCCTCAAATTCAATTCATTTTGAGTCATCAAGTATTTTAGGCTTTTGTGGTTGGTGAATATCCGACACTTTTCACCATATAAATGGTGTCTCCATATCTTTAATGTAAGCACAATGGCAGCCAACTCTAAATCATAGGTCGGGTAATTCTTCTCGTGCGGCTTTAATTGTCTAGAGGCATATGCAATAACCTTGCCCTCTTGCATAAGTACACAACCCAATCCATTCATGGATGCATCATTGTAAACCACAAATTCTCTTCCCGGCTCAGTTTGCACCAAAACAGGAGCCTCAGTCAACAACGCCTTTAGTTTCTCAAAACTCTGTTGGCACTTTTCCATCCAATCAAACTTCACATCTTTTTGCAATAGTCTCGTCATCGGAGTAGCTATCATGGAAAACCCCTTGACAAAACGCCTATAATAGTCGGCTAGGCCCAGAAAACTCCTCACTTTAGTTACGCTCCTTGGTGGTTTCCATTCAACAATTGCTGAAATCTGACTCGGGTTGACTCTAATTCTATCTCCCGAGACAATATGCACCAGAAATCCAACCTCCTCAAGCCAAAATTCACTCTTACTAAACTTGACATACAATTGTTTATCTCTCAAAATTTGCAGAACCTTTCTCAAATGCTCAGTATGTTCGTTTTTATCTCGAGAGTAAATCAGTATATCATAAATGAAGACCACGACAAATTTATCCAAATACGGCCGAAAAATACGATTCATCAAATCCATGAAAATGGCAGGGGCATTCGTTAAACCAAAAGGCATGACCAAAAATTCATAGTGGCCATACTGGGTCCGAAATGCATTTTTCGGCACATCTGAGTCCTTAACTCTCAACTGATAGTACCTAGACCTTAAGTCTATTTTGGAAAACATCGTGGCTCTATTCAATTGATCAAACAAATAATCAATTCTTGGCAACGGGTACTTGTTCTTCACAGTTACCTTATTAAGTTGCCGATAATCTATGCATAACCTCATAGAACCATCTTTCTTTTTCACAAATAATACGGGAGCACCCCACAGAGAGAAACTCGATCTTGCGAAGCCTTTATCCGTTAGTTCTTGTAACTGTGCTTTCAATTCTTTTAGCTTAGTTAGAGCCACTCTATATGGAGCAATAGAAATGGGGGCGATACCAGGAGCTAACTCGATCCCAAATTCAATCTCCCTAACCGGAGGTAACCCTGGCAATTCCTCCGGGAAAACATCTGGATATTCGCATACTATGGGTACCGACTCAATTTTCAACTCAGTCTCTTTAGTATTCATCACAAAGGCAAGGTAAGCTTCATACCCCTTTCTTAAATACTTCTGAGTCAACAAGGATGATATCACTACTAGTGATCTGCCTTGCTGATCTGACTCAACACGAATAAGATCCCCACTTTCACATTTTAACTCAATAAACTTCTTTCCACAATTTACAATCACATCATGAGTAACTAACCAATCCATCCCAAGGATGACATCGAACTCATCAAATGGTAATAACATGAGATTTGCAGGAAAACTATGACCCCTAATCATCAAAGGGCAACCTTTGCATATTCTATCAACCAATACACATTTGCCTAGGGGATTCGACACTCATATCACAAATTCAGTAGACTCTATAAGCATGCTCATGCTAGAGACTAAATTCATGCAAATATATGAATGGGTAGATCCTGGATCAATCAATGCTATAACATGAGTATCATAAAGAGAAAATGTACCTGTAATTACATCGGGGGAGGATGCCTCTTCGCAAGCACGGATGGCATATGTTCTCGCCGGTGCTCTACCCTTGACTCTCACAGTCTGCTCTCTAGATGAATTCTTGCCACTCATCTCATTTCCCGGGTTTCTCTGTGGTCTTCCTCTAGCAGAATTTCCCGGTCTTGCATTCTGAGGTTTCTCTTTCTCACCCGCCTCAGGGCAATCTCTGATAAAGTGGTCTAGAGATCCACACTTGAAACAAGCCTTTTCATTTGCTCAACACTCATCGGGATGGCGTCTGCCACACTGTGGGCACTCCGGTCTGCTCGGTCGAGTGTTGCCAACACTAGCAACTGAAGTGATCTGAGTTTTAGACCTCGGGTACTGTCTACCCTTATTTCTGCTTGAAAATCCGGCTGAGGTGGCTGATCGAATAGAGAAATCTCTCGACTTCTTGGATGAGGATTGGAATGATCTGCCTAATTGTCTCTTCTTCGAGTCGCGAGACTCAATTTCAGCTTTCTTTTTCTCTTTGACTAGTTCCTCGGCCTTACAGGCTCGATCTACCAGCACCACAAACTCTTTTAGTTCGAGGACTCCAACATATAAACGGATATCTTCATTTAACCCGTCCTCAAATCTTTTGCACATGATGGCTTCTGTCGATACGCACTCTTGAGCGTATTTGCTGAGCCTCACGAACTCACGCTCATATTTAGTCACCGTCATTCGACTTTGCTTTAGCTCCAAGAACTCCTTTCTTTTCTGGTCGATGAACCTTTGACTAATGTACTTCTTTCGGAATTCCTCTTGGAAGAATTCCCAGTTAACTCTCTCCCTTGGTACCACTGACACAAGGGTGTTCCACAACCGATAGGCCGAATCTCTCAAGAGAGATACCGCACACTTTATGCACTCTTCAGGTGTGCATGACAACTCATCGAATACTCTGATGGTATTCCCAAGCCAGAACTCCGCCCTCTCCGGATCGTCATCCTTACTAGCCCGAAATTCCTCGGCTCCTTGTTTCTGGATCTTATCGACCGGATGCCTTTCTCTTCTTACTACCTCAACTACTTGAGGAGCTACAGGAGCGGGCTGAGGAATAGGTGGGGGTGGAGGGGCTTGAGCATTAGGATTTGCTCGAATGTACTCAGTGTACCAATTGCTCATCATATGGAGAAAGGCTTCTCGAGCCTCTTCTCCCTGACCCAAAGTCTCGGGTCTACTCTCTACTTGCGCGGTCCCTTGTGCGGGAGCCGGTGCATTACTCGTAGCAGCATCAGCTACAGTCCGATCGGGATCCATTACTATATAAAAATATAATTCAAATTGTCAGGAGTCGTCACACTATCATTACACAAATACTCTTACGTATGGCATGTATAGCTAGACTCATACTCATGCTACATTAGTCCGAGAACCAACTAAACCTGGATCTGATACCACTAAATGTAACACCCCTTACCCGTGTTCAAAGCTGAAACCGGATACGAGGCATTACCTAACTCAACTCGCTTAAACATACGACATCGGGCCATAAAAGTTCGCTCCAACTTAAAACTTTTCATAAAAACCCATAACATCCTTATCTTAGGCCTACGAGGCCTTAAACATACTTACGGAAGGTTTCAGAATTAACCCAGAAACTTTTACGCACTTAAAAAGTTTTGCCTAAATAGGGGCCACACACCCGTGTTGTCTAAGGGACACGCCCGTGTGACCCTGGGACATGCCCGTGTTCTTCACCCGTGGTCGACACTGACTTATTTCACACGGCCGACACACGCCCGTGTCCTTGGCCCATGTGCCTCACACGGCCTCGACACGCCCGTCCCTTAGCCCGTGTGCCAAAACCTTGGCATTCTATTTATAATGTCATCACATCAATAAGGTCACACGGCCAAGGCACACGCCTGTGTCATTAGACCGTGTGTCGAATTAAATTCCTAATTTTAGGTGCAGACTTCACACGGCCTGGGCACACGCCCATGTCCATGACTGTGTCTCCCACACGACTGAGACACACGGTCGTGTCTCTGTCCGTGTGTTTACTACTGAGCATACAGACTTGTAAACCTAGCATGCAAGGCAACACACCACTGATCAACACACCCATGGGGCTAACCGTGTGTCACACACGGCTTAGACACACGCCCGTGTATCTACCCGCGTGGACATTAAAATGGCTATATTCCAACCCAAATGCCACCCTACATAGCAACCATACTTATACCAATCAACTCAACACATTTTATGACCATATGGCACTTCCAAAAACTCAATTCAAAACATCCACACAAGCATAAACTTCATAATTTCATCATCATTGAATATAAATAAACTTGTCAAGTATTGGCCCAATTCCAATGACCATTTACAAAATGACTTTGATAACATAAATAGCCAACACTTTAGCTATCAAAATGACATAACAAAATACCCAAGCCCTATACATGCCATACTCAAAATAAGTCTAACTTGTTATACCAAAGAGATGTCGATAGTGTGATTTTCGAACTCCGACGTCCCACGATTCTCGAATTATCTTGGCAATACTACAAGGAAAAAAGAAAATGAGAGGGGTAAGCATAAAGCTTAATAAGTTGCATGAAAATACATAGCAACAATAAGTTCATAATGACATCAATTCATGGCATTAGATAACCACACAAAGTCATAAGCACTT
Organism: Gossypium sturtianum; assembly: GCA_025698515.1. NCBI lineage: Eukaryota > Viridiplantae > Streptophyta > Magnoliopsida > Malvales > Malvaceae > Gossypium > Gossypium sturtianum. The sequence goes on from CM046950.1 coordinate 105,988,104, forward strand.
TGCTACAACTTACTCGTACTTGTTCTTATCTAGCATATACCATGCAACATATTGTAAACATTCCTCGTGAGTTATTCACGGGTACCTGTATTCACTCAATCACATGACTTTAGTACTAATCTCATTTCTATTTCCAAGCTTATCTATTTATCCCACTAAATCGCTAGGGATACTCAAAGACGCATATTCATCGTCATTAACATAAACACGAAGCCAATGGTACATCCCAGATGTGGTCTTATATGGGGTCACCTCTGAGTGCCGATGCCATATCCCGGATATGGTCTTATACGAAATCTCACTTCAAGTATCGATGCCATATCCCGGATATGGTCTTATACGATTCTCAAATTCAATACCAAAGCCATATCCCAGATATGGTCTTATACGGAATCTCAATTCGGTGCCGAGGCCATGTACCTGACATGGTCTTACACGGGACCTTATCCATCTCATGTCTCGATGATAGTATTCTCACATTTATTATAGTCCAACCGTGACTTCAACATTTCAACTTTTATCATCTTTCTCATTCAATACCAATACTCAATTTCATAGAATATCATGTATCATTATAATATCAAACATTCTCAAACATACTAGCATAAATGTTGAATTTATCACATACAACTTACCTCGATTTCAAAATAAGCTAGATCGTTGCTCTAGTTCGATACTTTGTTTTTTCCCCAGTCGAGGTTAATTCTTGGTTCTTCTTGGTCTATAATAGCAAATTAGCTCATTTAAAAATCACATTAATAAATGCATTTCAATAACCATGCTTTGGCAAAATTACTATTTTGCCCTTAGACTTTTACAAAATGACCATTTTACCCCTAGGCTCAGAAATCAATTCTAATCAAATTTTTACCTTTATCGAGCCTAGGTAAACATTTATTTCTCTTATGGCTACCATCAAAACTCAACATTTCACACATTTACTACATATTTTACAACATGTACAAAAAGGTCCTTTTAGGTGTTTTCATGATAACACCTTTCACAAAAGTTGTTTATTAAACATCTATGACTCATTTTCTTCCATAAAAATGCAACAAACAACTTAAAAGCTCACATGGAAAAACTCTAAACTTTTCACCATATTGCAAGATAGTCCCCTCTTTAGAAAGCTTAAGCTTTAGGGGTTCTAAAAGTACAATTTTTATCAAGAAAGGATCACTAGAACACTTACTTGTAAAGAGAGAAGTTTGCTGAAATTTTTGAGTTCTCAAACCCCTTGTTTGCTGAAAAATTTGGTGGAGAAGAAGAGAGGAAAGATGACATCTTTTTCCTTTTCTTTATCTTATTATATTTCCTCAATTTAATCCACCTAATCTAACAACTTTGACCAATTTTGACATTGTTTGTCCCCTATGGCCAGCCAACCATGATTTAAGGGGCTAATTGCCCTTTAAATACTTCCAATTAATATTCTATGGCTATTATACACCTTTAGCTTATAAAATAGAACTTTCGCACTTTTTGCAATTTAGTCCTTTTTCGCGATTAAGCATGAAATCGCTAAAATTAAAGCACCAAAATTTTCATGCACTTATACAATCATACTATAACTCATATAATAGTATAAAAATAATTTTCTCTAACCTTGGATTAATGGTTCCGAAGCCACTGTTCTAACTAGCCCCTAAATCAGGCTGTTACAACCCGATTTAGTCCCGACTTATTTTTAATGCGTATTTTGGTCCTCGAGAGCTCGTATAAGAGACAATATGTTTGATTTCAATTGGTTTCTGACATGAATGTTATATGATATGAAATGTCTATTTATTTGATCTGTAAACTTCGGTAATGCTCCGTAACCCTATTTTGGCGATGGATATGGGTTAGGGGTGTTACATTTATTGGTATGAGAGCTACAATTTAGTCGATTCTCAGACTGAACGTAGCGTATACGAGTTTAGCTATACATGCCATTATATAAGCTGTGATAGTGTGATATCTCCTGACTGCTTTAAAACATATTTTCATATAGCAATGACATCTAACCGAGCTGATTCTAATGAAGTAGAGAGTAACACTCAAGCCTCCGTTCAAGGAGTAGCTTCGAGTGGTACGAGGCCAGTATCTGAGGGCCGGAGAGGAGAGGCTAAGGAAGCCTTCTTCTAGATGATGAATGAATGGTTCACCGAGTTCATACAGACGAACCCGGCTGCTCAACAACCTCCACCCCATCCCATTCCTCAATCAGTTCCCGTTATTCCTCAAAGTACAAAACCTATCAGAGTTGGTAAGCCTCCTATTGATAAGATCCGTAAGTACGGTGCTGAAGAATTCTGAGCTACAACTTAGGATGATCCCGAGAGAGTTGAATTCTAGTTAGAAAATATTATCAGGGTTCTTGATGAATTATGTTGTTCACAGGTTGAATGTCTTAAGTGTGTGGTATTTCTATTAAAAGATTCAGCTTATCAGTGGTGGAATACGTTAATTTCTGTTATACCGAAAGATCGGGTCACTTGAGAATTCTTTCAAACCAAGTTCCGAAAGAAATACATCAGTCAGAGGTTTCTCAACCAAAAACGTAAAGAATTTTTGGAGTTTAAACAAGGCTGTATGACAGTTTCCGAATATGAACAGGAATTTATTCGATTGAGCAAATATGCTCAAGAATGTATTCTGACTGAAACTGCAATGTGTAAGTGGTTTGAAGATGGCTTAAACGAAGATATAAAACTATTAGTCGGGATCCTTGAGTTGAAACAATTTGTTGTACTAGTTGATTGGGCATATAAAGCAAAAGAGCTGAGCAAAGAGAAAAGACACGCTGAAATTGAAGCCAGGGACTCGAGAAAGAGATTGACGGGAAAGTTATACCAGTCAACATCAAAGAAATCTAAAGAACAACACTACCGTTCTATTACTTCTACGGGATACTCTGGTAGAGACAAAGGTACCCGATGCTCCAGTCCTAAATCTTAGGCTACATCTGTAGTGAGTGTAAGTAGTGCTAGGAACACCAGACCCAAGTGCAAGCACTGTAACAAGTTACATTTCGGTGAGTGTCGAATGAAGAGTGGAGCTTGTTTTAGATGTTGTTCCTTTGATCACTATCTTAGAGATTTCTTGGAGAAATCTAAAAAAGATAATATTCAAACTTCGAGGCCGAGCAACACAGCTATGAGAGGTAGACCACCTCGTAATCCTGGAAATGTGAGTGGTAGCGTGGTGTGATGAAAAACTCTACTGTAAGGTCTGAGGCACAAACACCAGCTATAGCTTATGCTACTCGTGCGTGCGAAGATGCTTCTGCGCCAGATGTTATTACCGGTACTTTCTCTCTTATAGATATTGATGTAACCGCTTTAATTGATCCCGGATCGACTCATTCATATGTTTGCACAAAATTAGTGTCTAGTAAAAATTTACCTGTTAAGTCCACTGAATTCGTGGTTAAAGTATCGAACCCTCTAGGTCAGTATGTGTTAGTTGATTATGTTTGCAAGAACTATTCGTTAATGATTCAGGGTTACTATTTTTTAGCTAATTTTATGCTATTACCGTTCGATGAATTTGATGTGATATTGGGCATGGATTGGCTAACTCTGCATGATACTGTGGTAAATTGTAGACGAAAGCATATCATACTGAAATGTCAAAATGGTGAGACACTTCGTATTGAATCAGATAAATTGAATGGGTTGCCTATTGTGATATCAGTTATGTTAGCACAGAAATATGTTGGAAAAGGTTGTAATATTTACCTTTCTTATTTATTGGATGCTAAAGTGTCTGAGTCGAAGCTTGAATCAGTGCCAGTGGTTTGCGAGTATCTTGATATGTTTTCAGATGAGTTACATGGATTACCGTCGGTCTGAAAAGTTTAATTTGCTATAGAACTTGTACCGGGAACAACACCAATATCAATCGCACCATATAGAATGACTCCTACTGAGTTAAAAGAGTTAAAAGCCCAATTGCAAGAGTTGACTAATAGGGGTTTTGCTCAACCTAGTTTTTCATCTTGGGGTGCATCGATTCTGTTTGTTAAGAAAAAGGACGGATCGATGAGATTATGCATTGACTACCGTCAGCTCAAAAAAGTTACAATCAAGAATAAATATCCACTGCCTCGTATTGACGATTTGTTTGATTAGTTGAAAGGTGCCATAGTTTTCTCGAAGATTGATCTTCGTTCTAGCTATTATCAGTTATGAGTGAAAGATTAGGATGTGCCGAAAACAACCAGGTACGAACATTATGAATTTCTTGTGATGCCGTTTGGTTTAACTAACACACCTGCAGTGTTTATGGATTTGATGAATAGAATTTTCAGACCATATTTAGATATATTTTTCGTGGTATTCATTGATGATATTCTGATATATTCCTGAGATGATACTAAACATGCCAAGCATCTGAGAATTGTTCTGCAAACCTTGCGAGATAAACAATTGTTTGCTAAATTTAGCAAATGTGAATTTTGGCTTCAGAAAGTTGGTTTTCTAGGACACATAGTATCGACTGAAGGCATCAGAGTTGATCCGAATAAAATTTCAGTGATTTTTAACTGGAAACCACCGAGAAATGTATATGAAGTCAGAAGTTTTCTGGGATTAGCTGGTTATTACCGGAGATTTGTAAAAGGGTATTCGATTATATCTACACCGATGACATGACTATTACACAAAGATGTAAAGTTTGAATGGTCTGATAAATGTCAGCAAAGTTTTTCTAGTTGAAAGCCCTGTTGGCTGAAGCACTAGTTTTGGTTTTGCCTGAATCAGGTAAGGAATTTGTGATTTTTGGTGACATGTCATTGAATGGATTAGGCTGTGTTTTGATGCAAGAAGGTAAAGTAATAGCTTATGCTTCCAGACAGTTAAAGCCACATGAAAAGAACTATCCGACACATGACTTAGATTTGGCAGCTGTTGTCTTTGTGTTGAAAATTTGGCGACACCATTTGTTCGGTGAAAAATGTCATATATTTACCGATCACAAGAGTTTAAAGTATTTGATGTCGCAGAAAGATTTAAATCTGAAACATTGTATATGGCTCGAACTATTGAAAGATTATGAGTTAGTTATTGATTATCATCTGGGAAAAGCAAACGTAGTTGCTGATGCTTTGAGTAGAAAATCCTTGTTTGCTTTGCGAGTGATGAATACCCGACTGTCACTATCTAATGATGGCTCGATTTTAGCCGAGTGAAAAGCTAAACCAACGTTTTTACAATAGATCTGCGAAGCTCAGAAATGTGATAGTAAGATGTTAGCTAAACGGGTACAGTGTGAGTCGACTTCTGATTCAGAATTTCAGATAGGATCCGATGATTGTTTTCTATTCGGAGGTAAAGTTTGTGTACCGAAGAATCCAGAGCTTATACAGAAAATTTTGCATGAAGCTCATAGTGGTAGCTTGTCTGTTCATCCGGGGAGTAATAAAATGTACAATGATTTGAAACAAATGTACTGGTGGCCAGGAATGAAATGTGATATTTAGATTTTGTATCTAGATGTTTAATTTGTCAGCAAGTTAAAGCTAAACATCAGGTACCTTTAGGACTGTTACAGCCAGTTATAATACTAGAGTGGAAATGGGATAGAGTTACTATGGATTTTGTATTGAGTTTACCCCTATCTCCGAAAAAGAAAGATGCCATTTGGGTTATTGTCAATCGTTTGACGAAGTCTGCACATTTTATTCCGGTACGTACAGATTTCTCCCTTGACAGATTAGCGGAGTTATATGTTTCAGAGATTGTCAGACTACACGGAGTGTCAGTCTCTATTATTTCAAATAGAGATCCGCGGTTCACATCACGATTTTGGAAAAAATTACAGGAAGCTCTGGGTAAGCAATTACATTTTAGCACCGCATTTCACCCTCAGACTGGTGGTTAGTTCGAGCATATGATTCAGATTCTTGAAGATATGCTTCGGTGTTCTATTTTAGAGTTTGAAGGTAATTGGGAGAAATATTTACCGTTAGTCAAATTCGCATATAATAATAGTTTTCTGTCAAGCATAAAGATGGCACCGTATGAGGCTCTGTATGGTCGCAAATGCCGAACTCCGTTACATTGGACTGAGCTCAATGAAGAAAAGATACACGGGGTTGATTTGATTCACGAGACTAAGGAAAAAGTGAAAGTAGTCCGAGATAGCTTAAAAGCAGTTTCAGAACGTCAGAAATCTTATGTGGATCTTAAATGTAAAGATATAGAGTTTCAAGTCAGCGACAGAGTATTTTTGAAAGTATTGCCCTGGAAGAAAATTCTTAAGTTCGGTCGTAAAGGAAAGCTGAGTCCAAGATTTATCGACCCGTATGAGATTACTGAAAAAATTGGACTTGTTGCGTATCGATTAGCTTTACCATCAGAACTAGAAAAGATTCACAATGTCATTCACGGTCTATGTTACGACAGTACCGATCTGACCCTTTACATGTTATCTCCCCGACGGATGTCAAAATTTAGCCTGATATGACATACAATAAAGAACCGATCAGAATTCTAGCACGAGAGGTGAAAGAATTAAGAAATAAAAACATAGCTGTAACACCCCTCACCCGTATTCAACGCCGGAATAGGGTTACGGAGTATTACAAAATTTATAAACAATTAAATATTCAACTCTGCATAAATTTTCACATTTCAAGTAATCATCAATCAATTTCAATCACATGGTCCATATTACGAGCCTACGAGGCCCTAAACATGCATTGGGAGTGGTTCAGGACTAAACCAATAACATTGTAAACTTTTAGAACACAATGAAATTTTTCTCAAAAATAGGGGACACACGTCCGTGTGGCCAGGCAATGTGTCTCACACAGCCACCAGACACGCCCGTATCACATGCCGTGTGGACATTCAAAATGGGAGCACATGGTTGTGTCCCAGCCAGTGTCTGACCCCGTGTAACTCTCTGACTTGGGTCACACGGTCAACACACATGCCCGTGTGGCTAGCCCGTGTGCCCTAAAAATGGCCATACACATCTGCGTGTCAGGCTGTGTGCTAGGCCGTGCCAAACCTGTAGGGTATACTAACTTATGCCATACGGCCAAGTCACACGCCCGTGTGTGAGGCCGTGTGAAGCATACTTACTTGATTTCAAATTCAACACCAGGGGGCACACGACCGTGTAACATGACCGTGTGTCACACACGGCTGAGACACACGCCCGTGTCTCTGCCCGTGTGGACAAAAATAGGCTATTTACCAAGCCAATTTGCCATCCAAATTTGCATGTACCTACATAACTCAAATGGTACCATTTCAAAACACAAAGATGCAACCAAAAATCATCAACCAATATACAAATCATACTATATCTATTTCAACCATTTCAATACTCAATTCAATGCCATTTACCTATTCAAATACCTATCAACTCAACTTGCTTTACTAGTCATAACTCACATATATATATATCATGTACCATAATTCATATAATTCATCATCCAAAACCAATCCACAACAAACATATCTCAACCAACTAAATACCTCTTACCATAATAAACACTTGGATATCATAATTCAACATCAACCATATTACATGGCAATATTTACAACAAACCATATAACATTTATAAGCTACCTCTAATGGCCAAAATACATTTCCATCAAACATACCAAAATGACCAAAGCCTATACAATATACCATATATACATAACTTCAAAAGTACCAAAATAGATGTTTGATAGTGTGATGAAGTCTCTGACGATCCTCGAATCCGAGCTAGCTTCGTAAGACTATAAAACATGGAAAAGTAAACAAAGTAAGCTATGAAGCTGAGTAAGTTTGTATGTAAAAATGAAATAATCTCATCATTCATTAGCATTTCAAAATAGATAACAGAAATTGCATTTAAAGCATCAAACAATGAGTTAACATAAAGTTTAATCACATATTAACTCATAAGTTCTCAACTTCTTTAACTTGTTACTTAAATAGTTTTTCGTACATACCTGTACTGATATGTATCTATTTCTCACCAATTCTCTTACCAAACCACTCCGAGCTTATAAATGCTTACGGTATGAGTACATCGATTTTCCGATGCCATAGTCCAACTACGATCTTACACATATATTGCCATGGCCCTACCGTGGTCTTACTTCACATGCCATAACCCGGTTATGGTCTTCTTTTCTGATTGTGATAGCCCAGCTATGGTCTTATTTAAGAACTCATCTTATTTAAACTGTACATTTAGTTTAAGATATCCAAATTTAACTAATAGGATAAATACAATCTCAATTCCATCCATCAATTAAATAAATGCACATTTAAGTTCAATTATACAAACTTACCTCGTGTACGGAATGACGGAACGGACCGACTATTCAATTACTTTGCTTTTTCCCCGATCTAAGTTTGAATTCCTCTTTTCTTAATCTATAAGTAATCAAAATCAGTTTATTTATTCCTCTATTTATTCAATTCAATCCAAAATGCTATTTTACACATTAGCCCCTAAACTTTCACATTTTTACAATTTAGTCCTTATTACACAAAATCACAAATTCATGAAATCCAAGACTAACCCATGCTAGCCAAATTACCATTATACCCCTAGAAGTCCATATTTTTCATTTATTTCACATTTCTACCACACAATTTACACAATTCTCAATTTAATCCCTATTTTGCATTTTTCTCAAAAATCACTTAACAAAACTTGTGTAATTCACAACCAACATTCATAATCTATCATCAAACTTAAAAACACACATTGTAACACCCCTAACCCGAAATCGTCGCCGGAATAGGGTTAAGAGGCATTACCGATCATTTCGAAACATTTAAATTCATTTCACAACACAAAGTTAAACATCAATCAAACATATCCAAATATAAACATATAGTCCCTTAATGAGGTCTACGAGACCTTGAACACATGTTAGAAAGGGATCGGGACTAAACCGAACACATACAAAAGCTTTCAAAATTCAAACATTTTTCTAAGTTACAGAGGTCACACGCCCGTGTGGGCAGGCCGTGTGACTCCCACAGCCTCAGACACGTCCATGTGTCTAAGCCGTGTCAAAACAGGGCATACATACTGACTTGTCCACACCCTCACCCGTGGTCGAGCCTGACTTGTACCACACGGCCAGTCACACGCCCGTGTGTTCAGCCCGTGGTCGAGCCTGACTTGTTTTGAAACACAACCTCGAAGGACACGGTCGAGCCACACGCCTGTGTGCTCAACCGTTTGGCAATTATAGGCCATTTTCAAGGCCAAATTACCATCCACACTTTGGAATCACCTATATGCATCAAACGAATACCATTTCATGCCTCAAATGCAACCACAACCTACCATTTCAAGCACCAACTAATCATCTATTACATCATTTATTTCCATACTCAATTCCTACCCAAATAATTCCATCCAAAACATCATATTCACAACTCAATTCATATAACTAAGCATCATCTAGTCATACCACAAATTCACACTTAAAATGCCATTCTCATCGACCAATTCAAGCATGAAATATACCAATTCCATTCTCACTATTTCATACCACATTCATCATTTCCATAGCTTCACATATAAACCATCAACATTCAACATCCAAGCCATATCACATGGCAAGGTCCAAACATTATAAAACATACCATAACCACTAGCCTATACATGCCATATACCAAATATATACATCTTTCAAAAGTACCAAAATAGATAGTCGATAGTGTGATTGAGTCGCTGACGATCCCCTGATCCGAGCTAGCTTTATTAACACTGTAAAACAAAGAAACAATTCACACAGTAAGCTTTTAAAGCTTAGTAAGTTCGTAACATAATACATTCAATTTAATAAATCAAATACAATATACAAAGTTAATCCATCACATAGATCAACTCTCAAATATTCACACCATATCATCCATAGCTAATATACTCAATCCACCATTCATATTTCCATACATAATTTCATCAACCACAAAGGTTCAATACATACCTTAGCCAACACATAGTTATTCACCATCCATGCTACTCAATGCTAGATATTACATTTCGACCAACCTTTGTTATTCATTTGATTCAATCGCACACTTAGTGCCAATTTTGTAGCCGAAGCATAAATGTCATCGTACACTTAGTGCATGTACTTTAAACCGAACTTATTTCGGTATCGCACACACAGTGCCAAATCAAATAGCCGAAGCTTCTACTATTCCGCACACACAGTGCCAAATCATCTCTCTCTCATTTCAAATTACGCACACATAGTGCCTCATTACTCAATTACATATATAACATTGCTATTTCATTAACTATACAATTCATTCATTTCTCATCACATAGATATAAATTTAACAACTTGTATTATATCCGAATTTACCTCGAACGTCGAAATACTAAAACTAGCCGATCAATTGAGTACTTTGTCTTTACCTCGATCTCGATCCGAATCTCTCCTTTCTTGGTCTATACATATTCAAATTTTAACTCATCTAATCACCAATTCATTCAATTTAGTCCAAACACATATATTTAGGGCATTTTACAAAATAGCCCTCATATTTTCACATTTTGACACTTTAGTCCCTATTTCACAAAATCACAAAATACACAAAATTTCACTTCACCCATGCCTAGCTGAATATTCCCATGCTCAATAAAAGTCCACACATTTCATTTATTTCACATTTTAGTCCCTCAAAATAATATTTTCTCAATTAAGTCCAAATTACTCAAATTCATCAAAAATTTAAAGACAAACTATGTTAATCTATCACATATCTTTCATAATTCATCTTCAAACATCACCAAACTCATGTGTTCATCAATGGAATATTTCAAAATCATCATCAATTCACAAAATTGAAGCATGGGTCTTGAAGAACACGAAGCAACGATTTCAAAAACGTAGAAATCATCAAAAATCGAATAAAAATGAACTTACAATTAAACTCCAAGATGACCGAATGCTTCAAAGTTTCCAAGCCCTATCTATTTTCCTATTTTCGGTTGAACGAAACAAAGATGAACATGTTTTCATCTTTTTGTTTTATTTAATACACAATAATAGACTTTTTACCATTTTGCCCTTTTATTATTTCATTAAAATTTCCACTAACTATGTACATATATGTCCATCTCCACTATCTATGATCTAATTACAACATAAGGACCTTTCATTTAATAAGTCATGCCAATTAAGTACTTTAACAATCAGCACACAGCTTTTGCATTTTATGCGATTAAGTCCTTTTTCATAATTCGACACACAAACGATAAAATTTTCACACCAAATTCTCACACATGCTCAATCACATATTATAAACATCTAAAATAATATTAAAATATTTTTTTCCAACCTCAGATTTGTGGTCCCGAAACCACTGTTCTGACTAGGGTCTAAACCGAGTTGTTACAGACATATTTTCATCAATGACAACTTTCAAAATATTTAACAGTTTTGCAAAATAGACCCTGGGCTAGCTAGTACTAGATGGAACGATCACAAAAACATAGAAATCATTAAAAACGGAACAAAAACGGACTTACAATTGAACCATGAAGTAGCTGGTTGTTTCAAGCCCTAAAATGGCTTTCTTCTTTGCTATACACAGTTGAGAAAGATGAATGAAACTCATCTTTATGTTTTTGTTTCATTAATTAACCTTTATTTTATAAATTACCATATTAACCTTATTATAAAACCATTTAAAACACCTTAATATATGTCCATTTATGCCACTCATGCTATTAATGGTTTAATTAAAACATAAGGACCTTTACTTTAAGTTTCTATAGCTATTAGATACTTTTAGCTAATAGAACTTCACTTTTACACTTTACGCGATTTAGTCTTTTTTATCAAATTGACCTATCAAACGATAAAATTTCTTAACGAAATTTTCACACCAACATAATATCATACTGTAAACATTAAAATAATAATACAATAATTATTTTGACCTTGGATTTGTGGTCCCAAAACTACTGTTCTAATTTGACTAAAAACGGGTTGTTACAATAGCTTTAGTAAAAGTTCTCTGGCAGCGACACGAAATAGAAGAAACTATTTGGGAACTTGGGGAAGATATGAGAAAGTAATATCCGAACCTCTTTTCTGGTAAGATTTTTGAGGACAAAAATTTCTTTAGGGGGAGCGGTGTAACAGCCTATTTTTAGTGAAATCGGAACAGTGGTTTCGGGACCACAAATCTGAAGTCAAAAAAATTAGTTTAATATTATCTTATGGTCTATAGTATGATACAAATATCGTATAAAAATTTTGTTAAGAAATTTTACCGTTTACATGCCTAATTTGATAAAAGGGACTAAATTACGTAAAGTGCAAAAGTTGAGTTCTAATAGCTAAAGGTATTAAATAGCTATAGAATTTTAAATTGGAGGTCATTATATAGTAAATAGGCCATTAAAGTATTTAGTTGATAAGTATGAATAGTCATCATTGGAAATTGAATGAAATATTAAGGTTAATTTTGGAAATTAGTGATTAGAGTTATAATAAATAAAATAAAATAATCTATTCTCATCATCTTCCACCAAAAAAAAAAATAAGAAAGAAACCTAGCCATGGAAGCTTGAATTTGGACAAGCTTATTTTTCTCAATTAGATATGTATTTTTGTCCTCTTTTTGATGATTTCTGTAACACCCCCAAACTCGGCCTGGACGTTACGGACGGATCTAGCGATGTCACATGATAGGGTGATTGAAAACTAAATTGATGATAAACCATTTCCGTTTGTTAAAATTTGATTAACTCACATAAATAAATAAAATGCATGTCCATTGATTTGTCTCAAACTTATCTTTTTAGCGGAAGCTTTAGAAATCATTTCTTTTAAGTAGATTCGTTCATTTTATGGAAAACCTTGGTTTTAAGGAAATCCATATTTTTGTTAGGTGGTAGTTGTAAGTCCGTAAACGTAGGAAAAATTCCCAAAGTTAAAACAAAACAGTCCATAAAGTCCAACTACATAAAAATACCCCACAATCAAGTAAAACCATAAACGAAAGTAAACTAGTTTAAAATATGTGTGGCCACCGTCGAGTCCTCTGCTGCACCGAACCGTCAAGTCTAGGAATTACATGTACACATTAAATAGAAGGGGTGAGTTTACGTAAACTCAGTGTGTAATCCCCACAGAAAACATGCATATAGTCAATTAGCAGTAACCAGTCAAATGCAGTATGGGGCCTAAGCCCATTAAATTTTCAGTAGTAGTTTGGGCCTTAGCCCATTTCAGTCCAGTATCATATATGCATTAGGCTTTAGCCCATCACACGATGCTCGATAATGCAACGATGTCGATGTGAGTCCTACCCACCAGCCTTTACACACCATTTCTGTCCATCCCTACACTCCATGTGGGGTTTAAAACACCCACCAATCCCTACACTCCAAGTTGTACCGAATGCAGCACATACTCAGTATATTGCAGCTGAGCTGCCAGATAATAGGCTTAAAGCCTTTCGGTAAACTTCCTCCAAATATAATCATCCCAACCCAACGCAATGCAAACATACAATATGTCATGCTTTTATGCAACCATCAGTCATACATATACATATATATATATCAGTAATCATGCATAATTTATCATGCATCACATACACTCAGATCATACATTTAGGGGTCTAGATAATGCTTACCGACCCTACAGTAGGTTCACAGTCGACTTGGGCGACCCGTGCAACCCTAGGAATCATTTCAGATAAATGGGCTCACATGCCCATGTGGCTTGCCCGTGTGGGCCCACACGGCCTACCTGGCCATCACACGGCCGTGTCTTGTGTGCACGGCTTGGCCTCATCAATCACACGCCTGTGTTATGGCACACGGCCTACCACACGGGCAACCACACGCCCGTGTGGCATCGATAGTGGGGTTTTCGGCTTTCATTGAAACCCCGGTTTCTACGTAATCGGGTATAGACCTGGTTTTGTTTGAAGCTAAGATGCTCCCCGAGCACTCCAGAACCTATAATCGATAATCCAGAGTCCAATTTCAATGATACTCACGAAAATTAAACGAAGTTATAACGAGACAAACGACTTCCACCCATCAAAATCCTTACCTCAGCTCGAATAACAAAAACTTCGCACCCTTAAAATGTTAATGGCCGATCTCCAGCCCCTCGATTAACTCTTAAACAGTAACAAAAACCCCTCCTTAACCAGTATTCAGAATAACGTTAGAATTGAACAAATACCAAAACTTATCGAGCTATCGCAGACAAAAGGCAACAACGAAAGAGAAACAACAAAAAGAACCAAAAAAGAAGAAGAAGTTAGATTAGGGAAATAACAAGGCAGAGAGACGAGGGATTATAGCAAAATTTCGACAGCAAGAAGGGATAGAAGAGCCAGTGGCAAACAACAAAAACAAAAAAAGAAAAACTAAGAAATGGCATAGAGCCGAAAGAACTTCAGTTTCCTGAAGAGAGAATTTTGGAGAACAGGAGAGTTTTACCAAATCCCTACTACATCAAAACCCTTATTTTTCTCCCTCAAATCCTACTAACATCCCACTACTCGGAGTCCAACATCAGCACAACTCTAGCCGAAATTAAGAGCAAAAATTCTACCCCCTCGCCAACACTGAGAATCGAACACAGGACCTCCATCACCCAAGACTCCACTTAACAACCAGACCAGCAGGCCCATTCTGACAAAATTTTGCAAATAATTAAACTTAAGCCTACTGACCAGAGGTAGGGCTTGATTTAGAAGAAATACCAAAATTTTGCCAAAGACATGGCTTGAACTTTGGACCTCTCACACATACCCAGAACACTTAACCACTGAAGCAGATATAGATTTGTGTCACATTTTCATAATAACAAAAATAAGAATTTTGGGGCGTTACAACTCTACCATCCTAAAACAAAATTTCGTCCTCAGAATTTACCTGGTCAGAAAAGGTGAGGATACTGCTGACGCATCACATCCTCAGGTTCCCACGTAGCTTCCTTACGCCACTGAACCTTCACCAGTGGAATGGACTTCTTCTTCAGAACCTTAACGTCACGATTCAGAACCTGAACCAGCTCCTCCTCAAAGGTCAAGTCTGGCCTAACCTCAATCTCCTCAAAAGAGACAATATGCGTGGGATTAGAGCGGTACCGCCTCAGCATCGAGACATAGAATACGTCATGAATACAGTCTAGCTCTGGAGGTAACTCCAACTGATAAGCGACCAGTCCCATAAGTTTCAAAATTCGGTATGGCCCAATAAACCTAGGGCTCAGCTTGCCCTTACGACCTCAGAACCTTCTTCCACGGAGAGACCTTAAGAAACACAAAGTCCCCCAAATAATACTCAATCTCACGCCTTTTCAGATCTGCGCAAGACTCATGTCTGTCCGATGCCGCTTTCAGTCGATCCCAAATCAATCTGACCTTGTCCTCAGTCTCAGAAACCAACTCAGGACCCAGAACACGTCGTTTACCCAACTCAGTCCAACACAAGGGAGTGCGACACTTACAACCATACAGAGCCTTGTAAGATGCCATCTGAATGCTAGACTGGAAACTATTATTATAAGCAAACTCTGCTAGCGGCAGATACTCCTCCCAACTACCTTAAAAATCGATAGCACAGCTCCTCAACATATCCTCCAGTATCTGAATCACCCTCTCCAGTATCCTCCAGTCTGAGGATGGAACGCAGTACTGAAGTCCAACCTTAAACCCAGAGCCTCATATAGCTTCTTCTAAAACTGAGACGTGAAGCGAGGATCCTTATCAGATATGATCAAAATCGATACCCCATGCAGTCTCACTAACTCAGAAATATAGAGCTTCGCCAACTTCTGCAAAGAATAATCTATCCTAACTGGGATGAAGTGTGTAGACTTGGTCAATTGATCAACGATGACCCACACTGAATCCTTCTTAGTGGGTGTTAAAGGCAACCCACTAACGAAATCCATCGTTACCTGCTCTCATTTCCATAACAGAATCTTAACCGGCTGCAGCAAACCTGAAGGCAACTGATGTTCAGCCTTAACCTGCTGGCATGTCAGACATCTAGCCACAAAATCGGTAACTTCTCGCTTCAATCCTGACCACCAATACAACTCGCGAAGATCGCGGTACATCTTATTACTGCCGGTATGCATAGCATAATGGCTACTATGCGCCTCTTTCAGAATTGACTGTCTCAAATCAGAATCATTCGGCACACATACCAAGCCTCGGAAACACAACACACCCTCAGAGTTCAACCCAAAGTCCGTAGTGCTACCACCCTCAATCTGTCAGAACTGAAGACCCAAAGACTCATCCTCCAGCTGTTTACCCTTAATCTGCTCGATCCAAGTTCGTTTGACTTGCAACTCAGCCAACAAACTCCCATCGTCGAATAGGCTAAGTCGAGCGAACATCGTTCTCAGATCAGTCATAGCCCTGCGGCTCAGTGCATCGGCCACCACATTAGCCTTGCCCGGATGGTACTCAATGGTACAGTCATAATCCTTAAGCAGCTCAACCCATCTACGCTGCCTAAGATTCAAGTCCTTCTGAGTAAGGAGGTACTTGAGGCTCTTATGATCAGTGTAGATGATACATTTCTCACCATACAGATAGTGCCTCCAGATTTTCAGAGTAAAAACTATGGCGACCAATTATAAATAGTGCGTCGGGTAGTTCGCCTCATGTGTCTTTAGCTGACGAGACGTATATGCTACCACCTTACCATCCTGTATCAACACACATCCCAAACCGACATGTGATGCATTCCTATAAACCGTAAACTCCTTTCTAGGTTTTGGTCAGATCGAATAGGAGCCTCGGTCGATCTGATCTTGAGCTTCTCGAAGCTCTCCTGCTGCGCATCAGACCAGACAAACGGTACACCCTTACGTAACAACTTAGTTAAGTGTGCTGCAATTAGTGAGAAACCTTCCACAAACCGTCGGTAATAACCTGCCAGCCCCAAAAAGCTGTGGATCTCAAACGCATTCTTAGGTTGCTTCCAATCCAATATAGCCTCAATCTTCTGAGGATCGACTCGAATCCCCTCGGTAGAAACCACATGACCCAGAAAAGTTACTTCACGTAACCAGAACTCGCACTTGCTGAACATAGCATAGAGCTAATTTTCCCTTAAAGTCTGAAGAACCACTCTGAGGTGCTCGTCATGCTCACTCTTAGTCCTTGAATAAACCAATATGTTGTCGATGAACACTACCACAAACCGATCTAGATAGGGCTAAAAATCTCGGTTCATCAAATCTATAAAAGCTGCCGGTGCATTAGTCAGTCCAAATGGCATCACTAGGAACTCATAGTGACTATAACGAGTCCTAAATGTCGTCTTATGTACATCAGCCTCCTTAACCCTCAACTGATGATACCCAGAATGCAAGTCAATCTTAGAGAACACAGATGCCCCTCGGAACTGGTCAAACAGATCATTGATCCTTGGTAACAAATACTTGTTCTTGATGGTCAGCTTATTCAGTTGCCGTTAGTCAATACACATCCTCATGGATCCATCCTTCTTCTTAACAAACAGTACAGGCGCTCCCCGCGGAGACACACTAGGGCAGATGAACCCATGATCCAAAACCTCCTGAATCTGAGCCTTAAGCTCCGTAAGCTCCTTCGGTGCCATTCGATAGGGAGCGATAGACACCGGAGCTGTACCAAACTCCACTTTCTAATTCGGAGGTAAACTCAGTAGCTCCTCAGGAAAAATGTCTGAAAAATCCCTTACAGTGCGAATATCCTTTACAGTAGAGTCCCCAGAAGCAGAAACACTTACATAGGCCAAATACGCCTCACATCCCTTGCGAACCAATTTCTCAGCTACCAGTGTAGAGATCACGTTAGCCAAGTAGTTCTGACGTTCTCCAATCACGACTACCTTATCATCCTCCTTAGTTCTCAATACGACCCTCTTAGTCGCACAGTCCAAGCTTACACGATGCTTGACCAACCAGTCCATCCCCAGAATCAGATCAAACTCCCCAAATGGAAGCTCCATTAAATCGGCCAAAAAGATCGCCCCTTGAGCCTCTAACGGTACATTTCTGAATAACTTATTAACCCTTATAGACTGCCCTAACAGGCTCATTACCGTAACCTCATCATGGTGCTCTCAACCGAAATCCCCAAGTTTCCAGATATGTTACTAGATACATAGGAATGTGTGGAACCTATGTCTATCAATGCAAGATAAGGTACATCATAAATTAAAAACATACCTGTGATGACGTCTGGAGCATCTCTGTCTTCTCGGCGATGTACAGCGTAAACAAGAGCAAGCTGCCTCGCCTCAGTCTGTCTAGCACCTCTGCCCGGCGCTCTCTATCCCTGGCCCATGCCATTACCACCCCTAGCCTGACCACGGCCTCTCGGTGGTTGCTGTGCTACTCTCTGTGGCTACGCAGTACCAGTACCCTGAGCTTGCATCTGATCGGCCCTTAACAGATACTCTCTAATGCGATGATCCAATGATCCACACATGAGACACGCCCCAGTCCTCCTCCAACACTCGCCCTGATGGCGTCTACCACAACCGACACATGGATGCAGTCCAGTAACAGTAACAAAGGGTCCAGCTCTAACCAGCCCATCAGTCCTGGCCTTTTTCTTAGGCCTCTATACTGAACTCAAGGGCTTTGAATCCCTCTTGTTCTTACCCCTCTCTTTATCTCTGTTTTGGTGCTCAGCGCGCTTAACATCCTCAGAGATCTTTGCCTTCTCGACCAGAACAGAAAAATCTCACTCCCTCTGCGGAGCTATCAGAACTCTCAAATTATCTCGGAGGCCATCCTCAAAGCGGACACACCTCTCATACTCTGATGCCACCATACCTCGCGCATAGCGGCTCAATCTTAGGAACTCGGCCTCATACTCGGCCACTGACAGGTCCCCCTGAGTAAGATTCAAAAACTCCCTCCTACGAGCGTCCACATAACTGACTCCCACATATTTCCCCTGGAAGGTGGTCTTAAAGAACACCCAGGTCAGACGTTCGGGTTGAGTACCCTCCCTAACGGTTAGCCACCATTGATAAGCCTCTTCTCGTAATAGAGAGACTGCACCCTTTAATTTTTGCTCAAGAGTGCAATCTAAGTCATCAATAATCTGCTCCGTAGCCTCCTCTATCCAGTACTCGGCCACATTAGGGGTGACTCCAGTGACACCCCTAAAAAGTTTAGCTCTATTGGACCGGAGTCGTTCTGTAATCGACCCACGGCCCCCAGATCCAGTATTAGGTCTAGCAACCCTCTCCAGTATCCTTAGCATAGCCTGGGACAGTGCGTCGTCCCCAGCCATGCAGTCCTGAGACCCAGTCTCGGTAGTAGGTGACACTGGCGTCTCATTCGTCTCCAAATTTTGTATACTACCAAGGGAAGAGGACTCAGCTCGAACCCCTCTACGGCCCCTACCTCGGCCTCTAGTACCACGTCTACGAATACCTCTTGCGCTCATCGTAGATTCGAGATTTTATCTATATTAACAGTTTTATGAATCAGTTACTGTTTCGATATTTATTAGCAGATGTTTTATGTAAACAGTTTCAGTAATTCAGAGTAATTTTTGCAAATCGCAGTTTCTATCAGTTTTGCTACAGTTTCAGTATACACTGCCTAGAGCATTTTAACAGTATATTTCCTACAGTAATTTCAAAATATTCTATCTACAGTATTTTCAGTTAAACTATCACAGTTTCAGAATACTTACAAGATTTGCGCCGAAGACTCGGTGCACCACATTCTCAGTCAAATCATTTCAAATCATTCGAAAATCAGTTCTTAAAAACCAAGTTTTAAAACCCAAAATCCACAGCCGAGTTTTGCAACCTAACTCTGATACCACTAAATGTAACACCCCCAAACTTGGCCTGGACGTTACGGACGAATCTGACGATGTCACATGATAGGGTGATTGAAAACTAAATTGATGGTAAACCATTTCCGTTTGTTAAAATTTGATTAACTCAAACAAATAAAAAAACGCATGTCCATTGATTTGTCTCAAACTTATCTTTTTAGCAGAAGCTTTAGAAATCATTTATTTTAAGTAGATTCGTTCATTTTATGGAAAACCTTGGTTTTTAGGAAATCCGTATTTTTGTTAGGTGGTAGTTGTAAGTTCGTAAATGCAGGAAAAATTCCCAAAAGTAAAATAAAACAGTCCATAAATTCCAACTACATAAAAATACCCCACAATCAAGTAAAACCATAAACGAAAGTAAAATAGTTTAAAATATGTGTGGCCACCGTCGATTCCTCCGCTGTACCGAACTGTCAAGTCTGGGGATTACCTGTACACATTAAACAGAAGGGGTGAGTTTACGTAAACTAAGTGTGTAATCCCCACAGAAAACATGCATACAATCAATTAGCAGTAACCAGTCAAATGCAGTATGGGGCCTAAGCCCATTACATTTTCAGTAGTAGTTTGGGCCTTAGCCAATTTCAGTCCAATATCAGATATGCATTAGGGCTTTAGCCCATCACAAAGATGTCGACAATGCAACGATGTCGATGCAGAGTCTTACCCACCAGCCTCTACACACCATCTCCGTCCATCCCTACACTCCATGTGGGGTTTAAAACACCCACCCATCCCTACACTCCAAGTAGTACCGAATGCAGTACATATTCAGTATATTACATCTGAACTGCCAGATAATAGGCTTAAAGCCTTTCGGTACACTTCCTCCAAATATCATCATCCCAACCCAATGCAATGCAAACATACAATATGTTATGCTTTTATGCAACCATTAGTCATACATATACATATATATATCTGTAATCATGCATAATTTATCATGCATCACATACACTCAGATCATACATTTAGGGTTCTAGGTAACGCTTACTGACCCTACTGTAGGTTCACAGTTGACTTGGGCGACCCGTGCAACCCTAGGAATCATTTCAGATAAATAGGCTCACACGCCCAAGTGGCTTTCCCGTGTGGGTCCACACGGCCTACCTGGCCATCACACGGTCGTGTCTTGCGCGCACAGTCTGGCCTCGTTGATCATACGCCCGTGTTACGGCACATGGCCTACCACACGGGAAACCACAAGCCCGTGTGGCATCAATAGTGGGGTTTTTAGCTTTCGATGAAACCCTAATTTCTGCGTAATCGGGTACACACTTGGTTTTTTTGAAGCTAAGACGATCCCCGAGCACTCTAGAACCTATAATCGATAATCCAGAGTCCAATTTTAGTGATACTCACAGAAATTAAATGAAGTTATAACGAGACAAACGACTTTCACCCATCAAAATCCTTACCTCAGCTCGAATAACAAGAACTCCGCAACCTTAAAACGTTAATGGCCGATCTCCAGCCCCTCGATTAACTCCTAAACAGCAACAAAAACCACTCCTTAACTAGTATTCAGAATAACGTTAGAATTCAACAACTACCAAAACTTACCGAGCTATCGCAGACAAAAGCCAACAATAAAAGAGAAACAACAAAAAGAACCAAAGAAGAAGAAGTTGGATTAGGGAAATAACAAGGCAGAGAGACAAGGGATTACAGCAAAATTTTGGCAGCTAGAAGGGACAAAAAAGGCGGCGGCAAACAATAAAAACAAAAAAAAGAAAAAAAAAGAAATGGCAGAGAGAAGAAGGAATGTCAATTTCCTGAAGAGAGAATTTTGGAGAACAGGAGAGTTTTACCAAATCCCTACTACATCAAAACCCTTATTTTTCTCCCTCAAGTCCTACTAACATCCCACTACTCGGAGTCCAACATTAACACAACTCTAGCTGAAATTAAGAGCAAAAATTCTACCCCCTCGCCAACGCTGAGAATCGAACACAGGACCTCCATCACCCTAGACTCCAGCTAACCACCAGACCAGCAGGCCCATTCTGACAAAATTTTGCAAATAATTTAACTTAAGCCTACTGACCAGAGATAGGGCTTGATTTATAAGGAATACCAAAATTTTGCCAAAGACATGGTTTGAGCTTGGGACCTCTCACACATACCTAGAACACTTAACCACTAAAGCAGATACAGATTTGTGTCACATTTTCACAATAACAAAAATAAGAATTTTAGGGCGTTACAATTTCTATGTTTTTGATATCGTAGTAGCTTAATCTAGCTAGCTCGGGGATTAATTTGCAAGACTGTTAAAGTATTTGGGTTTTTCCATTGATGAATATGATTGAATTTTGATAATAGAAAATGAATGGTTGTTGTTAGATAAACAACTTTTGTAAAGATAATTTTGATGGAATTATCAATTAGGGATTAAATTGAAAAAGATGATAAATTTATGGTAAAATTTATAAATTTTGTGAAATATATGGGCTGCTATTAATATGTATAAAATCGGCTAGGCTTGAGTAAGGATTAAATTGTATGAATTTCATTTTTCGAGCCTAGGGATTAAATTACAAAGGAATTAAAAGTGTAGGGCAAAATGGTAATTTTGCCAAAATTTCATATTGGATTAAATTGAATGAGAATTATATTGAAATGAGTTAAATTCATTCGTATAGATCTAGTCAGACCTCGTACAGAGTTAGATTGAGGCAAAGTGAAAAAATCTGATTAGTCGCCTTCGGATCTACGTATACTTGTTGAGGTAAGTTCGTGTAATTAAATTGTACATTTATATGTTTTAAATTGAATTATTTGTTTGTGAATTGTATAATTGCCATGAATAAATACTGATTGTATATTCGACAATTACCGAGCCCCGTTTGAACCTTAGGAATCCGTAGGATACAAATGACATGTCATTAGGGTCACCAATTTCAGCTCTTATGAACTTCCCGTTATTAAGCTCAGATAAGCTTCCCGTTATTCAGCTCAGAGGAGCTTACTGTTTACAGCTCGTATGAGCATACATGTACATGAATTGACGGATTACAGTTAAGTACACTTCGTGTGTACTACCCGTGTATCCAACGATATTCTAAATGGTTCAACGTGCACAGTTCTATTACGAGATTATATGAGTTCGATATGAACTATTACTGGTATTTAAATGAAATACATGAAATAGATTATTTGATGAATTCAACCATGTGTGTTAGATCTTATATGTGATTTTCATGGCTAATATGTTGGTGATCATGTGTTTAGGCTTTTGGTCAAATTGGTTGAGATATGCTTTGTTTACTTACCTATTTTATGGATATATGGTAAGTTAAATTCTTTGTTATACGAACTTACTAAGCTTAAATGCTTACTCGGTGTTATTTTTCATGTTTTATAGTAATTTGGAAGCTCGTACGGGTTGGAAGCTGGTCGGACCTATTTCACACTATCCATTGGTCCTTTTTGGTACTTTCAGTAAATTAATTTCGGTTATAATAGCATGTATAGGTTAATTTGGCCAATGTTGGCATATAATTGTTTTGTTGAGATCAGCCACTTATATGGCTTGTGTTTTGTAACAGCCCGATTTTAGGTTTAGTCGGAACAGTGGTTTCAGGACCACAAATTCGACACAGTAAAATTTGTTTTTATTATATTTTTATGGTCTATAGTTTTACAGAACTATTCTGTGAAAATCTTGTTGGAAAATTTTGACGTTAGGGCACTCAATTTAGTTTTAAAGACTAAATTGTAAAAAGTGCAAAACTTGAATTCTAGATGTTAAAGGTGTCCAATTGCTATGAGATTTTAAATTAGAGGTCCTTATATGATAATTAGACCATTAGTTAAGTTTATGGACAAAAATGGACATGATTAGGTGAAATTTTAAAGTTTGGCAAAAAGGGCATTTTGGTCATTTGGTAAATAAAAGAATAAAAAGGGAAAATAAAGTCAAAATTTGCTCATCTTTCTTCAACCTTGGCTGAAATTTGGGAGAACACCATAGCTAGGGTTTTGTCATCTTTCAAGCTTGATTACCCAGAACAACCGATTACGGAACTAGATCGAGGAAAACTAAAAGTTTCGGATTAGTTGAGTTTCAAATACGAACCATTCTCAAGTGCTCGTAAGGCTCGCGAAGGTTAGAGGATTCGGTCGGAACAAGATCACACTATCCACAAATCTCCTTTTTGGTATAGCTAAATGATTTATTTTGGTATAATGGCATGTATAAGCTATTTGACTTAGATGAAGGCTTGTAAGTAATATTTTGTGACTTAGCCATTGGAATGGCTAAGGATGTTCAATCGGTGAAAGTTTGATGTTAATGTATGTCCAAATTCTTAATTGTTAAGTATGGTGGATACTTCATTTTGTAAGTGGCCATTGGAGTAGGCTAATATTGGTTTAGTTATATATGCATATGATGATGTCTTTCATGGATGTGAGAATTTGCATGGGTTGAGTTGATAAGTATGTGATGTTGTATGTGATAGAAAATAGCATGTGAATGATGTGGCTGATTTGGTTGAGTGTGTGTGTTTGGATTGGTGCTATGTTTTGTTATGTAGGTGTGTGCATAGAAGGGTGACAAAATGGCTTGGTAAATAGCCTTGTTTTTGTCCACACGGGTAGACACACGGGCGTGTGTGTGACACACGGTCTGCCCCACGGGCATGTGTTCCGGCCGTGTGTCCCCTGCACCTCAATTGATGCAAAATAGAATGTCTAGAATATAGCACACGAGTAGAGACACAGGCGTGTGTCTCAACCGTGTGTGCTACACGGCCTCGAACAGGGGCATGTGCCCTGGCCGTGTGAAGTTTGCACCTATTTTATGAAAAATTATGAAAATTTAATCGATCACACGGCCTAAGCACACGGGCGTGTGACTTGGCCGTGTGACCTCAATTTGATGATGACGTCATAAACAGAAAGCTCCCTATTTTAAACACGGCCTGAAGCACGGGCGTGTCTTAGGGTCACACGGGCGTCTCCCGAACCCACACGGGCGTGTGACCCCTTTTACATGAAACCTTTTCTAAGTTTCCCAAAAGTTTCCAAAGTTTTTGGTTTAGTCCCGAACCACTTTCGATGCATGTTTTGGGCCTCGTAGGCTCGTTTTAGGGACGATATGAATGTTTTTGAAAAGTTTTATATTTGAGTGGAAATTCATGTCTCGATTTTGAATTTTTTTCTTATGAATAAGTCTGGTAATGCCTCGCACCCTATTCTGGCGTCGGATACGGGTAAGGGGTGTTACATGTTTGGTATATTTTGATGCATATATATAAGTGACATTATCATGTTTCATGTGTGATTGATATGGTAGAATGAAAGAAAGTAAAATGTGGTTTGAATATGCATATATGAATTTGGTCATTTAGGTAAGTTGAGAAACTTGGTTGACATGTCTTTAAGTTTTCATTTGAGGTGCCTAAGGGTATATTGGTTGTATGTGGTGATATTTCATGTTTAAGACTTGATTTTGGCTTGTTTTGAATGCCTAGTTATGGCTTGTTGATGTGCAAATTGTTGTGTACCAAATTGGGTGAGAAATGGGGCTTGGAAAATGACCTATTTTCGTCCACATGGCCAGGTCTTATATCCTTTTAAATTGCGCAAGTTAGTATGCTCACACGGCCTAGCGCACAGGCGTGTGGCTTGGCCGTGTGGTCCAAGTCAGGGAGTTACACGGGCACAGACATGGGCTGGGACACGGTCATGTATCCCTATTTCGAATGTACACACGGTCTAAGACATGGGTGTGTCTCTTGGTCGTGTGAGTCACACGGCAGTGTGACCCCTGCAGCTTTGAAAAATTTTAATGTTTTCAAAAAAATTCTTTGAGTACCTGATTTAGTCCTGTCTTGTTTTTAATGCGTATTTTGGGCCTCGAGATCTCGTATAAGTGACAATATGTTTGTTTTCAATTGGTTTCTGACATGAATGTTATATTATATGAAATGTCTGTTTATTTGATCAGTAAACTCCGGTAATGCTCCGTAACCCTATTCCAGCGATGGATATGGGTTAGGGGTGTTACAGTATTTGTTAAACATTAGATAACTAGTGAGCTAATATTTGCTTCCATTTTTCTTTGCATGAAAGAACCATCGATGACAAGATGCAAAAGGTATTAATGTAATTCATGAATAATTTTATTAAACCAATCTGTTTGAAAAAATAAAAGTTTACAAATGAATATACTACAGTTAGGGCATCAGATACAACACCTACTCTAGCTCAACCTTAATTTGAAGCTACTACACCAGAAGCTCCAATTCAATGTGAAACAACTCGAGCTCAAGTTGCTAAACTAAACTTAGAAGCTCAAGCTATTCCATCTCAAGCTACAACACCTCAAGCTTCACTTCTATTTGTTTCAACAGTTGTTGAATCTCAAGTTACAACACCATAACCTAAACCTTTATATGTTCCACCATCTGCTCAATCTTAAGCTTCTGCATCACAACTTCAACCTTAAGGACCTCAATATGAATCTTTTGCTACAAGGATACTGAAACTGCCTATATGTCCATCTTAACCTTAAACTATCTAATTTGATACTAACCACCAAGGCTCTTTTATAATTAAACATATTTCATTGTTATTCATATAGATTAAAAGAGCTTTTGGAAGAAGTTGACAACACTTTCAAATCAACCAAACTCATAAACAACAACCTCAATGTCACAAAGCTCCAGCTATCGTAATTGTAAAATGGATGCTAAGAATAACTAAATAAGGTAGAATGGTAATTCAACTCAGTCAAGAAAACATTGCAATTGATTCCTATATAGAGAAAGAAATAGCTAAAACAAGAACAATGAATGATTGAAGTCTTGAAATTTTAATACTTTTTTAGATTATGTTTTGAACCATTGTCTAAATGTTTTGGCCAATTCTTTTGAGGAATTATGGTTTTTTGTGAAATGTGTTTGGTATGTAAACATGGGGTTGGTTAAATTCCTTTTTTTTTTGTCATTGGGTCAAGGAGATACGTCCCATAGAATTGAAAGGTTCTTTTTTATAATTTTATATACAATACCAATTGGTTTGTATGGAAACGATAGAAGCTACCTCCCTGTCACATTGTTTTGCAATTTCCCCCATTTTTTGTATTCTAGTCATCAACAAATTTTATATTGAATCTTTGTATTCAATGGAAACTTTGATTTTGGAATATATATTGCATGGAAAATTTTATTTTAGAATATACATTGTTTTCTACAGTTTCTCCGTCTTATTTACTTTACAATATGTAAGTTTTTTACAACAAATTTACTATGCCAACCTAACAATATACCATTATCATATAAATGATGTACCATTATAATAGTAACAATATACCTACACCTTACTAACATTATACCATTCATATTAACATTGTACCATATAAGCTATCGTAATAATGTTGAAAAAATTGTGAATATAGGTGACATAAGATGGATTGCCACATTCATACTAACATTATCCCATAATCTTTCATAATACATCCAAAATCAAAGTTACATTACACCTTTAACCAAAATACAAAACAATACTGCCATTTATGAAGCATGGACACGGACACGCAATACGGGTATGACACAATACAGACACGGCGACACAATAAAATTTAAAAAATGAGGACACAGATACTATGGGATACGTCAATAAAAAATATTTTTAATATTTATATATATTCTGTTAAAATACTTAATGTAAATGAAAATATTGACATTTTTCATTAATATATAATAAATTCTTTTCCATTAAGTTATCTTTTCATTACATAAAATATGACAAAATATAATAATCTATTTTCCAAGTTCATTACACAAAACATGTTATATAAAATCTAAATTTGAAGTTCAACCTATATTTCTAAGAAGGCTTGTACAAAAAGAAGCAAAAATAGAGCAATTTTCTAGTTCAATTCATAACATTAGCTTTTTCCATTCTTCATTGGCAAAAATTACCATCTCCATGTTCGATTCATCTAGAGATAAGCTAGCAATTTCAAGAACTCTAACTCCTTCAAATGAGTCAAATTCATCACCTCTAATATCCCACATCTTGTTCTCTCCTTTTTATAATGAAGAGTATATCTTGAAAGTAATCGAAGATTAGTATGCACAAATACTAAATCTTCGACACGTTGAGGATTAATCTTATTTCTCCTCATGGACTGGATAAACGAATATGTACTCCAATTCCTCTCACAACAAGATGATGAAGAAGGTTGTCCAAGAAGTTTCAAAGTTAAGTTTTGGAGCAAAGGTATTGAAGCCCCATGAACTAACCACCAAGACTTGAGATCCAAAAGTCATCTATCTTGTAGTGAATCAAATGAACCAAAAATATCTAGTGCTCCCGAAAATTTTGCATACTCTTGGAAAGCCATCTTCTTTTCTTTTGTAGAAAGTAATTATCTTCTTAAGCACTTATTCATTTTCTCTGAGATTTCTACATCTTTATGTGGAAGAAGGCGATTTGGGACCTCATTAAGTCAATGATGTGAGCACGACCGGGTCCTTTTCGAAACGAGCAAGGATTACGCGAGGCTACTCACTAAGTCTACGAATCGAGCTTGGGATAGCATCTTAAATAATCCTTACACCCTTGTGCAAACCGAATTCAGCTCATCTCCAGCTCCCCGAGTTCCGTCCAGCTCAAATCAGCTCACTTGAGCTTAATTCAGCTCGTTTGAGCTCAACCGAGTTTACTTTTAGCTCGTTTCTTTAATTATTTAAATAATTTGTGTTATTTTAATTCAATTGCTACAGCTCATGTTCGAAAATGCTTAGCTAAATTAGCTCATTAAATTATTGTCACTTAGTTGAGCTAGCCGAATTTATTAAAGTCAGCTAGTTAAAAATAAATGTGTTCTAAATTAATTAGTATGATAATTAATGTGTCTAAATTATGTTAATATATGGTTCAGCCGAATATACATTTGAATTTAATTTAGTTCATTGTGTTTTTGTAGGTTGGCAGAATACATGAAGCACAATTAATGCTAGGTGCATGAATGGCTCTATGCAACGAATGGAAACATGCATGTATGGCCAGATTCATGGATGGAGGCTCAACCATTGGTTTCCTCAAGGTGCAGCCGAATGTATGAGGTGCCTTAATGTAATTTTCATGCACGGCTAGGTTCAAAGCAAGGAAGGTTCATGCAAACCACCTACAACGAATGGTGTGCTGATTGTTGTTTTTCCCAAGCACTTATTCGGCCAAGGAGTAGCTGCAAATTAATTCTTCTAGCTGGCCGAACATCTCACCAAGACAATCATCAAATGACCATTCAAGCTGCTCTATTAATGTTCATATTTATTCAGCCAAAGATTGCAAATTGAATGAGCTCATTAAGCTCATGGTCGAACCTAGACATGGCCATTGGCCTCCATGCATTCACCTTCTTCCAAGTTGAGATTGCTTAATCAAGAAGCTACCTATTGGTGTTCCCTCCAGCCGAACATAGACAAGAAGATTTATAGCTTTTATTCTAGAATTTTCTAGCTCACTAATGGTCGAATACTTAGTCTTTAAGCTATGTATTTTGTCCATTCGGCTAGCCAAGTTAGTTAGCTATAAATACTTAGTCATTTTCATTTTGTAGAGACTTTTGCCAATTTGTTAAATGAAACTTTGTTTCTGTGAGGTTAACTTCCTCTCATATTTCGTACGAGTCTCAAGTGACTTATCAAGCTTGCTTGTGGCATCTCCGAACTTGTTCTTGAACTTATCACCTTAATCGGTGTGGCGTTCACCTATCCTTCGACCAACCATCTTTCCACCTTAACCGTATAAGAACCGGGGTGACACTGTCTTATAGTGTTGAATCGTTCTTTGAGTTAAGTTCGATTTCCATTCCACCAATTGTCCAAACCTATAAAACTTTATTTTTCTTTGTTAAACCGAACCTACATCATTCAAACATATCCTTAACCCTTTGCTAAACTTCCGCTTAACCAAACCCAAATTCTTTTATTTCAACGAGACGAACAATCTCCTCGTCGACGATTGGGCAACTACGTGAAATGACTCAACTAAACCGAGTCGGATCACATCAATCAATCACTACAATAATACCTATGTAAACAAATAAAATTATTTTTTTAATTAATAATAAATAAAAAAAGTATAAAAGAATAAAAACAAGCATAAATGGAATATTTGTTATCTAAGTTCACCTTAAATTTAAAGAATGAGCCATACAATGAAGTGGTGTACTACTCTTAGTCCATCGATCAATAAGAATATCATATACAACTTCATAAAAGATTGATCTCTCTTGTCTTTTCTTCCCTTCATGCCTATAAATGCTTGTCTTCACTTTTTCAATCATTTCATCCCACATCTCATAAACCAAGTGAAGAGTAGGCATATATGTTTCCATAATTCAAAGCATATCATATATATGTGTCGTAAAAGAAAGGATATAATCAACCTTATCCCACCAAAGGTCATCCAAAATTTTTTCCTTCACCAAAGAGGCTTTAGAAACGTCATCTTCTCTATAAGTAGACCATTCATCACTAATAACAATATTTTGGAAATCCCGTTTAATGAGCTTGAGTCTTTTTAACATCACAATCATAGAAGAAAATCGAGTATTTGTAACGGCAAGTAATTTCAAAAGCACAAAAGAATTAAATATTTTCAATCCCATAGAGTGATTCATTATGAAGTTTCTTATAAAGATAGCATCATCGCCAACATTAATTATCCAAAACAGAACATCATATGTAACCTCATTCTTTTCGGTGCTTTTTGCAGCACATATATTTTTAAGAGCAAGATTAAGAGTATGCACCACACAAGGTGTCTAAAAGATATGAGAATGTTGTGTCTCTACTAATGATCTCGCGACTTTACAAATCGGTGCATTGTCAGTTATCACTTGAACAACATTTTGTGCCCCAACCTCACTTATGACATCTTTAATTAAAGTTTCCATATAAAACTTATCCTTGTCCTCCTTTTCACAATTGACAGCTTTCAAGAAAATAGCTCCACCTTCAGAAATGGCCATAAAGTTAATCAATGGTCACCTTTGTGCATCCGTCCATCCATGACATATAAGACTAATACCTTTTTCCCTCCACATTCCCTTTATAGGTTGTAACAACCTAACTATGTTTTCTCGTTCTTTTTGCAACAATGTAGTCCTTAAAGAATTATACCCCGGATGTATGTAACTCGAATCAAATTCTTACTAGCTAAGGTGAATGCATTCACATAATGAGGGTTCCTAGCTAGATGATAAGCCAATCCAACTGAATAAAACATTCGAGCAATTTCACTATCTAAATTCTCTCTAGCAACAAGGTTTAACAATTGTTCTAAAGGACCTTTTCTTCTTTTAGAACCTAAAATATGCCCTTGAAGTGAGGTTGTGTTGGCCCAAAGGAAGATGCTAGTGTTTGAGAACTAGGTGGCAATTGGACTATTTTTTGTTGCAACTTGAGTTTCGCATCTTCAACTATTTTTTGCATTTCAGCAAGATGTTGTAGTGTTACTTTAGGACACACTTGAATTCCTTGCCCATTTAGTTTTAATAAATGTGCTTTAACCCTAGAGTATGACCCCTTAAATGTAGCATTGCAAAAATTACACACAAAACTAACATTCTCGCCTCCTTCAACAGTTTTCGGTAATTTAGTAACATATCTCCAAAGAGGAGTGTTACTAATATCATCTTGAGACACACTAGCATTGATAACTGTAATAGCCCAAATTTCAGCGATGTCGAAAATAGTGGTTCAAGACCACCAAATCCGACAAATAAATTTGTAAATTATATTATTTAATATTTACGAGCCAAATTTAGCTTTTAAAAGATTTTTGAAATAGTAAATTGTGTTTTATAAAGATTTATTTGGTCAAGAAATTGAGAAAAAGAGGTATCGAGATCTCGGTGTTATAAACTGAGCCATAAATATTTTTATGAATATTTACGGAGTGTCAATAAGGTAGTATTAAAATTTCGTTCGAAAATTTTGACGTTCGGGTGGCTAATTAAATAAAAAGGACTAAATTGAAAAAGGTGTAAAAGTTGCTAGAAGGATTAAATAGCTCAATTGTCAAATGAGGAAGGACCTAAAGTGCAAATAAGCCCAAAGGAGATATTTTGGGCGGCAATAGCTAAGAAAAATCAGGAAATGGGTGAAATAAGGGCAAAATTGGAAAATTGCCAAAATTAGTTAAATAAAAATGGGACCAAATTGGAATATCTACAATTCTCATCATTTATCTTCATATTCATCAGCTGAAAAATAGCCATGGAAGAGGATTCAAGCTGGTTTTCATACTTTAGCTTCATGTAAGTTTAATTCTTGCTTTCTCCATGAAATTTCTAAGTTTTTGGACTTTTACAATTGGGTCCAACTTACTATGTCATTAGTTTTTGATTCCATGGCTAATTTTTAAAGTTGCTATGGATGAGTGCTGGAAGAATATGATGAATAAACATAGAATTGAAGCTCTAATTTTGATATATGATGATTTTATCAAGTAAAATTGATGGAAATTGACTTTAGGACCTAATAGTGAAAGAGGTTGGAATTAAGGTCTAGTGCTAAAGTTTTGATTTCCAAGGGTTATGAAGTAGTTTAAAATGATAGAATAAATTATTAATTGAGAAAATTTAGCTCAATTGAGGGGTTAATTGAGCAAGGACTGAATTGTATGAACTGTGAAAGTTGGGGCAAAATGAAAATCAATATTTTGCACTAAAATAGTTTTGGACAGTAGCAGTAGTCTAACTTTGAAAAATCACCAAAAATTGTAGAAATCGAATTAGAGGATTAATAAAATATGAAATTAAATATTATTAAGTCTAGTTTCTTATAAAAGTAACGGTGTAAGTAATGGAATTGTGAATCATGAGATATAATAAATTTTGTGAGACAAGGTCAGAATGATTTTGGGTTCCCCTGTTCTGACTGTGGAAAATCATAAAAAATTGGAAGAAAATAATTATGGGTTATAATTTATATTCTTAAAATCCTTAGTTAGTCTATTTTAAAAATAAACAAACTGTAACATTATCAAAATTCTGTACAATGAGATAATTAATTTTTAGTGAAGAGAGGTCGGAACTGTCGGACAGCAGAACATGGGTGACTTTAAAGAATAAATTGTATTTATTGGCTAAAGAAAAAATTCTGAAAATTTTATGGTAAGGAGATGTGTGAGTCTAGATTCAGGTAAAATTAGTGGATCTTAATTTGGAGTTCTGTAGCTCAAGATGAAAATAATTTAGCGACTGTGACATGGATGGACAGCTTGAATATCCATATAAGTAAATAGTGAAAATTATAGATAATGTTACTTACAAGTGTGTTATTTATACTAAGGATGTGGATGGAGAGGAGGAGGAGGAAAAATATATGAATGACTTGTGTATAAATTGATCACATGCCCGATTATAATCGATAAATGTTAAATTAGAAATGATATAATGTTTTATTTTGAATATTTACTATGAAATTGTGATTATCTTTATGATATATAAATTGAATTTGTAAGTTTGTATGTAAATAATACATCGCTTTTATTTATGTTTTAATATTTTGTTATATTATATGAGATATTACTGAATATGGAGTAATTATTTGATGTAAATCATGAATTGTGATTGATTATGGATGAATTGGTAAAATGTTGAAAAGTGAGAATTCCCGGTTGAACTTTCGGAATAGAAAAGTTACGAATGAGGTAGCTAGGTCACATGTGTGGTACTAAGTGTAGGCCACTATGTGTACAAGAGAGCTACGAGATGGTTTTAGGTCACGTGTGTAGTACTAAGTGCAGGCTACTACTACGTGTACCGCAGACGGATAGGTTGCATGTGTAGTACTAAGTGCGGCTACTATGCGTGCTGATAGCTTCGATCACATGTGTGGTACTAAGTGCAGGCCACTATGTGTAAGTGATGGTTTTGGTCACATGTGTAGTACTAAGTGCAGGCTACTATGTGCACCAGATAGCTTCGGCTACAAGGGTGGTACTATGTGCAGGCCACCGTGTACCTGTTGTTATTCCGATGAGTTCAATGGGAAATTGACTAAGTGAAAATACATGTGATCATGTAACGACTAAGTGTAATTGAATATGACTATGTGATGAATTGACGAATAAGTCCATGGTTTCACCATAGAATAATGATAGTGAAGATGTAAGACCATAGCTGAGCTATGGCATTCTAGTGAAAAGACCATAGCTATGCTATGACATCAGTGATTATCAGTGAAATTCAGTGCATACCGATGCAGACAAATTCTGTAAGATGTTCACTAATTTGACAAAGTTTGGTAAGTGTTACATGGAATTATGTGATATAAGGAAATACGAGTTGATGAGACATGAACATAAATCTTGGTTGATGAATGAGTTCATTTGTGATTATATATTTGTACACCTTGAGTGTATTATCCGTATGAATTGGTATTCCAAATGAGTTAATGAGAAAAGTTCTAATATGAAATAATTTGAATTCGAAAATGAAATATTATGAAAACGTACTTGAAATACAATGGTATATCTTGTATATGTTATTTGAATTCATAATGTGGAAAGTAAATGTATGTGGAAATTTGAGATGATGATATCTGTACATGGAATCTATTGGTGGATACGTACAAACAATTTTATATGATAAATTTTAGTGAACATTGAAATTGGACTCAATAAGTGATTTGTCAATTTAAATTGTGATTGGCAGGAAGAGTTAGTGAGTTGCATGTTTATGAATTGTTACACATATTTGTCTGAAATACGAGGAAATGATAGTACTTCATACATGGAAAAATGAGACTGTGATATATAAAAACATGGAATATGTTTGATAAATGTGTTTATTCATAATTATAGAACTGTACACCTCAAGTGTACTATTTGTGTAAAGATGATGTTCAAATGATTTGATGAGTAGAACTCAAATATGAAGTAGTTAGAAACCAAGACAAATTGTTATGAAAATGTATATGAAATACAGAGGTATGATTATTATATGTGATCTGAATACATAATGTGAAAAAGTATAGGTATAAGAGGAATTTAATAAGAATTGAGCCTATATACATTTCTTGTTATTTATATGAAGTGTACGACTAACAAATGGTAATAAGTATAAGGCTTGGTTGAATATCTTTAATTGGTTCTTGATTGTATTAAAATGTTGGTAAAGATAAAGGATCAAGTGAGTGAGAAATATGGCTTGGAAAATAGCCTAATTTTCATCCACACGGGTAGACATGGGCGTGTGTCTAGGCCGTGTGTGACAAGCGGTCTACCCCATGAGCGTATGGTCCAGCTGTGTGTCCCCAGTCACACGGGCGTGTGACCCTTATATGCGAGAAAAAATTTAAAAGTCACGAAAAATTTTCCTGAGGGTCCGGTTTAGTCTCGACCCGATCTTAATGCATGATTTGGGCCTCAAAGGTCCGTTAAAGGAACGTTTATAATTAGTCTCGGTATTTGAACGATAATGATTTCAAATTATCTATAAGTGTTCTGTACTCCTTGGTAATGCCTCATAACCCTGTTCCGGCGACGGATACGGGTTGGGGGTGTTACAATAACATTATTTGATGAGCCAACACTTCCACTACCACTTTGAGATGTCATAATTAAAAACCTAAAGTATTAACAAAAAAAAAAATCAATGTATACTTCAAAAGTGATCATTACAAATCAATTATTTAACATACAAATATACAAAAAAATAAAAAGTAACTAAACAAATAAAATAATGTAACCCATTCAAACTTATCCAAAAAAAAATATAACCTATTCAAAGCATAAACAAAATAAAATATTAAACTTACCTTTAATTGCATCAAACTTCCATGTTCGTTGAAAGTAGGAAAATAAAAATAAGAGTGATGAATGCTTAAAATATTTTTTGAAATGTGAAAAATGGAAACGTTAAAGGCAACAAAGCAAGTACAAAGCCCAAAAGCTTCTCAAATAAGCTAATTTTTTTAGTTTTTATTTTACTATTTTAATTGACTATTTAATATTTTAACTTTTAACTCTTTCCAACGTTTACATAGGCTAATAGTAAAACTCAACGTTTAATTAATAGGCTGATAGTAAAACTCAGCATTTCATTAATAGGAAACCCTAAACTTCACATTTGTTCTTTGCATCATCTTCTTCTCGCCGCTGACTCTTCATCTGCTACTTTTGAAAGCCAAAATTTCAACCACCGTCCGTCAACCACCATCTACTTTTCCTGCGTCTGTCACATGTCCGCTTTTAGACACCTGTGTCGTGATCGTGTCGGGACCATGTCCGACTTCTTTTTTTTACGTATTCCGGCATGTCCCGTATGTATCTGGATGTGTTCGATGAGTGTCTGTGTCGGACACATGTACGACACTGGTACAAAGAGGTATAAGCGGTGTCCATGCTTCCTAGACTACCATTATCCCATTATCCATAAACTTTCATACCCATAACCTAAACCCCAAACCAGAATACAAATCTAAGTCCCGAATATCATCTCAGTGCTTCACTTCTTTATCCAAACACAAAACATACAACAAACCAAACTAACAATCCATATAATCCATTCTTTCCTTCTTTCCCTATCTAATGTCTTGATTTTCCTTAACAAACCAACTATAACAACTCTTGAGGGAAGACTCATCGGAGAATCAAACTAGCTGAAGAAACATCTCCGAACACCATAATTTTTGCACCCAAAGAACCTTATATCCGAATTATCATTAGACCACGAAGTCCTTAATGCTCCTGGAAATCCACAATAATAGGCTGGGATGACATTAGATTCCTCCATTCTTTCCCTTTTTCTTTGGTCTAGGTTTTACGATAGTAAGAAACACCCCCCCCCCAAATTTGTAACGAGCAAGAAATTTGTTTGGGGTTCAAACACTTTTTTTTGTCCTTAAATAACCAGAAAATCATAAACACAAATTTCAAGTTATTAATGTTCTTTAATTGCATGGAATTTATGTGGATGCTATTTGATGTGGAGTACAGTCAATTTTCCGTTAAGGAGAAAATGAAGTAGTGATAATTTTGAGCAAATTCATTAACCACGATCTTATTAAGATAATAAATAAATTTAGAGGGATCTAAATAAGAATAATTCTGTGATGAAGGAAGTAATTTACTTTATTTTTAAATAATTAGTAGCAATAAGTAGATTTTTTATTAATAATATAAAATATATCAAAATATTATGTTTTCTTAATTATTCATCAAAAAATAATAAAAGGAGCCATGTTTCTTCATTCTGACACTGAATAAGTGATTATCATTTGTGGAGGGGATTTGCACTTTTTTTTTTTTTGCTAACAGGTAATTTTGTCTTATTAAGATAGTAAAATAATCCTTGAGCACGTAGCAAGGTCGTGTCCCTCCTGCCCCTTCCTCGACCCATGATCAATGTGACTGGAAACTAAAAAACTGAGTTGAGATACCCTTTAAAGTTGGCGATTCAGAGTCAGATTCTAGAAATATTACTTCTTTCATTATATTTTGGTAAAAAAACTGCATTTGATAACTTTTTTTGTTTTTGTATCATTTTAAGAAAGCAATAATTAAGAAAAGAAAAAAAAAAGGAAAAAGGAAAATGACGAAGAATGACATTACAGAATCAGTGTTGTTTGAGTTAGATTAGATCGATTGGTTGGATAGATTGGATCAAGATACCAATTTGGAGAGTAGTTTTAAATCAGTTACATCAAGAATTAGGGCCGTAGCTAGGGGCTGCAGAGCCCCCGCCCTCTTAAAATAAAAATTTTTTTATTTAGACCCTTTAAAATTTATAAAAATTTAAATTAATAAAGGTAAATTTACACTTTGACCCCCTAAAATTATAAAGATATAGATATTAAAATAATTAAATTATATTTTTACTATTGTAAAAATATACAATTTAATTTTGCCCCCTCTAAAAAATTTTATGATTTCGCCCTTGTTGAGAATCCATACAAATTAATTAAAAAATCGGTTAAATAAACTAAAAATTAATTGAATCAACTGTTGAATCGAATTTTTAATTTTTAATAATTTTTTAATTGAATCGGTTAAATCAATAATTTAGTGATATGGTGAATTCTACCTCCAATAATTTTAAAAACAATGTAAAGAATGGACAAAAAAAGGAAACCGCTTTGGTTTTCTCTTATTTTGGTGGCACCCAGATTACACGAGATTGGTGGACATGGGTCCAGAAAACTACCGGGAAAGGGGAAAGGGAGGGGCAACCCACATCCCCACTCGAATCCACGAAACTGTAAAAATAAATTGTTTTATAGCTGTGAGAAGCATATGGGACCTGTATTAATTATCATATCAACTTTTACATCCCTGGGATTTCATTATCTTATTACCTGTCAGATTCTCACCCAAAGCCAAAAGGAGATCAAATTTCGCTGTGATGTAAGCGGTGGGGAATCTAGTCATCATTTCATCATCAGATATCCTAGTTATATCTTGACTCAATAAATGGTGCTTTTGTTTTATACAAATGTAAATCTGATATGCTAACATTTGAAACTGTAGTTACATATATAGTTCCAAGGTGGGCTCTCTCATGACAGTGAAAAACTTTGATGCACTTTCCTTATTTGCCATTATAATTTAGAAGGTCATGCCCCATGTCCATGAACCAACCACATGGGATGTTTGGTGATAATTGTTTGGTCCTTTTTTCTTTCTCGATAGGATAAGGATGGATTAATGCAAGTTTTTCTCTTTTGTTTGCTATATATAGGTCCTAGTTCTAAGTTCTTACAAAAACAAAAAAAAATGTGTAGACTATGAGTTGGCAAGGAATTCAACTATATTGTTTGTCTCTTTGTGGAGAAATTGGATTTTTAAGGTATCTATATTATTTTCTTTAATATTAATAATCTTCTTATCCTATAGAATGTGTTAATTATTAGATGAAGTGGAGTTGGTCAGCTCAGATGATGTTGAAACCTGCAAAATGATTTATTTTATTTTTTTTAATTGCAATATGAAAAAAATAAATGTAGAATTTGTAATTGTTGAAGTTGGAAATAAATTTATGGAATATGATTTCATTAAGAGTAGTTGTATTTGGTTATAATTGCAAAAAGCATTGCTTGTCTTGTTAGGCTTCTCTTAGTTTGATTGTATATTTCTTATTGGGATTACAATTTGATCTTCGGCGGCTAAGCTGATTGCGTATATTAGAATTTTGAGTGTTTGAGCAAAGATCAACTCTCCTTCTCATGAATTATATGGAACTTTCTTTTT
Source organism: Gossypium sturtianum (assembly GCA_025698515.1). Taxonomy (NCBI): domain Eukaryota; kingdom Viridiplantae; phylum Streptophyta; class Magnoliopsida; order Malvales; family Malvaceae; genus Gossypium; species Gossypium sturtianum. The sequence goes on from CM046950.1 coordinate 106,027,140, forward strand.
ATGGATCATTGTTGTACTGTTGTTTATCCTTAATTAACATTTAAAATATAGCAAATAAATGATTATTTCTTAATTTAAGTTAGAAAAGTCTGCCAATTAATCGCTTTTTCAGTTTATATTTTGTTCAGCTCTTTTGGGTCCTAACTCTTAAATTTGCAATGTCTTCTGGGGATACAAAACCAAATCATTTTTATTACTTTATGTCACTTACCCAAAAGATTTATGTAAAAAACAATCAAATTTTAGTTTAAAGCTTTAGGGTTTGGTGTCTTGAATCTTTTTTTTTAAAAAAAATATTATATTTTAATTAAAATTAAAAAAAATCAAGGTTTACATAATTAAATTAGTGGTTCAACTGATCAGTCCCACTATTTCAACTGGTATGTCCATTTGATTAAATAAATCATTAAAAAATTATCAAAATAAATAAATAAAAACCAGTTCAACTGTTCCGTACCAATTTTTAAGTCAATCAATCTTATGCCTTTTTTTAAGCCAGTATCTCAATCGATTCTCAATCCAACCAGCCTCACTAGCAAGTCCAATTTGATTCAAACAATCATGAAAAAACACTTCATAGTAATATTTGTTATTTTTTTTTAAAGATTCATTTGTAAATCTTTTTTTAATGGAGTTGGGTCCGATTAACTTGTAACACTAGCTCAAGACTTAATAATAATATAGTTAGATGTCGATTGAGTCTTAGCTTAGTTGGCGTCGACATTATTACTAATACAAGAGGACGTAAGTTTAAGTGCGCTCAAACACCTTTTATCTTCTTATTTAAAGATAAGAAGTAGGTAAAAATAAATATTTCATATTTAATTAATTGACACACAAAAATGTTTTTATTTTTGAAAGAGCACAAAATTACATCAATGCAGTCCATCATGAGAGTATAACTTTACAAATATATCATAATTACATAATAATTATAAATATATATGTAGGGACGAAGTTAAACTTTTTTTTTTTTACTAGATTAAGTTGTATATTTTTACGATAGTAAAAGTATAATTTTATCATTTTAATAGTTTATATCTTTATAGTTTTTAAAAGATTAAATAAAAATTTATCATTTTGGGGGTAAAGTGCAACTTTATCATTTCTATTTTAAAATTTTATAAACTATAAAAAAAGTTAAAAAAAAAATTCTTTTCAATAGGGCCGAGGCCTCTACCAACCCCTGAATCCACCCCTGCATATATGACACTTTCTTTTTTATTCGCAAAATCTATGGAACTTTTAACATACATAAATATGACAAGAAAAGATAACATAACTAAAAAATACAGTGACTTGAGACTTAGTCCAATTAGTATCATAACTTTTACAATAATAAGAACGACATTGGTTCAAGAGTATTTAAGCGCGTTTTTTTCCGATTTAAGGATTTGGGTCTATGACTAGAAATAGACATTATAAAAAGCAACTAAACAAATACGCAGTTATTATCAAAATAAATTATCATAAGTACTAGATTCAATAAATAACTCAACTCAAATTAACTCAAATATAATTTACATGATTGTAACGCAAACATGTGACCTCAATTTTACTATTAAGGAAAGGCTTTATTCTCTACAAATTTTAAAAAACATATTTTTAATTGTTAGGACGTCTCTGATTAAAGGTTGAAGTCTAGTTAATTTAGAGTATTAAACTATAAATCATTCCTTAAACTTCCTGACAATATATTATAGGGTAGTTTAGTTCCAAAGTGTTACAAAATAAGATAGGCTGCCAAGAGGAGATTGATTTAACAAAATTGATTTGAACCACAATTTTCTTATTCAAGCTTCTTCGCTTTTGATTAATTTCATTTCCAAATATTTATTTTGATTTAATGATTAAAAAATAGTGTAAATTTTATTACTTTTAATATAATAAAGTGAATTTCTTATCGTTTAGCTTACATTATACAACAACTTTGTAAAGAATTTCATTCATCAAATTAGCACATAAGAATGGTGTAATGGCCCATTTTTACCCGGGCCCTAAATAAAAATAAAAAGAAAAAGAAATGAATATAAAAAATAATAATAGTCCCCAAAGCCCAATTACAAAAGAGGCCCAAATGGCCCAAAATAAATTAAAACCCTAATGACCAAAATGGCCCAAAAACTAATCTATTTTCAAAAAAAAAAAAAAAAAAAAAAAAAGAGAAAACCCTAGCCGCCGCCGCACGCCAGCCATCGCCTCGCATGCTTCTGACACCTCTGCCGCCACCACCTGCAAGGAAGAACGAACACGCAATAGCAAAAAAACAAAGCAGAAGAGACAACAAAGAAAAAAACAAGAGATTAGTAACAGAGAGTTTTGTATTTCAACTATAAAAGCCACCACAACTACTTTGTATTTTTTTTTTACACACATCAGAGTAATCAAAAGCAGAAAACAAATATAAAAGGTGATGTGCTTCATTTTTTTTTTTTAATATCTGTTATCTATTATTTTTTTTAAAAGAAATAAAAGAGAAAGAAACAAAGTCTAAAACAAAGAATTTATTTTGCATTTTGAAATAAAATATAAGAGTTTTGTTTACCTTTTCACTACACTGCCACGGCGAGTGGTCATCGTCGGCTTAGAAGGCCACTGAATCCCTAGGGATTCGTCTAAAGGCCACGCCGAAAAAGGAGAGGAAACGAAATGTTTCTTTATTTCTCCACCGAGTTTGGTTGGGTTTTCGGGGACTTTGATCTCAGATTAGCGTTTTACGGGTGACGGGCTTCAAAAGGGGGTCATTTGGTGTTTTTCGGCCACTGGCTGTCGTGGGACTCACCGGACCCCTTGGCCGGATTCTAGGCTTTGCCTAGAGAGAAATAGAGAGAATGAACCTTTTTTTTTTCTAAAACATATTTTTTGCTCAAAATTTTTGCTTTTATATAGCCTTGCTAAACGACGCCATTTTGGTCGGCGTTCTTAAGCCCCAAAACGACGCCGTTTTAAGGCCAAACCCGATTTTCGACCCGCCCCTTTAATAGGATCCACGCATTTTTTACTAATGGTCCATTTGCTCGATAGATCCTTCCGCTTTTATGGCCTGTTGCAATTTAGTCCTATTTCCTTTTGTATTTATTTTTAATTGTACCCTATAATTTTATTTTTATTTCATTTTAGTCTCCTGGGAAATGACGTCGTTTTGGGGACAGGGAATAATTTCCCAGCTGGTCCTCGCCCTTTTATGCGCGTTATATTTTGGTCCCCTTGAAAAACAGTGCGCATAAGGACAGGGGGATATTTTCCCATTTAGCCCTTGTTACTTTTTAGCGTGTCACGTTTTAGTCCTTTTTAGTTTTTATTTATTTATTTACAATTTATACTTCTTAATTTCATTCTGATTTCGATTTGATCCTTGGTTTATTTAACTTCAAATTTTTATTTTTATTTAAAAAAAACAAAATGATTTCTTTATTATTTATTTATTCTTTCATTCTTTTACTTTTTAAATACTTGAATTTAATATTATTTTTTTACCTATTTATGTGTTTTTTTAAGTACTTAAATTCGATATTATTTATATTTCCCTTTCATTTTATTATTATTATTTATTTTTTATTTCAAAGTTACTTTATTTATTTTGTTGTTAATGCCATGAATTAATAATCTTATTATTGTTATATTTTCATTATTATTATAACATTTATCCATGTGTATATTATGTCAAAAATAAGTAAAATGCATATCGTTTTAAGCGTTACATTCATTTTTTCACACAATGCATAAAAAAGGAAATTTTTTAAAACCGAGGCAAATGTTCATTATTTTGGACTTAGAAAAGTCGTTTCCCTAACTTACGGAATATGGTTTTCTTGTAAAACCGAGATAATCGAATATCCATTTTAAAATAAATAATAAAAAAGAAGATTTTATCGTTCTCGTTTTTGAGGATTCAAAGCGTTGTGTCCTAACTTACGAGACATGATTCTTTCTTCTCGATTAACTTGCACGTTCGTTTTTGAACGATGCATAAAAAAGGAATTTTTTTAATCGAAGTAATATTCGTTATTTTTGGAATTAAAAAGAGTTGTGTTCCTAACTTACGGAATATGGCTTTCTTCTAAAACCGAGATAATCGAATATCCTTTTAAAATTAAAATACATGAGATTTGAATAAAAAATAAAAGGCAAGCTTATTCTCAAGGATTTGAGGTGTCGTGTCCTAACTTACGAGATGTGACATTTTGTTACCTCGAGATGAGAGGGTCTTTATCATACGTTTCGATTTATTCAAGTAATTTTTAAGTAAAAATAACATTAATATAAAGAGGGATCGTATTTTAAGTTCTTTTCGAGTTTTTAACTTTCAACACCAAGACATTAAGTAATCAATTAGGTACCAATTTTTGGCATAACGAGGGTGCTAACCCTTCCTCGTGCGTAACCGATTCTGGAACCCGTTTTCTAAACTTTGTAGACCAAAAATCATTGTTTTAATAAATCAAACATTTTATTAAAACAATCAAATTACGAGGTGATCCGATCATAGCTCATAAAAAGGATTGGTGGTGACTCCCATTTTTCGTTTTTTAGAATAAAAGTCGATTTCAAAAAAATGGTTTCGACAGCTTGGCGACTCCACTGGGGACCCAATAAGAGAGTCAAGCCGCAAATTGATTATTTTCTTTTTTTGTCAAAAATTGAAAATCTGATTTAAATTTACGATCTTTTCGTTGCATTTCATCCATCATTTTTGTGGTCTTTGTCATAATATGTTTCCTTTATTTGTTTGAGCCTTTTGATATATCTCCGCATATTGTATCGCATAAATCGGTCGATTTTACCCTTTTAAGTGGGAGTGAGAAACTATTCCTTCGTGAGGTCTTCACCTCCGTATAGGATAGTGGATCGCTTTCAGGATACATCCATACCTATGTCTTCGTGAGATTTTCATCTTCGTATAGCCATAGGGAAATGTATTCCCCTGAACTGAACTCGATCCATATGAGCCTATAATGGGTGAGGATCGAGGAATTTGTCGGTTCAGGTACCTTTGCTTTAGAACCAAACTGCATATAATGAGTCTTAAGAGCCTACCCTAGGTAGAACCACACCGATCCCTAGTGGTTACCCGAATAGGTGCTTTATTTATTATTTCTCGTTTGCTTTTAATTCTAGCTTTGTGTATAATACTGACTTGCTTTGTTTTGCTTTGACTGTGATTGCATGGCATGTTCATCATAAAAAAGGTGTTGATTCACGTTCAGTTACTAAGTAGAGAGCTTATCATGGAAAAGGGGTTTCTTGATAAAGTGGAGGATAATGCGACCGTCCGAATTTGGTCCGAGAAAATGCAGCAAGAGAAGGGTGATAGTCTTACGGAGGGGTATGTGTCAGAGTTGTGGGATTTCACTCGCATCAGCGTGACTCAGAATAATCTCCAAGAATTGAATGAGATATGGGACCAATGGGATGACAAGATCAAGCAACTATTTTACTGTAACTATGGTGATTTTTCCTATCTACTCGATATGAAAGTGGACAAGCACTTATTCCGAGCTCTCGCCCAGTATTGGAATCCCGCCTACAGTTGCATTACCTTTGGGGAAGTTGATTTGGTACCCACCGTGGAAGAGTACACGACCTTACTTCGTTGCCCGAAGATTCAAGCCGACAAAGCCTATTCGAGAGCCACCAATGTCCCGACTTTCTTAAAAAAGCTAATGAGCATCACGGGGATGAGTGAGCAATGGGTTGCAGCCCGGATCAAACAAAAAGGAGATAGTAAATGCAAACCTTGGAAAAGTTTGTGGGATTTGATCGTGGCACATTCGGATATGAAGAAGAGGGTTGATGTTTTCGCTTTAATCATTTACAGTTTGGTCGTCTTCCCCAAAGCATTAGGGCACATAGATTAGGTAGTTTCATATTTATTTCACCGGCTTGACAAAAGGGTTACGCCCGTCCCGACAATTTTAGCCGAAGCTTTTAGATCCTTGAACGCATGCCAGAGGGCGGGTGAAGGAAGATTTATCGGGTGTGTGCAACTTTTGTTAGCATGGTGTCATAGCCACTTTTGGAAGGTAGAAAATTTCTCATATCGAGTATTCTCCAAGAACTACTCTCCATTGAAAGATTTAGTGGCTACACCGAGGCGAGACGATATTTCAGAAGAAAAATGGATGGTGATTCTTCAGAGTCTCCAAGACGAGGATGTCGAATGGAGAGCCCCTTGGATGATTCCCGATGAGATTCTGTACCGATGTGGAGACTTTGACTAGGTTCCTTTACTTGGGATTTGGGGAGCTATTGGATATGCTCATTTGCTCGTATTGAGACAGTATAGATTGAGGTAGTTCATACCAGCGACGTAAGGGTTGGCTCAGTGTGAGTTTTCGTACAAGGGTTATAATTACAAGAAGAAGGTTCGTGAAATATCAAAAGCTTGGAACTAAACCCGCAGGATGAAAATATTTGCCGTAAATCCAATGACAACCCCCGAATATAGTTGGTGGTGGGGTAAAAGAGTCAACGACAACATCCCTGTGCCAAGTCAAGAAGACACTCGGCCGATAGAAGAGCATCTACAAGTAATCTCGTCTGAGTTAGAGATCATTAAGCAAGACTTTGAAAAAATGAGTTTGGAATTGGGAAAGAAGATAGAGCAGCTAGAGGAGGAAAAGATGCAGCTAGGATTAGACGTCGACATCCAAAAGCTAGAGGCCGAGAAATTGAGGAAAGGAAAGAACAAGGCCGAGGAAGATTTGGACAGTCTAAAAATGAATTATAAGAAGCTGCGTTTGTCGATAAGAACTGCTGGTTTGGGTAAAACATCGGAGCAACTAGAAAGGAGTTTGTCAGAAAGCCGAAATGAAAAGATTGGATTAAAAGCCCGAGTAGCAGAATTGGAAATATCACTCCATCAGTATCGTAGTCGTAACTCTGCAATTGAGTTGAAGGCAAGCCTAAGTAAGATCGAGGAGTTGAAGGGAAAGATAGGAGAGCTTGAGACCGCACTGCAAAATCGCGAACTTCAAATTGAGTTTCTTGAAACGAATAACGAATACTGGAAAGAGCAGCTCCAACGTTCTCAAGGTCAGGTTAGGGATAGAGACTACATCATGGGAGAAGCTGTGGCTCAAGTACCGGAAGTGGCCGATCATCTGCAAACCCTAGTAGTTCAAGCTGACATGCTGAGTTTAAAATATGAGTCAGAATCGGATCGAGGCTGAGAATTAGCTTGGCTTCTTAGGAAAGTTAAGGCTTTAAGTATTAGGGAAAAGCCGTATATGTAATCCATTTTATGTAAAAAAAATTGTTTTCTAGTAAAGTTGTTCTAATTGAATTGAATCAGAATCAACGCCTTTTTTTTGCATTCATTTCATTCATCTACATTACATTTCATCAGATGCATCAAGTTTCATAAAAAGACCCTAATTAATTAAAATTATGACAGTTACCCTAGAAACCAACGAGAGTCTACCAACTAAATATCGCTACGGTACGCACCCAAAACCAAAGCAATGGACCAAAAATTAGAAAGATTAGAACAAATGCAAAGAGATATGCAAGATAAGTTGCAAGCACAGATGCAAGAACAATTAGCCAAAATTCAACAAGACATGAGAGATCAAATGCAAGAATCACAAAAGAAGTATGATGTAACATCCCTTACCCATATTCGACGCCGGAACAGGGTACGAGGCATTACCAGACTTAAACACAAGCAAACATACAAAATCGAGACGTAATTTCGATCCAAATTTAAAACTTTTCACATACATTCATATCGTCCTTAAAATGAGCCTACGAGGCCCAAAACATACATTGGAAGTAGTTCGGGACTAAACCGAGAACTTTAGAAAATTTTACAAAACTTAAAAAATTTCCATGTTATAGGGCTCACACACTCGTGCTGCAGGCCGTGTTCAAATTAGGGTGCCACACGGCCGTGCCACACGCCCGTGTGCTCAATTCTAGACATTCTGTTTTTCAAAATTAAGGTGCAAGGGACACACGGCCGGAACACATGCCCGTGGGGCAGACCGTGTGTCACACACGGCCTAGACACACGCCCGTGTGGACAAAAATAAGGCTATTTACCAAGCTATTTTGCCACCCTCACTTGCACACATCTACACAACATCACATGGCACAAATTCAGGCATATAAATGCAACCAAACAACCACAAACAAAGCAATAACATGTCATTCTTATACCATCATTTATCATGCTTATAACATCGTACTTAGCTCGTTAAAAACATATTAATTTCACATTCACAATAGGGCATTAGCATATGAATAAACTTATGATCAACATAAGCCATCATTCATGGCTACATATATAAGATGAAGCATTAGCAATTACAAGCTAACACAAATGGCCAAATTAATAATGACACAACAAATTGACATAGTCCCTATACATGCCATAGACTTAAAATACTTGAATTCACTTATACCCAAAATGATAGCTTGATAGTGTGATAGGATCTCCGGTGATCTCCAACCCGAGCTAGCTTAATAACCCTATAAGACATAGGAAAGGAAGAGGGTAAGCTATGTATATAGATTAGTAAGTTCATATGTAAATAATAAGCAACCTCAACCATACATATATCATACTATCAACATAATGTAAATCCATACGAATGTCATTTAAGTCTCATAAGTATAACTTACTCAATCACATCTTACCAAGTTTTTATCATGTTCAACAATATGAACACAAATTTTATAATCTACCATAATCTCATGGTTATAATTTTATTCCGTCACAATGTTTGCTCTATCAACTTATAAGCATAATTTGACATATTCTGGCATTAGCCCAACAACCGTAATCTTTCTGTTGTAACATATTACAACAATTAACAAATCATTTCATACCACACAATAAACATGCATATTAATTATGAGTATTTACATTTCAAGCATATACTTTAACATCACTCAATTTCCTAAACTCTTATCTTCACATACTTTCATAACCATTTTAATTGGCAATTATACCAATCTTTCCTTTTTCACATATCCTGACAAATCACAATTTGCATGAATATAACATGCTATATCTTAACTCAATTTGGCCCGAAAGTCAATCACATAATCATCAATAGAATTTATCATGTATTTCATACATCACAAGTATAGACCAATAATCACAATGTTTTCATAAAATCATTCTCGTGGAAATCATGAACTCACAATTTCATGAAGTCAATGTATATAAACTTTACGTACATACATGTACCAATTCGTAATATTTACATACTTTATCTCTTTTTTGACATACCCGTTGAATTTTTTGTTGAACCGTTTGGAATACTAAAGGATACTCGGGAATCTCGTACACACAGTACCGTACCAATGCCATATCCCAAATATGGTCTTACATGTAATCTCGTATCGATGCCAATAGCCCAGCTATGGTCTTACACGAAGTCTCACATCGATGCCATATCCCAGATATGGTCTTACACGAAGTCTCATATCGATTCCAATCCCAGATATGGTCTTACACGTATTCTTAGTGACCCTAATGTCATGACATTTGTATCCTAACTATTCCTAAGGTTCAACCGGGATTTACTCGCTTGTCGAAACTTCGTCAATTTCATCCATAGAGTCAATCATACAATTCATGCAATAACAAAGCATTATAAATACAATTATAACGTTGCATTATTTACATACAAACTTACCTCGACATAAAAATTAGCGAAAAGGACTAAATCGTCAAATACTCGTTTTCTCCCCGTTCAAGGTCCAAACCTCATTTTTCTTGATCTATAATATCACATTTAACTTATTCATTCATTATACAATTCAAATTAGCACAAAATCACATTATGGCAAAAATTACATTTTTGCCCCTAAAGTTTGACATTTTTACAATTTAGTCCCTAGACTCGTAAAATGAAATCTATTCAATTTCTTTAATATACAAGCCTAGCCGAACCATTTTCATAACTATAACAGCCCACAATTTCCATTAAAACACACTTTTACTACATATTTTACAACTTTTACAAACAAGTCATTTTAGGCATTTTTACCGAAAATCACTTAGCAAAAGTCGTTTAACAAGTCATAAACATGCATTTTCTACCATCAAACATCAAAATACACAAATATAAATCATGGGTAAAATTTTAGACTTTGATTATGTCTTAAATTAGTGGTAGAAATAGATATATCATGTTACGAGGATTTCAAAAACGTAAAAATCATTAAAAACGGGGCTAGAACGGACTTACAATCGAGCTTGGAAGCTTGAAAAACCCTAGCTATGTCTTCTCCATGCAAGTTTCGGCCATGAGGAAGAAGATGGACAAAAATTGGCTTTTAATTTGGCTTTTAATTCATTTAATTACCAAATTACTAAAATGCCCTTAATGAAAAACTTTGGAAACATGCCTAACCATGTCCATTTTTGTCCACCAACTTAACAAATGGTCTAATTACCATTTAAGGACCTCCAATTTAAAATCTCATAGCAATTGGACACCTCTAACATATAGAATTCAACTTTTGCACTTTTTACAATTTAGTCCTTTTGACTAAATTGAGTGCCCAAACGTCAAAATTTTCGAACGAAATTTTCGCGAAATCGTTCCATAAAAATGTAGACCATATAAATATAATAAAAATGAAATTTTATTCGTTGGCTTTGTGGTCCCGAAACCACTGTTCCGACTAGACCCAAAATCAGGCTGTTACATATGATAAGGCAATTGACGCAGTTGTTGGCTAGAAGACTCGAAAAAGGGAAGAGTACTGCGATTAACTCAGGGGATGATATTGAAGACCCTACCTAGCCCCTAGGTTTTACCCCGATAAATGCCCAGACCCAACCAGAGGCGTACCCACGAAGGGTACTTGTTACTATCAAACCCCAACAATATCAGGCCGGTACCTCGGTACCAACGAACTACCCAACGGGACTAGGCTCCAATCTGAGGGATAATCCAACCAATCTCGTTGTTCCTGATCTAGATGATATGGCAGAAATGGAAAAGCAAGAGTGGAACTACCAAAGCAACTTGAAGATCGGTGCAGATGGTTAGAAGAAAAATTCAAAGCAATGGAAAACGCTGATTATCATTGCGAAATTTATGCTAAGGAATTGAGTTTGGTCCCAGATCTAGTGCTCCCTCCAAAGTTCAAAACTCCAGAGTTTGAAAAATATAATGGGGCTAGCTGTCCTGAAGGTCACATTACGATGTTCTATCGAAGGATGACATGATACGTTAATAATGACCAACTATTAATTCATTGCTTCCAAGACAGTCTGATCAGGTCAGCAGCCAAATGGTACAACCAACTGAGCCATGCCAAAATCAATTCACGGAAGGACTTAGCACAAGCTTTTATGAAGCAATATTGTCATGTGACGGACATGACACCCGACAGAATCACGTTGCAAAATATGGAGAAGAAACAAAGTAAGAGCTTCAGGCAATATGCCCAAAGATGGAAAGAGGTGGCAACGCAAGTCCAGCCACCTCTTTTGGAGAAAGAAACCACAATGCTTTTCATCAATACTTTAAAAACCCTGTTCATCAACCATATGTTCGGAAGCGCTACTAAGAGCTTCTTGAATATAGTAATGTCTGGTGAAATGATTGAAAATGCAGTGAGAAGTGGTAAGATAGACGCAGGGGAAAGCGCCAAAAGATCAGCCCTGAGGAAGAAGGAAAATGAGGTGAATAATGAAAGCATATATAACAAGGGTTATTCAAAACCAATCACTATAGGCCAGCCAAGGAAGTAACCCTTAGCCATCAGGGCCCCCCAAGGCAGGAATCCAACCCAAGGCCAAATACAGAAAGGCTCCAGTTCACACCCATCCCGATGACATATAGGGACCTGTATCAGAGTCTGTTTGATGCACATGTGGTATCCCCTTTCTACTTGAAACCTATGCAACCTCCATTCCCAAAATGGTACGACGCGAATGCTCAATGCGAGTACCACGCGGGAATCGCGAGACACTCAATCGAGAACTGCACCGCTTTTAAAAAGTTAATTGAAAGGTTCATCAAGATGGGCATTGTGAAGTTCGATGATCCATCGGGACCTAATGTGGTAGGAAATCCGTTACCTAGTCATTCTGATAAAGGGGTAAACGCGATAATTGAGGGTAGAGGGAAGAGAACCAAGATGAATGTAGCGGAACTGAAAACCCCATTGAAATGGGTTTGGAAGAAAATGATAGAGGGAGGATTAATCAAATAGGATTCAGAGGACAGACCCAAAAGGATGAGGAACTACTGTGAGTTCTATGCTAAAGAAGGTCATGAGATCCAGGAGTGCGTTGAATTCAGGGCCCTAGTGCAAAATCTGATAGATAATAAGGAGCTAGAATTCTTTGAATATGCCAAAGGCTCGGAAGGAAAAGATGTGTGTGCCTCAGAAGAAGGGTCAACAGAGAAGGTCTATAAAGTCAACCACCCAGTGGTTTATTATTTCACGACCAAGAAGCAATGAAGCCAGAGTACAAATTGAACCAAGGGTCATAATCTAGAAACCTGTAGCCTTTCCCTACAAGGACATCAAGAGGGTTCTTTGGAATTATGACTACAACGTGATGATCCCGGGAGAGGAGAACCCGGTTAGCACTTCAGAAGAGGGCCAGGATGTGGGTTTCTACACACGCAGTGGAAGGCGCTATGATCCCGCAAATACAAGAGCCGAGCCTGTTAAAGGAAAAGCCTCGGTGGTTGAACAAAAGAAGGAGAAGACGGCCAGACTTGAATCGCCTCTTAATGAGCCGGTAACTGAGAAAGAGGCTAAGGAATTCTTGAAATTCCTAAAGCACAGCGAGTATAGTGTTGTAGAATAACTACACAGGCAGGCAGCTCGCATATATGTACTAGCTTTACTCTAAAGCTCAAAGACACATCGTAGCGCATTGATAAAAGTGTTGAACGAAACTTATGTCGCTGAGGATATCTCTGTAAACAAGCTAGATCGTCTGGTCAATAACATAAGCACCGATAATTTCATCTTTTTTAATGATGATGAAATACTGCCAGGAGGCATGGGATCTACAAAAGCTCTGCATATCACCATCCGCTGCAAATGATATACATTGCCAGGGGTGTTAATCGATAATGGATCTACACTGAACGTCTTGCCCTTATCCACACTGAATAGGTTTCCTGTGGATAGCTCTCACATGAAGACATGCCAAAACATAGTGAGAGCATTCGATGGTACAGAAAGAAGGATGATGGGAAGGATTGAGATACCCCTTTTAATTGGTCCAAACACGTATGAGGTAGATTTCTTGGTGATGGACATCAAGCCTTCTTATAATTGCTTGTTGGGGAGGCCATGGATTCAATCAGCTGGGGCAGTGCCATCATCACTACACCAAAAGCTAAAGTTGGTAACTGAAGGTCGACTGGTAATGATAAATGTGGAAGAAGACATTATTGCATCCGTAACCAGTGACGCACCATACATAGGGGCAAACGATGAAGTGATAGAATGTTCCTTTCGATCGCTGAAATTTATGAATACAACCTTCATTGTCGAAGGGAACAAGATCTCGATGCCCAAAATCTCTAAAACTACGAAGATGGGCCTCCAGCTGACAATTGGGAAAGGAGCCTTACCGGGGAAAGGACTCGAAAAATACCTACAAGGAAGGGTTGAGGCACGAATGCTGAGAGACAAACGAGACTGCTTTGGCTTAAGATACAAGCCAGATGCGAGGCAAAAGAGGAGGGAGTTGGAGAAGAAACAAGAAAGAAGAAGAACGCGACTGAGTGGAGGAGAAGTCAAATGGGAACCAATGACCTTTCCCCATAGATCCAAAACATTCGTATCAGGAGGAACTATTCACCTTGAACAGAAGATGTCAAGAGACTGCGGAAGAAATGTTGAGAAATCTGAACATCAACGCCATATCCGAAGAAAGAATTGGGGAAGAGAATTTATCGGGCATCTGCCCTTATGTACCAGGAAGTGCTCTGAACAATTGGACTGCGGAAGAGATTTCTGTAGTTTTTAGAGCTAATTCAGAGTAATGTTCAAAACGTGCTTATTGTATAACACCCCTAACCCGTATATGTCGCTGGAGTAGGGTTACAAGGTATTACCGATCAATACACTTCATTTAACATACAATACTCATACATTTATGCATTCATACTCAAATACCATTCAACACAATCACATTGTCCCTTATAAGAGCCTACGAGGCCTTAAACATGCTTTAGAAGTGGTTCGGGACTAAATCGATAACATACAAAATTCTTGGAAAACTTAGAAATTTTTCAATCATTTAGGGGTCACACGCCCGTGTGAACAGGCCGTGTGCCTCACACGGCTTCAGACACGCCCGTGTCACAGGCCGTGTGGAAACAGGGCATACATATTGACTTGGGTTACACGGCCTACCACACTCCCGTGTGCCCTTCGAATTGGCCTCACACGCCCATGTGCCAGGCCGTGTACTAGGCCGTGCCAAACCTGTAGGGTATACTGACTTATGCAACATGGCCAAGTCACACGACCGTGTGCTAGGTCGTGTGCCATTTAGGGGGTATACTGACTTGTGCCACACGGCCGATCATACGCCCATGTGTGAGGCCGTGTGGAGCATGCTGGCTTAAATTCAATTTCAATACTAGGGGACACACGTCCGTGTAACATGACCGTGTGTCACACATGACTGAGACACATGCCCGTGTCTCTGATCGTGTGGACAAAAATAGGCTATTTATCAAGCCATTTTGCCACCCCAAATTACCATCCACTTACATAACTCACATGGCACATAATAATAGCATAATCGGACATTCCAAGCAACCAAATCAAGATCAAAATTTGCTTTCCCAATATCAACAACTCAAATATCTAAATACCAAATTAGGCCATATAAATTCATACCAAAAACTCATCATCATAATCCATCAATGCGGCTACCATCAAATATGCATTATTTGCCTTATTTAACTAGCATATCAATACTCAAAATGCTACTATTTGATATCATAATACCTATCATCAACAAGCATCACTATTTCCTTCATCAACTCATAACATAAGCCATTTGCACAATTATAAACACAACTCAATCAACCAAAATATGCCAACTTCCTTGGCTATATACAACCAAACATGGATATTCATAAGCAAACTCAAATGGCTACATCATTAACCAAAATGACTCAAGCCTATACATGCCATATACCAAATATACACAATTTAAAAGTACCAAATAGATATTCGATAGTGCGATGATGTTCCCGTCGACTCCCGGATCCGAGCTAGCCTTGATTCACTATAAAACATAGAAAAATAACACAAGGTAAGCTTCATAGCTTAGTAAGTTCGTATTAACGTAATGATCAACTTCACCATTCATTCACAATTCAATCAATAGAAATTCAAGATAACACAAATACATTAAATCTCAAGTCATTTAATCATTCAATTACTAGCTTACCAAGAATTCATTCATTTCGTGGATTCAATGTTTATAAACTTTACGTACGTACCTGTACCAACTCGTACCAATCTCATTCTAGTCTATATCTTTCAATTTCCCGTTGAACCATTCGAAATAGAAGTCGGATATTCAAGGATCTCAATCGATAAGTACCTATACCATGGCCCGTAGCCAAATCAAGGTAACTTATCCCGGAGTACCTATACCATGGCCCGTAGCCAAATCAAGGTAACTACTCTCCAAAATACCTATACCATGGCCCGTAGCCAAATCAAGGTATAACTCGCACCCTAAGTGCTGATATCAAGGTCCGAAGCCAATTTAATACCCTAATGACATGTCATTAATATCCTAGACTATTCCTAAGGTTCAACCGGGATTTTCCAATACCAAATCATAGTTGAATCATTTCGAATTATTATTGAATCATTGTCGAATCATGGTCGAACAAGTCCGTAGTCTAGTATTTACAATTTATGCATTATCAAAGCATTTAAATACAATTATAATATAGCTCGTTACATACGAACTTAACTCGTGTTCAGAATTGACGAATCGGATCGACTATTCGACAACCTTGCTTTCCCCTATCTAAATTCAAATTCTTTCTTTCTTGATCTATATGAATTCAAAATTAACTTATTTATTCATATACTCGTTCAATTTAGTCCAAAATTACTCATTTTGGCATTTTTACACATTAGCCCCTAAACTTCCACATTTAATAAATTTAGTCCCTATTTCACAAATACACAAAATTAACATAATTTCAACAAAACCCATGCTAGCCGAATTACCATAATGCCCCAAGCAGCCCATAACTGTCATTCATTTCACATTTCAACCACTCAATTTGCATATTTCACAATTTAATCCCTATTATGCAATTTCATCAAAAATCACTTTACAAAACATGAAAATCTATCATCAAAAATCCATATTTCATCTTTAAACACCAAAGAACACATAAGCTCATTAATGGAAACTCTTAAAATCTTTAACATTTTTGAAATTAAAGATACGGGCTAGCTAGAACACGAAGCAACGATCTCAAAAACGTAAAAATCATCAAAAACGGGACAAAACACATACCTATTTGCTTGAATTTTGCCTAGCCGAATGAAGAACCCTAGTTCTTCTTGTTCTTCTTTTAATTTCGGCTAAAAAGATGATAATGAAGCATAATTTTGATTTTGTTTTATTTAATAAATCATTTATTATCCATTTTACTATTTTAACCTTAAGATTATAACATTAAAATTCATTTATACATGTCCATTAATGTCCACTTACCTTTAAAATGGTTTAATTACCATTTAAGGCCAACATAATTAAAAGCCAAAGCTATTTGACACCTTTAACTAATAGAATGCAACTTTTGCATTTTACGCGATTTAGTCCTCTTTCTCAAATTGAGCAACCAATCGATAAAATTAATTCACGAAATTTTCACACATACATGCTGTCATGCTATAAACACATAAAATAATATTAAAATAATTTTTTTGACATTATATTTGTGGTTCCAAAACCACTGTTTTGATTTAGCTAAAACAGGGTTGTTACAACTCTCCTCCCTTAGGGATTTTCGTCCCCGAAAATCTTATCAGTGAATAGGTTCGGGTATTGCTTTCTCATAGCATCCTCGGGTTCCCATGTAGCTTCTTCAACCCCGTGTCGATGCCATAATACTTTCACTAACACTATTCTCTTATTTCTCAGCTCTTTGATCTCACAAGCTAAAATTTGAATCGGTTCTTCAGCATATGACATATCAGACTGAATTTCAACCTCGGTCGGGGAAATGACATGTGAAGAGTCGGATCGATATTGTTGAAGCATCGACACATGAAACACATTATGTATTTTCTCTAACTCAGACGGTAAAGATAGTCGATAAGCAACTGGCCCAATTCACTCGATAATTTCGTACGGTCCGATGAATCGCGGACTCAATTCCCCTTTTTGACCAAACCGCAATATCTTTTTTCACGGTGACACTTCAATATCTTTCCATTTTAAGTCTGCGTACGATTTCTGTCGATCTGAAGCTGCTTTCAAACTATCGCGAATTACTTTCACTTTTTCTTCAATCTCTCTAATCAGATCAACCCCGTGAATCTTACTTTCGTTAAGCTCAGTCCAGTACAACGGTGTTTGACATTTACGTCCGTCTAGAGCTTCGTATGGTGCCATATTTGTACTCGATTGAAATCTATTATTATAAGCAAATTCAATCAATGGTAGATATTTCTCCCAACTACCTTCAAACTCAAGAATGCAACAACGCAACATATCCTCAAGTATCTGAATAACTCGTTCGGATTGACCATCCGTTTGCGGGTGAAATGCAGTGCTAAAATGCAGCGTTGTACCTAAAGCTTCTTGCAATTTCTTCCAAAATCACAAATTGAATCTCAGATCCCTATCCGAAACAATAGATAGTGGCACTCCATACAATCTCACAATTTCAGAAATATACAACTCAGTTAATTTATCAAGCGAGAAATCTGTACGTACCGGAATGAAATGAGCTGATTTTGTCAATCTGTCAACAACAACCCATATCGCATCTTTCTTTCTCGGAGATAAAGGCAAACCCGATACAAAGTCCATTGTTACTCTATCCCACTTCCACTCGGGAATTTAGGCTGTAGCAAACCCGATGGTACCAGATGTTCAGCTTTAACTTGCTGAAAAATCAAACATTTTGAAACAAATTCTGAGATATCTTTTTTCATGCCGTGCCACCAATAATGCTGTTTCAAATCGTTATACATTTTTGTGCTTCCCGGATGTACTAATAAACAACTACTGTGTGCTTCGTTTAGAATCTTCCGAATAAGCTCAGAATTTCTTGGTACACATATTCTATCACGAAATATCAAACAGTCATCAGGCCCTATTCGAAACTCTGAATCAGAAATCGACTCACATTGAGCTCGTTTTGCTTGCAATTCATTATCAAATTTTTTACCCTCACAAATCTGCTGTAGAAATAACGGTCTCACTTTCAACTCGGCTACTATTGAACCGTCGTTAGGCAAAGCTAATTGTGTGTTCAAAGCACGTAAAGCAAATAAGGACTTTTGGCTCAAAGCATCAGCAACCACTTCAGCTTTCCTTGGATGATAGTCAATCACTAATTCATAGTCTTTTAGTAATTCTAACCATCTTCGCTGTCGAAAATTCAAATCTTTCTGAGTCATTAGATATTTCAAACTTTTTTGGTCGGTATAAATATGGAATTTCTCACCAAACAAGTAATGGCGCCAAATTTTCAATGCGAACACTATCACGGCTAATTCAAGATCGTGGTTCGGATAATTCTTTTCGTGCGGCTTCAATTGTCTCGAGGCATAAGCTACAACTTTGCCTTCCTACATCAAAACACAACCCAGACCATTTAACGATGCATCACTAAAAATTACAAATTCTTTACCCGACTCAGGCTGAACTAACACTGGTGCCTCTGTCAATAATGCTTTCAACTGCTCGAAGCTCTGCTGACACTTTTTTGACCACTCAAATTTAACATCTTTTTGAAGAAATCATGTCATCAGAGTCGTAATCATCGAGAAACCTTTCACAAATCATCTATAATAGCTGGCTAGTCCTAGAAAACTACAAACTTTGGATACATTTCTCGGAGGCTTCCAATCTATAATCGCAGAAATTTTGCTCAGGTCAACTCAGATACCCGTAGCTGAAACTATATGTCCCAGAAAATCAACCTCTCGTAACCAAAACTCACATTTGCTAAACTTTGCAAACAACTTTTTATCTCTCAAAGTTTGTAACACTTTTTTCAAATGCTCGGCATGCTCAGATTCATCACGAGAGTAAATCAAAATATCATCAATAAACACAACTACGAATTGGTCCAAGTACGGCCTAAAAACTGGTTCATCAAATCCATAAAAATAGCAGGTGCATTCGTTAGTCCGAAAGGCATAACAAGAAATTTGTAGTGTCCGTACCTTGTTCTAAATGCAGTCTTCGGCACATCGGAGTCTTTAACTCGCAACTGATAATAACCCGATCTCAAATCAATTTTTGAAAACACTGTTGCCTCTTCTAACTGATCAAACAAATCATCTATTTGTGATAAAGGATATTTATCCTTGATCATCACTTTGTTGAGTTTTCGATAGTCTATACACATTCTCCTCGTGCCATCTTTCTTTTTCACAAATAACACCGGCGCACCCCAGGGAGAGAAACTCAATCTAGTAAAACCTCTATCCGTCAATTCTTGCAACTGAGCTTTCAATTCTTTTAACTCTGTCAGAGCCATTCTGAACGGAGCTATTGATATCGGCATTGTTCCCGGTACTAATTCAATACCAAACTTAACTTCTCTGATAGGTGGTAAACCCGGTAACTCTTTGGGAAATACATCTATATACTCGCACACAACTGGTATTGATTTAATTTTTGTTTTTGTCACTTTCGTATCAAGTACATATGCAAGATAAGCTTTACACCCCTTTCTCACAAATCTCTGAGCTAACATAGACGAGATCACAACTGGCAAATTATTCAGATCATCTGATTATTTTCTAATAGTCTCATTATTTTGACATTTCAATTCAATTGTCTTTCTTATACAATTCACTATAACCTCATGTATCGTTAGCCAATCCATACCCAGAATCATATCAAATTCATCAAATGGAAAAAACATCAAATTATCCGGAAAACAGAAATCCCGATACATTAATGGACAATTCTTGTAGACTTTGTCAACCAAAACACATTTTCCTAAAGGGTTCGATACTCTAATCACAAATTTAGTAGACTCTACAGGTAAAGTCTTACTAAATACTAAATTCATGCATATATAAGAATGAGTTGATCTTGGATCTATTAATGCAATCACATTAGTATCATAAAGAGTGAAAGTACCTGTGATAACATCTGGGGATGACGCTTCTTCGCGAGCGCGAATAGCGTAGACTCTAGCAGGTGCTCTGGCCTCGAATCTCACAGTTGAATCCTTTGTCGCCCCTCTACTACCACTTACATTTCCGGCAACTCTAGGTGGTCTACCTCTATTCGACGTGTTACTTGGTCTCACATTCTGAACTTTACTTTTTTCATCCAGCTCAGGGCAATCTCGGATGAAGTGATCTTACGAACCACATTTGTAACAAGCTTTATTATTTTTATTCCAGCATTCTCCGAAGTGTCGTCTCCCACAATGCTGACACTCAGGTTTGTTGTCTCTCAAACTGCCAACACTAGATACTAAAGTAGCTTGAGCTTTAAGACCAGAGTATTGTTTTCTATGATCCCTGTTCGAATATTCATTTGAAGCATTTGGACGAGCGTACGAATCTCTGGATTTCTTTGACAAAGATTGATACGGCTTACTCATTGATCTTTTTCTCGAGTCTCTAGCTTCTAAATCTGCTTTTCTCTTTTCTTTACTAAGATCCTCAGCTTTACAAGCCTTTTCAACCAAAACAACAAATTCTTTCAAATCTAGAATTCCGACTAGTAGTTTTATATCTTCGTTCAACCCGTCAACAAACCGTTTACACATAATCTCGTCAGTAGACACATACTCTCGAGCATACTTGCTTAACTATACAAATTCTTTTGCATACTCAGTGACAGTCATGCGGCCCTGTTTTTATTCCAGACACTCTTTATGCTTTTGATCAAGGAATTGCTGACTTATATATTTCTTTCGAAACTCCATATGAAAGAATTCTCAGGTAACCCGTTCTTTCGGAACCACAGATATCAACATGTTCCACCATTGATAAGCGGTGTCTCTCAGTAAAGTTACAACACATTTAATACATTCATCAGGAGTACAAGACAATTCATCGAATACCTGAATCGTATTTTTGAGCCAAAACTCAGCTCTCTCAGCATCATCATCAACAGTAGCCCAGAACTCTTTAGCCCTATTTTTATGTATCTTATCTACTGGAGGCTTATTCAACCTTATCAGATCTATAACTTGAGGAATAACAGTGATTTGTTGAGGAATATGTGGGGGTGGAGGTTGTTGAACAGTCGAATTTGTCCAGACATACTGAGTGAACCCCTCGTTCATCATCTGGAAAAAGGCTTCTTTAGCCTCACCTTCGTGACTACTCGACACGGGTCTAGATTCAGTAGACGTTGTCCCTTGAGCGGGAGCAGCCGCATTACACTCTACATCATCAGCTATCGCTCGTTCGGGATCCATTACTATACGAAAACACAATTTAAGCTATCAGGAATCATCACACTATCACAGAGTATATATGGCATGTATAGCTAGACTCTCACACATGCTACATTAGTCCTAGAATCGACTAAAATGTAGCTCTGATACCAATAAATGTAACACCCCTAACCCGTATCCGGCGACGGATATGAGTTAGGGGTGTTACATATTGCTCTAAGCCTAGGAGCAATAAGAATCCTTTTGTGAAACAGGCTTATCTCCAACATCTTTAGTTTAATAAAATGCATCTTTGCATATCATCTTGAGTAAATATTCTTTTATTCTTTCCATTTCATTCATAGTCATACTATACAGATAATTATTCTTAGATTCTTTTGTTCTTTGGATCTTCTTTCATCCCTATAATAGGTCTCCAGATATCAATGATATGATCGACGCTGCTACTGGCTCAAAGTCTCCTTTTGAACAAGATATGTGTATGGAGGATTCTCTGGATTTTGAAGGTGATCGGGGTCGTAACCTATCTCCTGATTTGTTGAGGATGGTAGAACAAGATGAGAAACAAATTCTACCTTATAAAGAGTCAGTGGAAATTGTGAGCTTAGGAGAGGAAAAAGAGGTGAAAATTGGAGCTTGCATTACTGCAGAGACAAAGCGAGACCTCATTGAGTTACTCTAAGAATTCAAGGATGTCTTCGCATGGTCATATCAAGACATGCCCAGGTTAAGTACTGATATTGTGGTACACTGACTCCCCATAAAGGAATAATGTAAGCCAGTTCAACAGAAGCTCCGAAAGATGAGGCTTGATGTCTTGTTGAAAATAAAAGAAGAGGTCAAGAAGCAATTTGATGTTGGTTTCTTACAAGTGGTTAAATACTCAGAATGGGTAGCCAATATTGTCCTCGTCCCTAAAAAAGATGGGAAAGTATGAATGTGTGTAGACTACAGAGATTTGAACAAAGCCAGCCCGAAAGACAATTTCCCATTGCCTCATATTGACACCTTAGTGGACAACACGGCAGGTTACTCACTGTTCTCCTTCATGGATGGTTTCTCGAGATACAACCAGATAAAGATACATCCTGAAGACTTGGAGAAGACCACATTCGTAACCATGTGGGGAAAATTTTTCTATAAGGTGATGCCATTTGGACTAAAAAATACGGGAGCAACGTATCAAAGAGCCATGGTAACCTTGTTTCATGACATGATGCACAAAGAAATCGAGGTTTATGTCGATGATATGATCGCAAAATCCCGAACAAAAAAGGAGCATATACAAGTCCTGAGGAGATTGTTCTTAAGATTGAGAAAATTCCAACTAAAGCTCAATCCAGCAAAATGTACCTTCGGGGCTAAGTTGGGGAAATTGCTAGGATTTGTGGTCAGTGAAAAGGGGATCGAGATTACCTCTGTTGCGTACCCAAAAAGAAGTTCAAGGTTTCTTAGGGAGGTTAAATTACATCTCTCGTTTCATTTCACAACTAATGGAGAAATGCGACCCCATATTCCGTCTCCTTAAGAAACACAATCTAGGTGTATGGGATGAGGAGTGCCAAAAAACTTTTGACAAGGTCAAACATTACTTATCTAACGCCCCTATGCTGATGCCACCCAGTCCAGATAAGCCACTAATATTATACTTGGCAGTATTTGGAAATTCCATGGGATGCGTACTGGGCCAACATGATTAGTCAAGAAGAAAAGAAAGAGCGATATACTATCTCAGTAAGAAGTTCACTAAATGTGAGACAAGATATTTGCCAATTGAAAAGTTATGTTGCGCCTTAATTTGGAAAACCCGAAGACTGAGACAATACATGTTGTACCACACAACTTGGCTCATCTCAAAACTAGACCCTCTAAAGTACATGATGGAGTCGACTACTTTGAATAAAAGAATGGCTCGATGGAAAATTCTACTTTTCGAGTTCAATATAGTCTATGTGAACCAGAAGGCGGTAAAAGGGAGTGCAATAGTAGATTTTCTAGCCAGTAGAGCTCTAGAAGATTACGAGCCTTTGAATTTTAATTTCCCGAATGAAGATCTAATGTATGTTGCAACCACTGAAGAAGACTCTCAAGAAGGCCATCCTTGGAAACTAAAATTTGACGGAGCCTCAAACGCTGTAGGTAATGGAATTGGGGCAGTCCTAGTATCCCCAAACGGAGATCATTATCCCTTTACTAGTAAATTGGATTTTGATTGCACAAATAATATGGCAGAATATGATGCATGCATCATGGGTATCCGTGCAGCCATAGAACTCAAGATTAAAGCACTGGAGGTATATGGAGATTCTGCATTAGTTATCTATCAACTCAAAGGTAAATGGGAGACGAGAGACCCCAAATTGATCAATTATCGAAGGCTGGTTCTTGAATTAATTGGGGAGTTTGATGATATCACCTTCTGTTATCTCCCACGAGATGAAAACCAGATGGCTGATGCCTTGGCTAATTTAGCTTTCATGATCAAAGTGAACAAACAAGAGGACGTAAAACCTATCCAGATGAGTATTTATGAGGCTCCAGCCCATTGTTACAACATCGAAGAAGAAGAAAAAGATGACCACCCTTGGTACAACGATATACTGCAATATGTGAAGAATCACGAATACCCCGACCAAGCAACTGAGAATGATAAAAGGACGTTGAGAAGACTGGCCAGTGACTATGTCTTAGACGGGGATATCCTATACAAAAGAAGAAAGGATAAGGTGCTACTAAGATGTGTGGACGCTGTTGAGGCTAAGAAAATCTTAGAAGAAGTCCATGAGGGTGTTTGCGGAACACATGCTAATGGTTTTACAATGGCCAGGCAAATCATGAGATTTGGATATTATTGGTCCACCATAGAAGTAGATTGTATCAGTTACGCCAAGAAATGCCATAAGTGCCAAATTTATGGAGACAAAATTCATGTGTCTCCTTCACCTCTTCATGTTATGACTTTTCCATGGCCTTTCTCTATGTGGGGCATGGATGTCATTGGGTCGATATTGCTAAAAGCCTCCAATAGGCATCGATTCATCTTCGTGGTCATCGATTACTTTACCAAGTGGGTAGAAGCCACTTCATATGCCAATGTCACAAAGTCGGCAGTCAGCAAATTCTTGCAGAAAGAGATCATATGTCGGTATGGAATGCCAGAAATGATCATATCCGACAATGCATTGAACTTGAACAACAGTACGATAGCGGAGGTCTGTAGTCAATTCAAGATCAAATAGCACAACTCGTCACCATATCGCCCAAAAATGAACGGTGTAGTTGAAGTAGCCAATAAGAACATCAAGAAGACCGTGGGGAAAATGACTGAGACTTATAAATATTGTCATGAGAAGTTACCATTTTTCCTTTATGTTTATCGAACGTTTGTCAGGACCTCCACCGGGGCAACGCCTTTCTCATTGGTTTATGAAACGGAGGCAGTTCTGCCTATTGAGGTTGAGATTCCTTCTCTCCGAGTTTTGTCAGAATTGAAGTTAGATGAAGCAGAATGGATCCAATCTCGATATGATCAGTTGAACTTGATCAAAGAAAAGAGGCTAAGGGTTATTCGTCATGGTCAGATGTACCAAAAGCGAATGATGCGAGCTTATGACAAGAAGGTTTGCCCCAGAGAATTCCATGAGGGAGACCTAGTATTGAAAAAGATCATGCCCATACCAAAGGATTTCAGAGGAAAATTGATGCCGAATTGGGAAGGACCATATGTGGAAAAGAAGGTCTTTTTTGGAGGAGCGTTGATTTTGACCTAGATGGATGGCAAAAACTTGCCTAATCCTGTGAATTCAGACTCAGTCAATAAGTACTTCACCTAAAAAAAGGAGGAGAGGCCAAGGCGAAAACCCGCAAAGGGTGCCTTGAGACCAAATGGGTTTTGAGTTGAAAACCCGAAAAAAGGCAGCTCAAATTTGGATTGAAGATTGAACATGTGATGGTAAGGACTTCTCAGAAGGAAGAACGTTACATCTTGGGGCATCAACAAAGTACTCTAGATCTCCTAAATACATATCAAGCTCTAAAGGGTCCTCGAGAAGTTAGTATGGAGAAGCTCCTGCTACGATATCTGAGGCACCTAGTTTCATCTTATTCATTTTGTATTTTAGCAACATTTGCTATTTTGATTCATTGCGAGCTTTGCCCCCAATAAATTTCAACCTTGTCCATCGTTACAATCTTTTTCAAGCATTTTTCATTGAAATAACGATTAATGGACTAATAATATTCAAGTAAAAGGATTTCTTGCATATTACTCTGAAAGTTTTCTAAATAGTACAAGAACCTGAAACAGGACCACTAGTCAGAACTAACCAAATTTAAGAGTTGGAAATATTTGGAAAAATAATCTAAATTGGTGACTATTTCTTCAGGTTCTCTGTCAAAGATACCAGAAGGCAGGGTAATACATCAGTGGTAGAACCTTGGTGAACAACGAACAGTGTCAACCTAAACATTAAAAGAGGATCATTCTAGAAAAAAAATGACATTCTGCATTCATGCAAACATCATTCATACATATCTAGTTAGGAGCATTTGATTCATTCTGATCATAACATCCTAATGGCTAGGCATAAATATAGGCCCATGAAATGGATGCTACAGGTCATGTTCCCCAGAGAACGGTGTAACAAATCAGTGAAACCACAAATCCTATACCCCTGAAGTTACAGTGGAATGGATTGGAGTGGAGAATCTTATCTCCCTAAAGTTGCAGTGGAGCAGATTAAAGCCACAAGTCTTATCTCTCTGAAGTTGCAGTGGAGCAAACTGAATATAGCAAATCTGATCTTCCTGAAGTTGCAGTGGAGTAGATTGAAGTTACAGATCTGATCTCCCTGAAGTTGCAGTGGAGTAGATTGAAGATAGAAAATTTTATCTCTCTGAAGTTGCAGTAGAGCAAATTAAAGCTATAAACCTTATCTCCCTGAAGTTGCAGTGGAGCAGGTTGAAGTTACAAGTCTTATCTCCCTAAATTTGTAATGGAGTAGATTGAAGATAGTGAATCTTATCTCCCTAAAATTGCAGTGGAGCAGATTGATGATAGCGAACCTTATTTCCCTGAAGTTGCAGTGGAACAGATTAAAGCTACAACCTATAAACCTTATATCCCTGAAGTTGCAGTGGAACAGGTTGAAGTTACAAGTCGTATCTCCCTGAAGTTGCAGTGGAGTAGATTGAAGATGTGAATCTTATCTCCCTGAAGTTGTAGTGGAGCAGATTAACGATAGCGAATCTTATTTCCCTAGAGTTGCAGTGGAACAGATTAAAACTACAAATTACAAATCTTATCTCCCCTGAAGTTGCAGTGGTTAGAACGAAGCTACTTGAAGAAAAGAAGCCCCAAAGAGATCGAGATTCGGCGAGACCGAACAAAATTGGCCCTTCTTAAAAGTTTTTGCTCCATTCTCGTTACACGACAACGAGCAAAGAGGGGCAGTTGTAATGGCCCATTTTTTCCTGGGCCCTAAATAAAAATAAAAAAATAGAAATGAATAAAAAAATTAATAATAGTCCCCAAAGCCCAATTATTGTAACACCCCAAACTCGGCCCATGCGTTAAGGCCAGATCTGACATGTCACATGAGAAAAATACTACTAAGTCCTTTTTCATTTGTACATAAATAGAATTTGATTTAAAATCGATTAAAACATCTCCCATTTAAAAAAATTTTATAAAGTATTATTAAATAAAGATTGATTGATAAATCGATAAATTTGAGATAAAATCCTATAAACTGTGACTTTGGAAATATTGTTAATAGTTCGAGAAGAATTTGGAAATAATTTTCGAAAAGTGTTGATAAAAATTTCCAAGAGAAATTTCCGAGTTAAAAATATATTTATGAAAGTTTATTATGAAACCCTTTTTGTATATCCATTTTAAGAAAAACGTTTATTTGAGTTTTTAGAAAAAGATCTCAATTAAAATACTTAGAGCAATTTATAATTTCACAAGCATAAAACAAAACAAAAATTAATCCAGAGGCCTTATTACAAACCTTAACTCAAAATAGTAAAATAATTAAAAGTACTAAAAGAAATCCAAATTCCAAATTAAACCGCTTTTTGTAGTATGGCCTCCACCGAGTCATCCATGGCCCAAGTCTCCATCGCGATCATTACCTGAAAAGGGATAAGAAAAAATGGGGTGAGTTACTAGAACTCAGTGTATAACCCACTTACCGTTGTCCACTGGGCCAAAATCCCATTAAGCGATAATTTGGGCCTAAGCCCATTTACAATAATTATAACGTATCAATTATATCATGTGTATGAAATGCAATTCCCAAACCAAACCTAGTAATCCATCCACTACACACCACCCGTACCAACCAACACACCTCTGGGGATCTTTTGTCAACCCACCCCGCCAACACACCAATCGCAGGCATTAAGCCATTTATATCAAATATAATTTTGTGGTCAAGCCACCAAAATATCAAATTTACGTGGCATTGCCACTATACGTGCATTGTAAGCAGAGCCACCAAAACTTCTCTTCATCATTATCCCATCCCATGCAAATCATGTATATAATGCATAACAAATCATAATATAATAACAATAATTTATTCGGATATTTATTACAAAAATTATGGCCCAAGTAACAAAATATCAAATTGGCCCATTTAGCAAATATCAGATCGGCCCATATATCAAAATATCACATCGGCCCATATATCATATTTTCACATTGGCCCATATAGCAAATTTTATCGATTTGGCCCATTAGGGTATTTTCGTAATTTTTCACGGTGTTAATACCGATTTTGTCAAATTTATCAAAATAAAGAGATCTAAGCCATTTTTTTTCGATTTCACAAAAATCTGATTTAATCAAGCGATTTACTACCAATACGATATTAATCTTTAACCCACAGAATACGGTGTGAGATTACACACCTGATTACGGTAAGCACTACGCTTTCTTGATCGTCAACACCTAAAATATTAAAACGCTCGATTAGTCAACGTACGTGATTTAATAAATCCACTTTAAAACAAACGATCTAAAATTTTACCCTCGGGATCGTGAACAACTACGATTTGTCAGTTTTCCCCGGTTGACGGTCCACAACCCAGTGGAAAATCCCGAATCGCCGATGCCTCAGAACTGCGAACGAACTCGAATAGTCGATTCTCACTGGATGAGGGTCCACAACCCGGTGGAAAGTCCCGAATCGCCGATACCGCCCTTCGCTTGAATTTAGGAGTAGGGATCTCTAATCCGCTCCTTTTTAGATCTCCACTCGACTTCCCAATCGAACCGGTACCACAAGCCTCCATTCGGTTAGATCTTAAGTAGATCGAAATTACGATAAAATATGGACTTATCAAAATGGTAAAGATCGGCTTACCTCTAATTTTCGAGTGATCAACGATTGGATAGATCAAGCGATTAAATCCCTATAATATAATTGGTTAATCATTACCATACTAATAATCATCTTAACGAAAAAAGAATGATTATAAAATCCGTGAAGAACTCTTACCTTAAAGATTTTAGGACCGATTTCTAGCGATCATACGATACTTCTGAAGAATGAAGGTTTCAGCCTTCCACTATATCACTACGAAGAAGAAAGAGATCTTGTTTGAGAGGGAGTAAGTGATGGTCTCGGTCAAAAAGACCCTCCCAAACCAAAATATAGATTCGGCAATAGAAGAAAGAAAGAAAAAAAATAAATATTTGAAAAGAACACTTACCGATTAAATCAAGAAATGAGTGCTAAAATGGATGAGAAGAAAAGATAAAGAAGAGATGAAGATTCGGTCATAGAGGAAAATATATGTTGATATTCGGCTATGGGGAATAATCAAACAAGAATATGTGATTTAATGGTAGTGTTGGTTTAGAGAAGAGAAAAGATTAGAGGAATGGTTAAAAGAAAGGATGAGAGGTTGGATGGATGATAGGTTGTTCGGCTATCCAAGAAAGATGAACAAGGGATGAAGGTTTTGACCAAACAAAAGAGGAGGAAAATGCACAATTGTGCTAGGAGGATTCGGCAAAGAGGAGAGAATAGAAGAAAAACCAAAACTCACAAAGAGTAGAAATTTTGAGAAAATGACACAATTGATGCCAATGGTATTTTGACCAAAACTAACACTTTCATGCCCCTAAAGGACAAAAGTTTGGCCACCCAAACTTTCCAAAACAATCTCCATAAAATAAGCCACATGTTCCCCTTACTTGCCTTATTCTTTTGATTCCTTTCCCCAACCTCAACCTTTCCTTATTTCTTAGCCACCTTACCAAAAATAAAGAAGTCCAACTTTCCATATATACTTCTTGGCCGACACTTAAGGAAAGAGTGCAAAAATATAAATCAAAAATTTGCACACAATGGGATTTGAACCTCTTCCCTCAAGGTACATCATGTGGCGCCATATCCTTTCTACCAATTGCTCATTTATGCTAGCTATTTACTCAATTATTTCCATAAGCTTTAAGGTCACTTACCCTATTTCCTTAAAGTGCTAAATGCAAAAAACTTTACTAGGTCCAAATAAACCTCGAGCCTTCTCAGGACCTCCTAAACATGCACAATTAATAATCTAACTAGCTTAACACCAAAAATAATGCAACACATAAAATTCAAAATTCTAGGATGTTACAATTACAAAAGAGGCCCAAATGGCCCAAAATAAATTAAACCCTAATGACCCAAATGGCCAAAAAACTAAACTATATTCAGCAAAAAAAAGAGGCAGAAAACCCTAGCCGCCGCCGCATGCTAGCCACCGCCTCGCATGCATCTGACACCTCTGCCACCGCCACCTGCAAGGAAGAACGAACACGCAACAGCAAAAAAACAAAGTAGAAGAGACAACAAAGAAAAAACAAGAGATTAATAACAGAAAGTTTTGTATTTCGGCTATAAAAACCACCACAACTACTTTGTATTTTTTTTTTACACACATCAGAGTAATCAAAAATAGAAAACAAATTTAAAAGGTGATTTGCTTCATTTTTTTATATATGTTATTTATTTATTTTTTTAAAAAAAGAAATAAAAGAGAAAGAAACAAAGTCTAAAACAAAGAATTTATTTTGCATTTTGAAATAAAATATAAGAGTTTTGTTTACCTTTTCACTACACCGCCACAGCGAGTGGTCATCGTCGGCTTAGAAGGCCACTGAATCCCTAAGGATTCGTCTAAAGGCCACGCTGGAAAAGGAGAGGAAATGAAACGCTTCTTTATTTCTCAGCCGAGTTTAGTTGGGTTTTTGGGTACTTTGATCTCGGATTGGCGTTTTAAGGGTGACGGGCTTCAAAAAGGGGTCATTTGGTGTTTTTTGGCCATCGGGGACGACGGAGTCCGTCGCCGGCGACCGGTGGCCGTCGTGGGACTCACCGGCGACTTTGCCTAGAGAGAATGAATCTTTTTTTCTAAAACATGGAACAAATGAATTTTTTGCTCAAAACTTTTGCTTTTATAGCCTTGCTAAACGATGCCGTTTTGGTCGGCGTTCTTAAGCCCCAAAACGACGCTGTTTTAAGGCCAAACCCGATTTTCGACCTGCCCCTTTAATAGGATCCGCGCATTTTTTACTAATGGTCCATTTGCGCGATAGATCCTTCCACTTTTACGCGCGTTATATTTTGGTCCCCCTAAAAAACAGTGCGCATAAGGACAAGGGGATATTTTCCCATTTAGCCCCTGTTACTTTTTAGTGTGTCACGTTTTAGTCCTTTTTAGTTTTTATTTATTTATTTACAATTTATACTTCTTAATTTCATTCTGATTTTGATTTGATCCTTAGTTTATTTAACTTCAAATTTTTATTTTTATTTTTTTAAAAAAACAAAATGTTTTATTTATTATTTTATTTATTCATTCATTTATTTATTCTTTTACTTTTTAAATACTTGAATTTAGTATTATTTGTTTTGCCTATTTATGTGTTTTCTTTAAAGTACTTAAATTCGATATTATTTATATTTCCCTTTCATTTTATTATTATTTCTTATTTATTTTTTATTTCAAAGTTACTTTATTTATTTTGTTGTTAATGCCATGAATTAATAATCTTATTATTGTTATATTTGCATTATTATTATAACATTTATCCATGTGTATATTATGCCCAAATAAGTAAAATGCATATCGTTTTAAGCGTTACATTCATTTTTCGCACAATGCATAAAAAAGGAATTTTTTTAAAACCGAGGCAAATGTTCATTATTTTGGAATTAGAAAAGTCGTTTCTCTAACTTACGGAATATGGCTTTCCTCTAAAACCGAGATAATCGAATATCCATTTTAAAATAAATAATAAAAATAAAGATTTTATCGTTCTCGTTTTTGAGGATTCAAAGCGTTGTGTCCTAACTTACGAGACATGATTCTTTCTTCTCGATTAACTTGAACGTTCGTTTTTGAATGATGCATAAAAAAGGAAATTTTTTTAATCGAAGTAATATTCGTTATTTTTGGAATTAAAAAGAGTTGTGTTCCTAACTTACGGAATATGGCTTTCTTCTAAAACCGAGATAACCGAATATCCTTTTAAAATTAAAATACATGAGATTTAAATAATAAAAAATAAAAGGCAAGCTTATTCTCAAGGATTTGAGGTGTCGTGTCCTAACTTACGGGATGTGAAATTTTGTTACCTCGAGATGAGAGGGTCTTTAACATACGTTTCGATTTATTCAAGCAATTTTTAAGTAAAAATAACATTAATATAAAGAGGGATCGTATTTTAAGTTCTTTTCAAGTTTTCAACTTTCGGCACCAAGACCTTAAGTAATCAATTAGGTACCAATTTTGGGCATAACGAGGGTGCTAACCCTTCCTCGTGCGTAACCGACTCTGGAACCCGTTTTCAAAACTTTGTAGACCAAAAATCGTTGTTTTAATAAATCAAACATTTTATTAAAACAATCAAATTACGAGGTGATCCGATCACACCTCATAAAAAGGATTGGTGGCGACTCCCATTTTTCATTTTTTAAAATAAAAGTCGATTTCAAAAAAATGGTTTCGACAGCTTGGCGATTCCACTAGGGACCCAATAAGAGAGTCAAGCTGAAAATTGATTATTTTCTTTTTTTTGTCAAAAATTGAAAATCTAATTTAAATTTACGATCCTTTCGTTGCATTTCATCCATCATTTTTATGGTCTTTGTCATAATATGTTTGCTTTATTGGTTTAAGCCTTTTGATATATCTCCGCATATTGTATCGCATAAATCGGTCGATTTTACCCTTTTAAGTGGGAGTGAGAAACTATTCATTCGTGAGGTCTTCACCTCCGTATAGGATAGTAGATCACTTTCGGGATACATCCGTACCTATGTCTTCGTGAGATTTTCATCTTCGTATAGCCATAGGGAAATGCATTCCCCTTTAACTGAACTCGGTCCATATGAGCCTATAATGGGTGAGGATCGAGGAATCTACCGGTTCAGGTACCTTTGCTTTAGAACCAAACCGCATATAATGAGCCCTAAGAGCCTACCCTAGGTAGAACAAAACTGAACCCTAGTGGTTACCCGAATAGGTGCTTTATTTATTATTTCTCATTTGCTTTGAATTCTAGCTTTGTGTATAATACTGACTTGCTTTGTTTTGCTTTGACTGTGATTGCATGGCATGTTTATCATAAAAAAAGAGTTGATTCATGTTCAGTTACTAAATAGAGAGCTTATCATGGAAAAGGGGTTTCTTAATAAAGTGGAGGATAATGCGGCCGTCCGAATTTGGTCCGAGAAAATGCAGCAAGAGAAGGGTGATAGTCTTACGGAGGGGTATGTGTTAGAGTTGTGGGATTTCACTCGCATCAGCGTGACTTAAAATAATCTCCATGAATTGAAAGAGATATGGGACCAATGGGATGATGAGATCAAGCAGCTATTTTATTGTAACTATGGTGATTTGCCCTATCTACTCGATATGAAAGTGGACAAGCACTTATTCCGAGCTCTGGCCCAATATTGGAATCCCGCCTACAGTTGCTTTACCTTTGGGAAAGTTGATTTGGTACCCACCGTAGAAGAGTACACGACCTTACTTCATTGCCCGAAGATTCAAGCCGACAAAGCCTATTCAAGAGCCGCCGATGTCCTGACTTTCTTAAAAAAGCTAAGAGCATCACGAGGATGAGTGAGCAATGGGTTGCAACCCGGATCAAACAAAAAGGAGATAGTAAATGCATACCTTGGAAAATTTTGCGGGATTTGATCGTGGCACATCTGGATATGAAGAAGAGGGTTGATGTTTTCGCTTTAAGCATTTACGGTTTGGTCGTCTTCCCCAAAGTATTAGGGCAACTTAGAAAAAATGTTCTTTCAACAAGCTTGTGTCACGAGTCGCAGTTCAATGCCCATGACCATTGTATAAAATGCATCTCATGAGGTCTAACGGTTAGATGGAGATTATTTGACTAACGAAAACTAACCTGATTCAAAAAACTAATGGAGAAGCCTATCTATTTGAAGCCTGGGTGACCCAATGAAGCATATATAGAAAATTAGGCTACCTTGGTAAATAAGGAAACTAATCATATAATATTGAGGGGAATCATATCTGATAAGATTAGATTTGATTTGATTATGTAAATCTTGTATATCCCTTAATTATTGGGATAGGTTTCATCTCGTCCGCCGATGTAAACTTAGCTTGTAATACCCCAGAAGTTGCTACAGTAAGAAAGTGAAATATTGTCCTTGATATAATAAAATAAGGAAATAAAGTGTAAAAAAAGGGGAATTTTGAGTTGTGTCAACAAAATTTATTTAGGAAGTATATTATGATGTATTAATTCAAGAAATGACTAAATCACAAAAGTGAGAAAAGTTTTGTGGCCTAAAAGTAAATACTCAAAATTTGAGGAGTTAAAGTGTAAATATGAAAAATTTGAAGGACCAATAGTGCAAATATTTTAAGGGTGGAATGATCTAGAAACTAAGGAAAATGGATGAATTAAGACCAAATTGAATAAGTGGAAAAAGTATGAGGGGTCAAATCACAATTTTACTAAAATGAGTGATGAGTCAATGGAGGAATTTTGAAGAATCGTAAGGGGCAAAATGGTCTTTTAGCAAGGAAGATAATTTTAAAGAGTAATGATGATGTTGGTGATATTTTAGATTAATTAAATAAACATTAATTTATTAATATTTTGATTTGAATTTTAATTATATTTTATTATTATTTTATTTAGTATATAAGGAAAGAAAGGTGATGAATTCTCTTCATCTTTCCATGTTCTCAACGTGAGAAGAAGAAGAAAGAAAGAAAATTTTATTTTCTTTACAATTTGGTCCTTTTACCAAAAATCCACCATTTTCACTTAGAAATCAAAAGAATTTCCATAGCCATCAAGAGAGAAAGATAATAAGGAGACTATGGGGAGCTATAATATCAAGTTAGATTCAAGAAATAGAAGCTGGAGGAGAGAGAAAGTTAAGTTAAAGTTTGGTTTCAAGAGAATAAGGTATGAATGTTAAGGTTTTATGTTATTTTTAAGTTTAGTAGTGATAAAAAAGCATAAAAATGGGTTGTATTTATTGCCATGAATATTCAGCTAGCATGGGTTTACATTGAAAATGGTTAATTTGCATGTTTTAGGCTCAGGGACTAAATTGATTAAAAGTAAAATTTTAGGGGCAATTTTGTAAAAATGTCAAAAATGACCAAATTGTATGAAATGAATTGTTTTATTGTCTAAATTAATATATTGAAAGAAATTATTAATTTATATCAAGTGGATTTAGAGCTTTAATTTTGTTGTATGATGACTATATAAAGTGATTTTGCTAAATATTGATTTTATGATCAAATTGTGAAAAGGTTAAAATATTAAGGTTTGGTATTAAGGGTGTATGATAGCCTAGAATATTTGTATAAATTATTAATTGAGAAAAATTAGTTGATTTGATAGATTAACTAGTTAAGGGACTAAATTGCAAAAATTATAAAAGTTAGGGTAATTGTGTAAATTTGAAAATTTGAAGGGTATAAATTGTGAAATGAATTGGAACTGAAATATATGCTAATGAATGAGTAATTTTATATTTTAGATCAAGATCCAGTAGATATTCGTGAAAAAAGGAAAAATAATAGAATAGTCGTTGAACTCCTACAATTATTACAATTCAATTTAGGTAAGTTCGTATGAACTGTATTCTGTATAATTTTGATTAAAATGAATGTTAATTAGTGAGTGGTAATATATATATTTTCTATTGTTAGAATTGAATTATTGCTGGAAAAATATTATCGAAATTAATACTTAGTTTGGATTGAACGCGGGATTTGAGTACATTCGTTATGTGACGCATGACGGCATTAGAGGAAAATGATAGCTAATTACCCAAGTAAACCGGGTTTCAACGTTTGTTTCGAACTCTCATTTTTTTATTTTCTGTTTAGCTCTTACGAGTTTCTGTTTAACTCATATGAGTTTCCGTTCAGCTCTATTGAGCTTCTGTTCAACTCTTATGAGTTTCTGTTCAACTCTTACGAGCTTCTGTTTAACTCATATGAGTTTCCATTCAGCTCTATTGAGCTTCTATTCAACTCTTATGAGTTTCTGTTTAGCTCTTATGAGCTTCTGATCAACTCTTAAGAGTTTCTGTTTAGCTCTAACGAGCTTCTATTCAGCTTACGAGCTTCTGTTAACGATGTACTCATATCTGTAAGTCGTTCTTCGAATGGCAAGATAGCAGAAGTTGTTTTTGGATGATATATGTATATGAAGAAACAGTAAAAGAATGATATGTATATATTTATCAATATCTTGATATGTTGATACATGGAAATTATGTAAGTTGAGATGAGTAATAAACTCAAGTGTGAATGTTGAGAAAATAAGTTTATCAATGTTGAATTTATATGAAATATGTTCTAGTATGTAACAAGTGTTGTTGTTGATGCTTAGACAAGTGCCAAGCTATTGGTTAAATGGTAATATGTTTATTTATATGATGCGTTGAAAGGGTAAGTGCTCCAATGAAAATATACTTGTGCTCATGAAAGAGTGGTAAGTTTTAAGTTATGCAATTTCTTATGAAATGGCTTATCATGTGGTTAAATTTGAAAAGGGATATGTTCGAATGCACTAGCTTGTGGTTGTGGTGGTATGGTATGCTTATGACTGGTGTGTTATACATATGGAATGAGTGTGGAAAGTAAAGAAACGCAAATGAAAATTTAGAAATTTGGAAGAGTTAAAGTTGTTGAATATACTTCATGAATATTGTGGTATCAATATTGAATTATTCTTGATATGTATAAATTTCTTATTTAAAATGAATTGATATGATTAAAGTTTATACGAGCTTACTAAGCATTCATTGCTTATGTAGTTGTTTTCCTTTACTTTTCAGATTATTGGAAGCTCAATTAAGTTGGAAGCTTGTCAGAGATATATCACGCTATCCATCGGTTTTATCGGTACTTTCGAATGTTTTGATTTTGGTTATAATGGAATGTATAGGCATTTTTGTTTAATGTTGGTCTAGATGTAATTTGTTGAGATTATCCACTTATTTTGGCTTGTTTTGGATGCCTAATTATGGCTCGTTGATATGTATAGTGTTGATTGTAGGTTGACACAAAATTGGGTGAGAAATATAAACTATAAAATGACCTATTTTCGTCCACACAGGTAGAGACACGGGCGTATGTCTCAACCGTGTGTGACACACGACCAGATGATACGGTCGTGTGTCTCCTGTATCTTAAATTTGCACAAAACAGAATGCTCACATGGCCTAGCACACGGGCGTGTGGCTTGGCCATATGACTTAAGTCAGAGAGCTCACAAGTTTGGACACGGGCTGGGACACGGCGTGTCTATTGACTGTGTGAAACACACGGCCTGGCCACACGGGCGTGTGTCCCCTGCATCTAGGAAAAATTTTGATATTTTCTGAAAAATTCTTTGAGTTCCCGATTTAGTCCCGACTTATTTCCAATGTGTATTTTGAGCCTCGATGACTCACCTAAAGGACAATACAATTGATTTTGATTAGTTTCTGATACGAATACTAGATTAAATGAAATGTCTGATATTTAATCTGAAATCTCTGGTAATGCTCCGTAACCCTATTTCGGTGATGGATACGGGTTAGGGGTGTTACATAGCTAAACTGTTGGATTTGGGGGAGCTCAACTATAAATAAAGATCCTCCCCCTCAGTTGTAAATCACTCATTGTATCTCATTCTTTAGTTGTGAATATAAAATTAAGAGCATTTACTCAAACACCTCTCGTGCATTGTTTTTATGTGACTATTATGTTCTTTGGAGCATTCTTTTGGCTTGAGTTGCTTCAGCTATATAAATTGGTGCCTTGGAGGAATTCTATGAGAATTCTCACTTTGTGGAGTTAGGTTGATTTAGGTGCATTTGAAATGATAGAATCACCTAAGACTGCACGATTGCGAGATTAAAGATCTCATCCCATAACACTTGACCCAAAATGAGTGTTCAAAGCTTCAAATAGTAGACTTCTTTGTCCTTTAAGAAAAGCTTAGTTTATGTGGCCTTTCCATATTTCTCTCCTAAAACTCTATACATAGGCTTTTCATGTGTTCTAGAAATCATTTGCTTTTGCTCTACAATAAAATAACTTTTAAGGTACACTATTTAGTTGGTCACCTAATTTTTAGGGTGTTTTCATTTTGATTACCATTTTTTTTTTCAATTTTATCACCCAACTCTTAGGACATTTTCATTTTAGTTACCCAAGTGTTAAATCTTTAACGAAAGCTGATTGTAAATGGCAAATCATTTTCACATCATGTTTACACTTTTATTTTGGTCACCCAACTTCTAGGTCGCTTTTATTTTGATCACCAATTTTTTTAAAGTCTTGATCCGGGTAAAAAATTAAGGAATAAAGTGAAAAATGGTTGATTCTAAAATAATACATTAAAATATGTCAAATTGTACTTGTTTATCCTCTTGCCAAAAATTTTAAATTTTTATTTTTTTTCAAAATTGAAATTTTAAATTTTAAAACATCAAAATCAATTAAATAAATAGTTGATTTTTTTATCTCTTGGTGATGTCAATCAATTTGTTACTATAATATTGAAATTAATTTAATTAATTAATTTAATCTCCCTCTAAATTTTAATTTTAATTATTTTATGTTTCTAAATTATCCTTAACAAAATCAACGTCAAATAACTCATATTTATTATTTTTTATGAAACTTAAAGTTGTTTTGATTATATAACCTCGAATCTTTCATCCTAAGCTAAAACCAAAGGAAAATATCCTTACAATTAATTAAATTATTAGTTTATTCTTCGTTTGGGTAAATAAATGATGAAAACAATTATGAGCTTTGTTTGGCTAGGAAGATAAAATTAATTAATTTAATTAACTGCAATGAATCTTTTTTCGCTTTTAGCTTAGCATGTAAGATTCAATATCACATAATTAAACGAAATTTGGGTTTCACAAATAATTATTAAAGATGGGTTCTTTGATATGATTTTAATTTGGAAATATAAAATAAACTTTTAAATTTTAGAAGGAGATTAAATTAATTTTAGAAGGAGACTAAACAAATCAACTGACACTATCAAGAGATAAAAACTTTCAACAATTTATGTATTTGATTTTAATATTTTGAAATTTAAAATTTCAGTATTGAAAAAAAAAAGAAATTTAGAATTTTTAACAAGGGGGTAAACAAGTACAATACAAAAATTTTTAATGCGTTAATTTCGTTTATGCAAATTTTTCACTTTAATCTCTTTTTTTACCCTAATCAAGACTTTAAAGAGAGGATTTTCTTTCAATGGCCAAAATGAAATTGACGTAGAAGTTAGGTGACCAAAATGAAAGTGTAAACATGATGTGTGTAACAGCCCAATTTAGGGCCTCGTCGGAATAGTGGTGCGAGACCACGAATCCGAGGTGAATTTATGAGTTTTTAAAGTTCATGCCATGTTTGCATGTTAGTGTGAAAGTTTCATGAAGCAATTTTGCTAAATTGAAGTTGAATGGTCAAAAAGAACCAAATTGCAAAAGTTGTAAAACGTGAGTTTCTAGAAGCATTTTGTATGAAATAGCTCTAGAATAGCAATTATAAGTCCTTAAATAGCAATTTTCCCAAATCATAATTTTTGGACAAAATTGGACATGAGTTAGTAAGTTAAGAAATTTTTTATGATAAGGGTATTTTGGTCATTTGTCTAATAAGTGACTTAAAATAGGAAAAAGATGATAAAAATCATTCATCTTCTTCCTTGTGTGTGCCGAAATTTTGAAGAACCCATAGCTAGGGTTTGTTCATCTTTCAAGCTTGCTAGTAAGTTTATCTTAGCCCCATTTTTGATATTCTTCGTATTTTTGAAGTCCCGGTAGCATGAGTAAGCTATTTTTAGCTACAAAGTGAGCTAAAGTGCATGTTCAAAAATCTACCCATGATTGATATGCATGTTAAATGATGTTTCATGGAAGTTTATGAGAGTTTGATGTTAGATAAACATCTTTTTCTAAGTGAATTTCATGAAAGATGATAGTATGGACCATTTTGTAATAGTTATGAAAATTGGTCATACATGTTAAAAATAGCAAGAATTAATGATTGTTATAGTAGAGAAAATGATTCAGCTCAGCATGAAGTTTAAGAAAGTTGAATGAAAACTATTTTACGAGCCTTGGGGAAAAAGTGCAAATATGAGAAAGTATAGGGGTAAAATGATAATTTTGCCAAAGTATGAGTTAAGAGTCAATTTAGTCAATGTGAGTATTAAATGATCTATTTATGACTATAGATCAAGAAA
The DNA here is from genome assembly GCA_025698515.1 of Gossypium sturtianum. Lineage (NCBI taxonomy): Eukaryota > Viridiplantae > Streptophyta > Magnoliopsida > Malvales > Malvaceae > Gossypium > Gossypium sturtianum. The sequence continues at coordinate 106,067,508 of CM046950.1, forward strand.
AATGAAGCCCGGATCAAAACCGAGGCAAGGACAAAATCGAGGACTAAATTGCATATCTACATACATTTTGTATATTGAGGTAAGTTTGTATGATTTCTAAGCTTTATGATTTATATCATTGAATTGCTTAGTATAATGTACAATGTTATTATGAAATTGTTTAACGTTAAATTAAACAATGAAATTAATGAGATCAAGTATGAGAAAGTCCGTATAAGACCAAGTCGAGGCATGGCATCGGCAATCAAGCAAGTTATCATGTAAGTCCAAGGACCCAAGCTTGGCATTGACAAGTTTATCATGTAAGTCCAAGGACCCAAGCTTGGCATTGAACAAGTTATCATGTAAGTCCAAGGACCCAAGCTTGGCATTGAACAAGTTATCATGTAAGTCCAAGGATCCAAGCTTGGCATTGAACAAGTTATCAAGAGGAAGATTTCATATAAGTCCATGTCAAGACATGGCCTTGAAACCAAGATGAGATATCCCATGTAAGACCATATCCAAAATATGGCTTTAGCATTAATTTCATGGTAAGAGATTTAGTATTCTCGGTTATTCATATAAATTCATCGGGCAAACGAGTTAAGCTCAAATGAAATAACAAGAAAGCTAAGTAAGCAAAGTTATTATCAAGTGAAAATGAGTATTGTTCATGTTATGAATAATGAATCAGAGATTATGATTATTATGTTAAAGTATACTGATCAATGTGATCAAGTGATACAGGTACATTGTTTACCTCTCAAGTATGAGACTAGTAAGTTTCATGAGATATGTAAGAATCAAGTATGAGTAAGTAAGCTTTATAGCTGAAATCTATGATACCATTATTTATGTTAAATGGTTTATATCAAGCAAGAATGTACATTATATGCAAACTTACTAAGCTAAATGCTTACGCCTTTGATTCTTTCTTTCTATGTAGTCCCGCCAAGCTAACTTGTGGATCGTTGAAGTCGGAGCTCGTAGCACACTATCAATCGCCATTTTGGTATAGCAAAGTTGTTCTATTAAGTATGGCATGTATAGGAAACATCCATTTTGAGTAAATGTTCTTAGAAGAGCCAAAGCATAGGCTACTAAGTTTATTATTCTTTTGTATATGGCTAAAAGATTGGCCAAGTGTGTATGTTTAAAAATATCAATGAAGCATGTAGTATTATTCATGAATGAGATAGTAAAATGGCTTGTTGAAATGAGTATGAAATGTATCTATTGTCAGGATGGCAATTGGCTTGGTAAATAGCCTTTAAATGCCCACACGGTCGGACACACGGGCGTGTGTCTAGGCCGTGTGTACCCTGCACCTTTGCATATTAAGTCAGTATATCGAGGATTAGCACACGGTCTGAGTCCACGGGCGTGTCAGGGTCGTGTGAATATAGTCAGTAACTCCCCACGGTTGGGTAGCACGGGCGTGCCCAGGCTGTGTGATTCAAGTCAGAATGCTAAGGTTTTTATGCACGGGCTAAGGCCACGGGTGTGTTATGGCCGTGTCAGATAGTCAGTAGCTTCCCACGGTTGGAAGACATGGGCGTGTTAAGGGGTACACGGGCGTGTCTCAAGTCACATGGGCGTGTGACCCCTGTTTTAAGGGAAAATTCCCGTTTGATTTTCGAAAGTTTACGAACATGATTTTAAGGCCTTGTAGGCCCATGAGATATACAAGATGTTTACGAAAGAGAAGTTTTTAATTCGGGACGAAATTTTATAACCCACGATTTCATGATTAAGCAAGTACAAGCATAGTAATGTCTCGTATCCGGTCTAAGCTTTAGTCTCGGGTATGAGGTGTTACAATGTGGACATGATTTGGCATTACAGTTAGCTACCATTAATGATTTAACGCTTTGGTGCCTAAAATAAAAACATCTTAAAAGTGGAGTGATAAAATTGTAAGGATTTTTTTTGGGTGACCAAAACAAAAGTGTTCTAAAAGTTGGGTAGTTTACTTTAATTTTTAAGATTCTTAAACTTATATGTAGACATAGGATTATAAATGAACAGAGTGTTAGATACATCATGTGTTTCGAGAAGAAAATTGAGTGGTTGACACTATGGCCTCATTAGCTTTCAACAATGTCTTTGATGTTTGTTTTGTTCAACAGCCATTAGATGAAGTTCTTAGAATCCTATATGATAGTTTTAGAAGGCAATACAATGCTTAGAATGGTACAAGTTTAAATTTGGTTGTATTTCTCTTTTTTTTTTTCTTTTGGTGAAAGTATTTCTCTTTTTTTATCAAGTTAAATAAACGAAATTTTGAGGCTCGTTTATTAAATGAACTGAATATGAATAAAGTTTGTTCAGTTCATTTATGTTCATGAACAAGCTCATTTATATTTGTTTAATAAATCATTTAAAGCTCGTTTAAAGCTCATCAATATGTTGTTGGAAGAAGTGGAAGTGAACTTCTTCCCTATGTATTCGGACTAAGCTTGAATCCTATAGTCAACGTTGTTGGGAGAGCTTTATTTGATTACCACCCTCAACCCGAACAAAATTAGGTTTAGAACATAAAACGGATGAGGACATCTATGGTTATACAACAACAAAAAACTCGTTTAAACTCATTTATTGTTTGATTATTACTTAATCAATAACATTATTATTGTTTGTGTGCTTATTTTATATATTTATAATATCAATTTTTTCATGAACGTGTTGGCAAATATGTCCGTTTAATGTTCACGAAGAAATTCTGTAACACCCCAAACCCGGCCTAGACGTTATGGCCGAATCTGGCAATGTCACATAATAGCGTGTTGAAACTAAGTTGTTACGATAAAATCGTTTTCATTTATTTACTCTTGTTGACTCCAAAATCGCTTACTTATTTAATTGATTGTTTTAAAACACAATTCGTTGCGGAAGCTTTAGAAATCATTTATTTTACGAAAATCCGAGTTAATTAGGTAAATCCGTCCATCTTAGAAAACCCCTTTGTTTTAGAGAAAACTGTTTGTTCGTTGAGTTTGTGCAGTTTTTAAATCCACGAAAACAGTCTAAAATTTGAAATAAAAGTAAACAGTCCAAAAATTTCAATTTACATAAAAAAATAACCCAGAAAATAATTAAGAAATAAATACCAAAACTGAAATTAAAACAGTTTAAAATACGTGTGGCCACCGCCGAGTCCTCCGCTGCACCGATCCGCCAAGTCCGGGGATTACCTGTGCATATTAAACAAAAAGGGTGAGTTTATGTAAACTCAGTGTGTAATCCCACAGAAACAAACAAACAATCAGTATTCACAGTGCACAATTGAACAGTCTTGGGCCTAAGCCCTTTTTAGTATCAGTGACAGTTTGGGCCTTAGCCCATCTCAGTACAATGTCAAAATGCAGTAGAGCCTTAGCCCATCACAGTATCAGTAGCAATAATAGTTATGCAGTAGCAAAAACCTACTCACCCAGCCTCTACACACCATCTCCGTCCAACCCTACACTCCATGTGGGGATATAATCAACTCACCCATCCCTACACTCCAAGTAGTACCGAATGCGCACAATGTCTGATGGTTTACAAATGAGTCGCCAATAAATTAGGCTTAAAGCCTTTCAGTATACTTCCTCCGAATAACAACCCCCAACCCAATGCAATGCAACACACAATGGATGACATGCTATTATGCAATTTCAGTATATATATTAAGTTCAGATATTAATATGCCCAGTACAGATATCATTCAGCCAATTTCACACATTTAGGGGTCTAAGTAGCGCTTATTGACCCTACAGTAGGTTCACAGTCGATTTGGGCGACCCGTGCAACCTTAAAAACATTTCGGTAAAAATGGGCCCACATGCCCATGTGATCTGCCAGTGTGGGCCCACACGCCCGTGAGGCCCACTCGGCCCAAATTGGCCTTGGCCGTGTGATCCATTT